>WBNO01016632.1:10071-44068 GCA_013400575.1 Peucedramus taeniatus
TTTTTTTTTTTTTTTTTTTTTTTGCATGGAAACAGTCTACCTTTGAGAATGAGACAGGAAAGTATTGACTGGTCCTTGTGTTGAGTCACTCAGGCACTACAGATGGAGTAGAATGAAATTATCATGACAAAACACATTTCTTGATCAAGTCATTGATCAACTTTCCGACCCCCTACAATCCAGGTGAAATTCACATTGTCTAACATAAGAATATGATGTTAGACACTGAGGTTTGAGCAAACCAGCCTGATCAATCCTTATCCAATGGAAATAAACCAGCAAAGAGGAATCCAGCTCAGCCCAAACAACGTGTCTAAAAATGATCAAATGAAACACTTTCTGAAATTGCCCATTTCCCTCCATCAGCTATGAAACTAAATTAGGACTACCAGATCAAATTTAGAGGTTTAATTCTATCTTGTCTAGACCAAGAAAAGAGGTAAAACCTCCTTCTTGTTTCTATATGTCTACCCAGAATATTCTAACATACCCTTAAACTTCTTCCTTCTCTTCAGCTTTTTAAAGCTTGTTATTCTGGGTGCATGCTAATTGTCATAGAACTAGTCCAAACTCAACAAGAGAGTGGGAAAAGGAACACACTGAACATCCATCTGCTTACCCCTTGCACATCGTTGTAGGATGTCCTGACACTGAATAAAATTTTTGGCTCCAAAACCTTTGAAATTTCCAAAACCAAATACCAAGACTGGATCCCACTTTCTTATGCCCACACCCTGATGCATATTTCTCCTAAGAAAATGCATGCTGCATTAATTTATCCTTTTCTTGTCATCTGAAAATATACAAAAAGGTCTCATTTCAGTCACTTTCAAGTCAGCTTGTACAAAATATATTTTTAAACAAAAGACACTTCATTTGTGTCACCTCACTTAGAATTCAAGTAGTGTATGTCCTCAGATGAGTCAGCTCATGGAGCCCAGAATCTCTTGAATCAAGGCCTGAGCTCCAACACATTTTCATAGGAGCAGAGCAAGAGACCCCAGCTCTGAACTGAGGACCTGCCTCAAACCAACCTGTGTCACTGATGCACCAGCCCATCTCCCATGGAAGCTCAACACTACAGCTCAAATGGCAAAATTGGACTGAAAATTAAAAAGCATTTCTTTGCCAACAGGGCAGTTGAAAACTGGAACAGATTCCTGTAGGGGTGGTTGATTCCCAATGTCTGCCAGTGTGTAAGAGGCATTTGGACAATACCCTCAGCAACATACTTCAACTTTTGGCCATCTCTGAACTGGCCAGGCAGTTGAACTAGATGATTGTTGTAGGTCCCTTCCAACTGAAATATTCTATTCTATTCTATTCTATTCTATTCTATTCTATTAAAAATATCCCTTTGCTTTGCTGATATAAATTGTATTTACACTTCTAAGGTGTACATGCTTATTATTCTTAGGACATTCTGTGGAATCCTTTTACTACCAGAAATGAAGTCAGAAGAAATACAACCCAACTTATTCTTCCTTTACCTTGCCTCCATAAAAAAAAAAAACATAAGAAGGGAAAAAAACCCTTCAGAATGGAGATAGATTATAAAAGCCTGCACTGGAAGTAGAACAAGCTGAATGGCCACAAGACTAATGTGTAGTGCTGTGCTGCTGGCTCAGCCTCAGTCCTTTCATGGAAAGACCAGTTTCCCCACACTGTTCCATCATTGTTTTACACCCTGTATCAGGAAATCCTCCCTACTACAAGGAAAAACATTCTCCTCTGTGTTTCTTGTGTATCTCCTGAAGCAATGCAAAAAATAGGAGGGAAGATCTGGATTAACCTCATTAGAAATTCACAGCCCTTCAGATGGCCACTGGGAGCCAGTAAAATTTTTGGCAGACACTGGACAGACAGCTATGCAAATTCTTCTGCTTTCCATCACCAGCATCACACAGCTCTGTGCAGCCAAGACAGAGCAAAGGCAGATTTTCTCGAGATCTCTCTACCGGCCTAGACAACAGCCAGGCAGTCAGCTGAAAGCTGCTGGAAAGATGATGGGAGGTGAAAAACTGAGCTTCCAAATGTACCCAGTTCAACCACATCAATGCCTCAAACTCCTGTTCTCACTTCCCAAATATTATTCTAGTGGCCCTTGCCTTTCGCCAGTTAACAGCTGTTTTCCCATCACATCCCTCTTTAAAAGCAAAACTTTCAAAATGGCATTAAACATCTTTTCTTGTTTTGTTTTTAGCACACCTCCAACGTCTTTGCCAAATGAATAATTGCTGGCTGCTTATTTTCTTTCTTCTAGTGCTCACAGGTGGGCACTAGAAAAATCAGCTATTCAACTATTTAACACTAAATTAATCCTTAAACTCATTTCAATTTTGAACATTAACAGACTTTCCTGCTGAAGTCCAAATTAATTTATAAATAAATTGCATGTTTGGTTTTTGGAGAAAACCTTCCTTGCTTTACTACTTACAGAAGCTCCTGGTAAAGCAGTATTAGTGCAACCAGGGGGCAGCAGTCATGATTTGGCATGGTTTGCTTTTAACAGCCCCCAGTATGTGCAGGTAATGATAGTGCTGACAACCAACAATCTTCTAATGAAGGAAAGGTTTCATTCCACCTGGAGCGAGAGCAGTGGGAGTTAATTCCTGGAGAGAAAGAATTATAGGCATCACACAGCCTTTAAAAAAAAAGCCTGAAATATCCATGCCAGACTCAAATGTCCTGTTTCATTTATTTATCTTTTGAGGAACTGAAATTTTGGTATGGAATTTCTAGATGAAATTCTCTAATTGCTTGGGAACATCATATCCTCGCATAACTTATATTTTTATCTGAAAAAAAAAAAGTCTCTCTCACATTCCTTTTCAGATCAGTGCTTTGAAAAGTCATCAAGAATATCACAATTTATTTTATTTTATTATGATTTAATTTAGATTTCATTGCAAACCAGTTCAAGGCCAAATTTGTTTATTGCTTACAGGATTAACTTTTAATTGTTTCCAGTAAACCTTATGAATTTTCTTCTAGTACTGAAACTTCATTATGTGTAACGTCATATAAATTTGTATTCCTAATTACAAATATTAGAAAATGTCCATAACTAGAATTTTAATTTTATTTATTGCTTACACCTCTGAAAAACAAAAAATAATAGTGAAGCAAGATGGTAGTCACTGTATCTATGATCTGCCAGGGATTAAAAACTTGAATAGCTGAGTCCCATTTCTATTCCTATTTAAACTAACAGAAGCAAAACCATAGATGAATAATCCACAAAAAATCAGAGATTTCATTGTCAAATAAAATAAGATTAATTTATACTAGATCTTGGTATAAACCTTAGTTTCCCTGACAGAACAAGAGAGAACCTGAGAGGGGGAAAACCCCAACCATATGTAGATGGACTCAAAAAAATTTGGAAATTTACTTCAAAAATGCAGAACTTATAAAACACGTTTGGATGAAACAAAGACATCACAATGCACTGAGTCCATTCATTTATTGACTATGAAGTTGTTTACATGGCCAGATTGATCACATTTTGAGGAAAAAAAAAACAAACCCAAGCCCAAACTCTCTAGTACACCAAATAATTTTAAATACTTAATGAAATTTTGTACTAATAGGCAATGAACAAATTCAGGGCCAACAAAGGTGATTTTTTTTCCTGCAAAGTCTTCTTCTGTCGACAGCTGCCTTTTCTATCACCCATTTAGCTCCCATCCCCTAAGTTATCCCGTTTCCAAAGACACATGGACACAGTTACTGCATTTTAACATGATGCATCCCATTTGAAACCAAAAAAGCACACAATACACAGTGCAATAATCTCCTAAAACACTTCTTTTGAGATCCTCTTCTGGTATTAACCATTTCTAGTAGACTTATTCATGTCTGGCAATATAAAAGACTATATACCATGATGCAAGGACAGAACTTTAGATAACAAAGGAGAACAGGAGGTCTCTTCATCACTTAAACTACATTTATGTGAGTTTAAATAGATGTGTGAGTGTGTGCACTATACACAGTCACTTCTGTCACTAGAATCTATATTCAAATGGGGCTTTAAATTTGAGAATAACAAACAGTTGGAAACTTTAACCTTTGGCAATAGTACTAATGAAACCCCATACATAAAGTACTGCTCTGTGTCTCACTGACACCATAATTTGATCTTTAAAATATTTACCTGGCCTGAACATTGATAGATACAAGAAACAGAAAGAATATTCTCTCCGAACCAAAAGAATATTTAAACTTAATTAAGCATTACAAAGAAAGTAATTAAATTTGCAATGCTAATCAGAAAAGCATTACATTAAATATTGCACGTAGTGTTTTTACTCTCTCTTCGTTGAGCAGCAATGGCTTTTGCTGTTAATGCTTCAAACTGAACAGATTTTACTCTTTCTGAAAAGGCAAGCATCATTTGTAGCTAATCTACATTAACAACAATAAACACTGTGGCCAGCACTGGACTCAGCCCCACTGTCAGGTATTTTGGTGAGTTTTTGACCCCAACAGCCACTGACATGCATGGGGATGCTTCTGATGGTGACTGCAGCAGAGTAAGGACTCTGCAGTGCATCCCACATGTGATCATTATCCCTCCACTGACTAGCTCCATCTCAAGAAGAATTTCAGTCTCTGGTTCTGCAGGGTAGCCAAGGGCCCTCCTCTAAAGTTCCAGGAAAGTCCTGCGGTTCTGAAACCCACAGCCAATCTTTGATCACACAGACTTTGAGCACAGAGTGGAGAGAAGAGCTAATAGTCAAAATTTCAAAGTAGTACTACTGTCAGTTTGGGTTTTTTTCCATACTTTCCTTGTTCACTGTTATAAACTAAAAATATCACATCTCCAATATTTCATATCTTGGGAATTTACGTTCTTCTAATCAGTAAAATTCTATAAACATGAGTAGCTTGATATCAAATGCTCAGAAACAATTCTTTTCTGAATTGTTTCTGAAGTGACTTACATTTGTGACTCACTGTAAATCTCATGAAATCATGCTATCTCACAGTTTTTAAAACCATTATTGTCACTTTCCAGATGCCAATGAATCTTGGTAATTTTCCTAATCAAGTTTCAGCATCTAGATATCACAGTGAGAAACACTTTTAAAAACCCCTTTATCAACAACTAAGATGGATATTTCTTTAATATTAACACAGTCAGTAGGCAGTTTGCAAGGCAGAATTTTAAGAAATTGTGAGTATTTCAAATAGATATTATTTTCTATCAGTGAAATTTATAAAAAGTAAATTGAAGGAAGGAAAAACCACAGAGGGGAATACATTTTACCGTTCTCTCTATCAACACATGCTTCAGGTGACCAAAATAAAATATGAAGGTGAAATATTACTTTTGTCTAGTGATCTCTTGCCATCAACCTGTACAAAAATCTGCTATGAGCCTGAGAGCTTATGAGCTCCTATGAGTCTCTATCTGATCTGAGAATACACAGCAGAAAACATTGCCTAAAAGCTGAATGTCTTTGCATTTCTTCTCCTTTTTGTTATAGTGGAATACAGACTGTGTTCCTATTATTAATGACTCTACCACAAATACAATTTAATTTGGTCTTAATTTATGAGATGTTTTATTAATTCTCCTTTAAGGAAAAAATATTAAAAAGGCAAAAAAAAGGTTAAATTTTATACATGAAGAAACTGGTTTAGAAACCAGACAACCATGCTAAGCGTACAAATATTCAACAATCACCAGAGAAAAACAAACAGCAATATAGAAAAGGTTATCTCAGCTCTTTTACTTCCTTCATGCAGGAAGCTGTTCTTAAAAAACTATGTATATGCCACTGTGATAGTATCTGGGAAGATTATTAATATTATTTTGACCTATTTTGGCTTTAGTAGTTTCAGAATATAAAGTCTTTGTTTAAAGGAAACAACTAATGGAAAGGTCTCAAGGACAGATATTGGAGTGCAAGTCCAAACAGAAGACAAAAGATGATCATAGATGAAAAAAGTTCTTATTAAACAAATGCTTTACAGTATTATGAAAAATATATATATATTCTAGGAATGTTTTGCCAAAGATTTTTCTTTCCCTGGTTAGCGGCATTAAGTCCTGCTACTTCTTATCATTCCACAGTCTCTTTAAAAACACTGGTTTCCACCATGGAACACTTTGAAGCTCACTAGAAAGCCTCAAAGCAAGATGTGTGGGGAAAGACCATGCTGCTCAGGCAATTGAAGTTTGGATGTGCAGAGCAGAAGGGCTGGTCCTACCTGTCAAAGGGAGGTGCCCCCAAATACCTGCACTGTGGAGCATAGTAGAAGGGGTGGTAGGGAACAGTACAGTCCCTGCATGAGGGACAGTTGTGTGTGCTTGTGTGTGTGTTTCTCTGTGTCAGGACATAGTTTCACAAACACTTATTCTCAGAGGCAAAGTCATTTTAAGAAATGCCAAAGCCTACTTTGGCTTTAGGTCCCTGTCCATCTGCCTCAGCTCTTAGATGCACCAGCTGTGCACTTTTTCTGAAAAATTTTCTTTAACACAGAATATTTCCCAGCCTTGGTGTGCAGAACGGATCCACAGACTACATGTACCCAAACAATCACAAGCTGAGGAGGGAAGGTGGGGACTGGAAGCCAAGTCCAGAGACTTTCTCAGCCATCTTCACATGTGCAAATAGGTTGAGAAAGTGCACAGGTGTCCTCTTCAAACTCCTCTGAGTGATTTTTACTCAGAGTATAAGAAAAGAATTAAAAAGAAATGAGGTCAAAGCTACCAGTGACGCACTGCTCATTGTTTCAGCTTCTCACCTTCCAGTAACACCATTCGATCAACAGCTACTGTGTAAAAATGAATGTAGCCATGTCTAAACGATAAAATAAAAAAGAACAAGGAGAGAACAAAAGAGTGAAGGGAAGGTGATGAAAGGAAAGAAGAAGAAAGATGCAACCTTTTGAAAAAGAAAATCAATCAAAGCCAAGTCTAGGGTCCCACAAATTAAGAAGGATGTGAAGGTCACAGAATGCTTCCAAAGGAGGACAATAAAGCTGGAGATACATGGCTGGAAGGCTAAAGGCTGGTCTTCTTTGGAGAAAAGGAGGTTGAAGGAAGACTTCATTGCTCGCTACATATTCCTGTGGAGGGGAAATGGAGAGGGAGGTGTGATCTCTTCTCCCTGGTACTCAGTAATAGAACATGTGGGAATGGCTCACAGCTGCACATGTGGAAGTTTAGACTGGACACTAGGAAGCACTCCTTTACTGAGAGGGTGCTCAGACTCTGGAATGGGATTCCTAGAGAGGTGGTTGATGCCCCAAGACCATCATCATTTAAGAGACATTTGAACAATGCACTAAACAGCATGTTTCAGCTTTTGGTCAGCCCCAAATTGGTCAGGCAGCAGGACAAGATAGATGGTGGTTGTAGGTCTCTTCCAACTGAAATAGTCTATTCCACTGAATCCTTCTGACCTATTATATTCTAGTCTATAAATTACAGAGGAGATGTGATGTAAAGTTTGCTTTTCCTACATTCATATGCCATATGGAGACTCTAGTAAAGTATGGCTGTGTGATTAAGCAATCCCAGCTGCTAAAATGATAAAGCAAGTAAAACATCCAAGGATTTCTCCTTTTCTTCCCTCATGAAAAGGACAGGAAAACTAACAAAATTTGACATATCTGTTCCATTTGACTGACACTTCATTTTGGTCATTTATATAAAAAACAAAGGGCTGGCAGGCCTTAAAGGAAAGTTGAACCACCAATCTCCATGGCATCTTACATGGCAGGTCAAGCTCTTATACATACAACAACTTACATATGGGCCAGGATCCCCTTAAAAAAAAAAAAAAAAGAATAAAAATAAGCAAAAGAAATACTACAACTGTATGCTCCTCTTGTTTCCTTTACTTCTTCAAAATGCTTGTACAGCATGACTTTCTAATTTTCAGTTTCTTAGAGTAGAAATAATGAAAGACTTTGAAGCTACAGACTCTTTCTGGCAGAAATTAACCATATCATGTCCTTCTCTTAAGCACATTGAGGCAACCACTATGTGTGTGTTAGGCTCATTTCCTCAGCCACAGCAAACCAAGTCCAACATTCAGCAATCCCGTTAAGCAGACGGACTTTTCCTGTTGAGTTACCTTGCCTTTACTTCTGGCATAAGCTGTCAGCTTTCACTACTCTGTCTGACTCAATATTTCTAAAGCAATGTTCCCACACCTTCCTACATATACTTGGCACAGCCCTTTGACCTGCTTCAGCACTACAAACCTACATAGCTAGCACTTGCAGAGAAGGAGCTTAAGAAGGCTATGAAAAAAAAAATTAAGTCTAACTAGCAATTCCTAACCAGCCTGGGCCAAAGAATTGCTGTCAAACCTTGGCATTTCCCCTGAACCACTAAGAAAAGTGCCTACCACCAGAGGAGGGA
Organism: Peucedramus taeniatus; assembly: GCA_013400575.1. Taxonomy (NCBI): domain Eukaryota; kingdom Metazoa; phylum Chordata; class Aves; order Passeriformes; family Fringillidae; genus Peucedramus; species Peucedramus taeniatus. The sequence continues at coordinate 18,458 of WBNO01016632.1, forward strand.
CACACTGAGTTATAGGCAGAAGAGAAGTGATGACTCTCAAATGAGAAGCAAAGTAAAACTATTCACCAAATGAGTTCTGGAATGAAATGAAGTAATCCACATAAGACCATTACCTAAAACATTAATTGCAGAACAGGGCAAATAAACCAAAGTCATGTAATACAAGTACTGCAGGAAAGATAGCCATGAGATGTCTAAATTTATTAACTTATCAAAAGGATAACATTTATACAAGTTGAAAGATGTCAATAAACTTTAGCAAGCAGTCAGCCCTTTTGTGTTAAATCTTCCTTAGCTTCTCTAAAGATGCCACTTCTGGGATGAAGAGGGTGTCCTTTGTGCCTGCATCTGGGAACTGAGGATGAGTCATTGCCAGGAGAACACTGCTGAAGGACAAAGCCCATCTTTTAATACCTAATCATGAAAGTTAAGCTGTTTTACTATAACTAAGATATGTTGTTGTAATTAGGATGTCACTATGTTTCCAGGTAGATTTGGTGTAAGCTAAAACCTCATTTTTATAGCCTGTGGTTCCCTGAATGATGATCTTATTTGCTAGCCTATGAGACTTGTGAAGGCATAAAGTTATTCTACCATTTTGTACCTGTGACTATTTCATTTGACCTTTCTTCCCTTGATATCTCTTTCTGTTCCATTCTAGTTGAAAAAACCAGCAACTTTCACAGCATGCTATGGGAAGTCTCCAAAAGTCATTGCTAGACCCTCTTAAGCATATTTGGATCTTACTCTTTGTTTTTCTTACCTCTATGTCTTACTCCATGTTTTTTTTTCATTTCAGCCAGCACCACAACAGAGTTTGAGGCTTTGAGGTACCACTTAAGACCTGAAGTGTCTGCTGTTCTATATTGGAGCCAGCGGGGATGTCAGCAAAGAAAAATCTGATTGCTTCCACAGGACTATACAGCGCTTACTGTAGCCTCAAAGACTTCCTGAGATCTGCTGACAAGAATTCAAAGACTTCTTGATCCAAGCAAACTAGCATGTATCAGCTAGCACCTAGAAAATCAGTAAACTTCCTCATTTTTATCTTGAACCCAGCTCAGAATAATGTGCTACTGAAATCCCTCAACCTCTCTTACTTCTCTGTCCCCAGATAGCACTACTTGCATTGCCAATCTGCATTCAGTTGCTGAGACTTCCCATTTTAAAACTGTGTCAAGACACTGATGATGTTTTGACAGTGCAGGTTGTAATGTAGAACATTTGACACAGCTTAGAAAGAGGTAGAAAAAAAGTCTATTTCAAGTGCAGGAGCAACCAGTTTTTTAATGTTAAAAAAAAAAAAAAAAAAATAAAATAAAAAAAAAAAAGCCAGGCCATTGCAATAAGAAACAGCCATAGACAAAGACATGCTTGCTGGTAGAGTAGATTATCTTAAGATGGTGTCTTCTTGACACAGGAGCTCTGAACTACGTATCATTATGCACTAAACTTCTAATTTTTAAAGTATGATTGTTCAGAGTCACCTTCCTAAATTAAATGTAAGTGCCATATTTCCAAAAATGATGAAAACCAAGTCCTGGTGCAACGGTTTCTACTTTTATAGTGTGTTAAATTCAGTATGATGAATATTTTGATAAAACCAATCTGTTTATTTAGATGTCTAAATAAGGGCTGAGCTAGCACACCAAATTTCAGACAGATGAAAATTATTTGCCATCAAAACATGGAATGTCTCTTCAGTGAAAATTCTGACACACTCTTAACAGTAATAGCAAGTAAAAATCCTAGAATAGATTACTTGTTCTTGGAAAAAGATTTAATATCATTAAAACCGCTACGGCTGCCATTTGAATCCCATATTACAGGAGGATGTGCCTTGGCAAGCAGGAGGGGGTTTTAAATGCATGTGTACAGTTCCTGGTCAAATGAGAAGATAGACATTTTTTTCTAGAAGCAACTCCTGGCCAGAGGGTGCCCTTGGAGCAGTAAAACCATAAAGCTTTGTGTATCCAAGAGAGAAACCTGGGTTTCTGACATTCGCTCAAGCCATCCACATCTCCAACATATGATTACCAGCAAGGGTTTGGGGAGCAGAGGGACAGGGAAGCAGAAGTGAGCATTGTGAGAGGCAGAGGCGTGTCAATAGATTCACAATCAGCCAGGGGCAAGGCCTATCAAATGTCTAGCATTTTTTTTTTTATTTTAAAAAATAAACACAAAACACAAAACCTGTATTTTACAAAACAAACCATAGTCTAGAATAGGGACATATTTTGAAGCATAAGCAATGTACACATGTTTTTTATTAGCTCCTTATGCTTAACTCATTGCTTTCCATGCTTAGCCTTTGATTTTTCTCCTGCTGTTGATAGTGGCTCCTTGGACACTCTCTGCACCAGGTTGCACTTTTTTTTTATTCCAGTATGAAAAACTGGGTTGCAATAAGTAAAATGTCAGAAATGGATTCTTAGCCAGGCGGTATTCAAAATAAGAAGGTACCATACCACCTGTGCTTTTACAAAATGTTGTGTCACACTGTCATGAAGTAACCATCATGTTGCTGTGACTCAGTAAAGTTCTTTGTTGCAACATACTCGCTGAGCCAAAGGCATAGACATAAACAAGAAAAGGGAAAGGATGTGATGATTTTTTTTTCCTGACTAGCCATGGTGTATTGAAAATAAAACAGCAAAGCTGTGGCAGCTACAATTATTTGCTATGAAAAAGCAAACATTCCAAGGCTGTAAGAGGAATCAGACAGATGATAAATTAATTCAGAATTCTTAATTCAGCCAACCTTGTCATGCTTATGATCACTTTGCATATGCCCTCAGTACATATGAAACTCATCCACAGCATTGCTTAAATTCTTCACTCTGCATTCAAGACTTTCATGCTTCTTTGGCAGTACACAGACGGAATGAAACAACATTTAACAGGGGATTTGAACAGTAACCATGAATTTGGTGCAAATAGCTTCTGCACTAGTCTGTCTTGGAGCCTTCAGTGGCACGCCAGGAAGTGTTTGCCAGAGTAAGAGATCTACAGTAAGCGCTGTATTACAGCTCAGGGGCTATCATTAATTGAGTGGGAGAGATAAAATTCCCTTCAGATCCCTCACTAAACCAAAATGCATTCTCCTGTCAAGAATAATACAATAAATGTAACCTCCTAACGGAGTATTATTTTCCTCTCTTTCAGCTCATCCACATGAAAACCTAGAAAGAGGATGCTGCACTGCAGAATTATCCATGATTGCAATGCCCCAATTCCTGCTGGAAACTCTTGTATTTGCTAGGCTGAGGCAACCAGCCCTCCTGAGTATGAAACATTGTCTCCAAAACACACACAAGAATAAAGCCTAGCATGGTTCACAGAAACCTGCAAGCAACTGTTTCCTGGTCAATATACTTTGCATTGTTAGTTTAGTCTCCTGAAGAACTGAATCTTAGGAAGACTAAAATGATGCCAGCAAGGAGAAAAGCAGATGGAAGTGCACAAAGTCTCCCATAATAGCACTCCCCACAATGAATGTCTGCTCTGAGATCATGAAGACCTTCAGTAACCAGGCTGTTCACTTGAACTTATGTCTGCTTCTGAATATCTAACTGGAACCACTACAATAAAAACACCTTCCACTTTCCTGGGTTTAAAGAAGGTTGGACTTGATCTCATCAAATGAAAGCTGAGTTTCAATGTCCTCAAATGTAAAGCCTCTATATTATTTACATAGATATAGTTTTCAGTAGCCTTTACAATCCACCTGTCTCTTTAAGATGCTTCTAATCTTTGAAGGAACTAATTCAGTCAGAAGAGAGAAATCAATAGCACATGATTAGGTGCATCACTACCTGCCTGCCCTGTTAAATGATGAGTTAAATTCCATACTATCAAAATTTTTTCTTTAAAAGCTGAGTGTCATGAAATCAACTTCATGTGATCCTCCAGAACACCTGTATCCCACCACAGCAATAGTGCTGCCATTTTCAACAGCGAAATTCATAAACACATTAGAACTCTTTCTTGACATCACACTCAGGGCTGGAACTAACTCCCAGAAGAGAAAAGAAATTATCAAACTTCACAGAAAATTGTAAAAGCTGCTGTCCCCAAGGAAATCAAAAGACTGAATAGGTCTGTTACTATTTGGGAAGTAGAGACAGTAATTGTCACTGACATGCACTTTTTATGTAGTGTGATGTACCTGAGTAATACTGAAATGACACCATAAGCAGAGAAAAATCCACCTTTGCTCTTCTTTCTGAGCACTTTGGCTCTACAGATCAAAGCATAACTACTTTACTTGTTCTGATTACCTACAAGTGAAGAAGGAAAGGCATGAAGTAATGCCTATGAATGCTGAGATAGGCAGAAAGTAGGAAGACAGAAAAAATCCTCTTGCCATTATTGATCCTCACCAATGGACACAGCCAAGCCAAAGACAGTTATTAAGCTCAAGCTACATTTGTAATTTCTTTGTCTCTCTTTTCCCTTCTGTGCAAGGTACAAATCACATGTGTCATATTTCTTTTCAGAGTCCAAATTAGGAAAATCGTTATGAGTTTTCTCTCCTTTTTTTTTTTCAGAAATTACAGCTGTAGAAATGAAGCTGTTACACAAAAAAGGAAAGTTTCCTAAAAGCCACTAAAAGGCCCCTTTAATATAGAACTGTTTCTATCCAAAGCAACCCCTGTTATTGCAATTGCAGACTCCAAAATGGTCTTTTTAATCTTTAACACAGATTTATGCCTCCATAGTTCTATAACTTTCTGTAAAGAAATCACAATCTTCATTCTTATTACTATCAGGGTTTCTATGGCAAATTCTTTTCTTCTTTGGAAATAAATGACAGATTCAAGATTTTATATACACCCACATGGACATAAACACATTTTTTGGTTTACTGGATATATTCGCCTCCTCTCTGAAAGAAATACTAAAAAAGCCTGAGTGTGGAAAACTGTGAAAACAGAGAAGGGGCTTCCAGGCCTCATCAACCAGGTATTGTGCTATACCTGCATGTTTCCAAACACTCTTTGGCACTCCTGTCACACTTTAGAGAAATACCATTAGGTTTCCACAGGTAGAGGTATATACAGCAGCCTGAGCCATGCTAGCTTTGAACCCACTGAAGATCTTCAGCTCTACATTCCACGTGTGTGGCCCCACCAAAATCGTGCTCATACACCTGGCTAATTGCTGGTTGTTTGTTTCCTCAAAAGCAAGCAGCATTGACCCAACAGCAGATACTTGTTTGATCTGTCTCTCCAGTCACTGGGGAAGATGGAAACACACCTAGTTTTGAGCCTTTTTCAAAAGAATGGGGGTGAATGATAGACACAGAAGCAAGTGGATAAAGAAAAAGGCTGCAATTTTTCATAGATAATAAAATAATGAATGAGTGAGGGATACTACTTAAGTATACAGTTGCAAAAGATTGCTAGTGACAAAGTCTGACTTTGACCGGACAATACAATACAAATGATAATATTAAAAAAAGGAACAGCAGCAGCTACAACAATAGGAAAGATGAAAATCAGAAATACGTTGGTTTCCAGAAAGGAAATTGTGACTGAAACTAAATAAGCAGAGTAATACACATGCTTTGCTTAGCAGCCTGCTATGTAAGCCAGTGCTTCAGCAGCATGGAATTGTTAACTTAAAGAGTTGCTTTGACATTGTTCAACCCTGTGTAAGGATACAATATTTAGCATTATTCCAAATGTTAACAAAGCAATTGAAATGAATGAACTAAAATTAAGAATTTAAATTCTGTAAATATTTACGAAAATATGTGTCAATTAGAAACAAAAAACTCCTAGTAATTGTAAAGTGTTGGTTACTGAATATATAGGCTAAACAGCAATAATAGGAAACACGTTTAATGGTAGAGGCCTTTAAGTAACTGAAAAAAAAAACCCCAGTGTATTAAGCATTATGCCACTTCAAAAAACAGTGGGTATAATATGCCCTCTATGAGTTCTGAATATGTCATAGAATGTTAGGAATTACACATTTAGAATAATAAGCATTTGGCTATTGCCACTGAAATAGACAGATTGCTACTAAGAATCTTTAAAACACAAGCAGTATGTTTGTAATCAAATAAATTCTGACGTTTACAGCTGTGCGCGACGTTAAGGAAATGTAGGCAAAGTACCTGCAATGCACCTGAAATCTGCTGTACCTGTCATTACATTTTAAGACAGAATGAGCTTTGAGAAGAAGTGTTCAGAGACATTCAGAGCCTGAAACAACTGGAAGGAGGTACTGAAAAAAATACATATATTTATATATGTACCATTTTCAGACTCTCCTTCTTATCCCTGTAAAGACTGTGGGCAATGCTCTGTTAGGAGCTTTAAATTAGAGAGAATGATAAACATTACATTAATAAATTGCAATACATGCAATGCTTTGGCTGTGAGTGAACCCTGTATAAACAAAGTGTATACAAAGCCATTTCATTTCTTTAGAGATTGTGACATTTATAAATTACTCTTTTATAAAATGAGATTAAGGTTGCTCAATGACCCACGTAGGCACATTTTACTCCAAAATGAGATCCATAACTCATAACATGATATTGGTATAGGGATATCCATACAATACTCTGATCCTTTATGCTCCAGTGGGTTCCCAATAGCAGAGCCGACTTCTGTCATGTTTTCTTTGTACCTTTCTTTAGTCACAGAAATATAGCACAGCAGTAGTTCCAGAAACAGATTTCACAAAACACACATGTGATGCACAGAAACCCCTGAGGCATTGTTCCTCCTTGTCAAGCAATCAATGTGGCTCCCAGATACAAGTTATTTCACAGCTGTGGCAATTTTTTTTTTAAATATTCACACTCTGATGTGAAGGCAAGAAGCTGAAGTTCTCAAAAAACTGTATCCATGTACTTTAATAAATTATTAGCATTTGTCTGCATTAGAATGGCACTATCCTACTCAAGTCAAAAGCAAAAGACTTTGCAAAAGTCATGGTATCAATACAGAAAAAGTTGCATCATTTCTGAGCACATCATCCAGCACATATTTATCCTTTCAGTACCAATCTGAGGCAGAAAGGTGTCCTCCTCGTGCTGTAGTGGGGAATGTAAGAGATATGCTTTGTTTATCCCAACCCTCCAGAAAATCTACAGAAGTAAGAGGAATATACTTTGTCTCTGTTGTGCCAGCCACCATCCATCGTGTTACATCCAGTATGATTTCTGATGTTTAAATTTGAAAATTTGGTACAAACCATATGACAATCCACATTAACAGTAGTGGATTGGTGGTAATTCATCTTTTTGTCTCCTTTTTTACAAGGATTTTCTGAACAGCTGGATTTACTCTTCAGACACAGAAGATGCTGTGTTTCCCGAATCTCTGAATTTCTTTTTGCCTGTGCATGCAGGTTAGGTCTCAGAGTTATCAGAAACTGGCTTTTAGGGGGCTGGTTGTGGTTTGAACTTATTTTTTGTTATTTTGATTCAAACATATAATCCAACACAATAACAAAACTTCACCAATTTCAAACACCAAAATACCCCACTTTGCAACATTAAGAATTCTAGTGTTTGATCTGTGTTTGGCTCCCACAATTCAGATAAAGACATTTACAAAATAATGGTATGACTTATGGAGCATTCCAATTTTTAAAATAAAATGTAAATTCTGTTAGTTAACATGTTAAATGAGTATTCTGCTATTACAACACTACAGAATACTTATATTGGGAAAAATCCACAAGCTTCAAGGAACCAGTAAATAAGCATCCCTAAAGGATACTGTGAATATTGCCTATTGCTTGAGAATGTCATGTACCAGTTGTAGTACACAGTACATCACACTGCAATTATACATAATTAAAACCATGGACTTCTCCTACGTATTGTATTCCCAACCCTGGCTTTCTCACCCTGGTTAACTTCTATGACAACACCATACCAGTCCTTTAAGTTCCAATCCTTGAATCTGTAAAGGAAACATACACAGCAATCATCCTGAGTCTAACATTTTTCAGCCTGGTCATGAACACTGCTACATAACTTAGTCAAGCAGCAAGTCTCTGACAAGCAGGCAAGTATTTGCCAATGAGATTTGCCATTCTTTGGACAGCTTTATCATCAGAACTACTGACAGCTGTGCTTGAAACCAAGCTTTGGCTTCATTGCATTAAGCTTTGCTCACCACTCCTCTTTCCAACACAAGAACTGGTAATGGCATACACTGTTTAAATCCCCTTCAATTTATCCTGTCATATTTTATTCCAACAACATAAACTGTGATATTGCAAGATACTGAGTGTTATAAAGTACTGAGTGACTTTTACTCCTATGAATGTCAGTAAGAGTTCAGTTTCTTACAAAACTGGGTTGAATTCCCTATCTTCTGTGAACAAATAATCCATGAAAACAAACAAAACTATCTAACATGCTGCATTAAGTATATTTCCATGGCAAAGTATCAAAGTGTTCTTGCAGACATTGGCAATTTCTGTAAATATTTTGCCAACCAAAAAGTGAAAGCTATTAGCAGATTACAGACCTGCAATTCAACATGCAAATCCCCAGATCTAGTGTATTGCTTATGGTTCAAAAGCTTGAAGTGAATCCAGAGAAATTTTAAGGATCTGTTATAAACTCTAGCAGACTTTGTATGTGGTGCTGCACAGAATGAACCTTCTTCAGATCACCTTCTTTTGATGTGAAGACATCACCAAGTTTGTAATACCCTTTATCCTTTAGGATCTCTCCTCATACTTCAGCTATACTGAAGTGGACATGGATGCAAAGGTACTGTTATCTGTACTTCCCAATACTTTTAAACAACCTAATGTTATATTTCCAAATACATCTGATTTTCCAGTGAGCACACATGGTGTGACTTAAACTGTTGCTACCTGCATCCATACTATCTAAATACTAGCCTGGAAGATTTCTGCTTACAGATATGCATTGAACCTGTCTGCATGAGGCTGGATATCCTACTTATTCAAGATAAACAATTGTGCTGAGAAATAAAAAGGAAATTTGTATTTATAAAAATTTAAGCACAGAAGAATACTATTATGTGCTAAAAAAGAGAGGCTTTCACACAAAATTGTTGGTATCCAAGTAAGTAATGCTTTCATTCTATTACCTACATCATCATGTTATTTAAAAAAATAAGCTATGATGGAGATGTAGCTACTTCATAGAATCTGATACACAGACAATGTTTTAAAGCAAATTAAGGTAAAATACTTCTTGCACAATTTAACTGAACTTAAAAATTCTCTGTAAAGTCAAAAAGGGAAATTTCAGTGGATTTCATAAAAGGAAGAGAATCTTATCACCTGAATGCCACCTGGCCTCTAAACATAAATAAAAAAACTCCTATGTTTGGAAGTGCCTTATTTAAATAATGTTTTTTCTATTTTCTTTGTGCCTGATGGCCAAAACTGTCAGCATCTATTGATATGTCTACCTGTTGAATTATTTATATTATAAGTGTAGTATTATAAAAAACAGGGCCTGAAGCAAAGAACACTTTGCAACAGAACCATATTTATATTCATCTGAGAGCCAAGTGGAAAAACCACTCCTGAATATTTATTTCAAACAAAATACAATTTAAATGAACTCAATGGGGAACAATATCTATGCCTGATAATTTTAAAAAAAAGTTCTAAGTGCAACCAGTTAGATTTGACTTAAATAATGCAGTGATAACCAATGTGTGAGAGTTTTCTAGATGAAATATTGAACAAATTGTGTCCTACTGTTTCCAATTACTAAGAATGAGATTACAAAAAAAAAAAAGGTAAAAAATAATATTCCAGCACTTTTTTCGGGAAAAACGACCTGTCAGATCTATGACACTCTGGCAGCATTTTGGAAAATCCTGAGATTTTTCCAAGTTATGCTAAGATCCAGCTCATCTCTCTGCAGCATAGTGCCAACACCAACCATTTACTATAAGGAAGAGGCTGTCTTTAAGTTGAAATTCACATTGGATTTCTGGTGTGCCTCACACTCCAGTGGTCCCATGGCTGAAGCTGTGTGCCAGGATATCACTGGAGAGCCCCCCTGGCTGTGTGAGCACAGGGTCCTGCCCACAGGGAGGAGATGGTGCTACTGCTGCAGCACAGCTGAGCAGCAATCGGCTGCCGGTCACCAAACAGGGCTCTAGCACGGTCTGGAATGGAAGGCACCTCTGAGGGTTTCTGGTCCAACTTCTCTCACAGAGCATGGTCAGCTCCAAGATCATGCCATGTTTCTCAGGGTATTTTCCAGCTATATTTAGAATACCTCCAAGGATGGAGCCTGCAAAACCTCCAGGGGCAGCCCGTGAGTTCAGCACACAGTGGGTGACTACAGTCAGCAGCTGGCCTGAACTTCATTGCCCACATACACATCACATGCACTTGGAGCCCTCAGAAAAAAAATTGATTGGCCTTGATCTTCCCCCTCCACACTGTGCCAGTCAGTAATCACAGAATCACAGGATCACAGAATAAGCTGAGTTGGAAGGCCCCCACAAGGATCATCGAGTCCAGCTCCCAGCCCTGCACAGCACCATCGCCAAGAGTCACACCATGAATCACAGCTCATGAATCTCACCTCCCCCTCAGATGTAGTAAATGCAGCTCTTCTGCAGCACCAGAACTACCTTCTGACAGAAGTACCCTATTAACTGTAACTCCAGGAGAAGGGGAAATCTTGAACACACCTGAGTTACACATTCAGATACTAAAAAAAAAACGATATCAATATTAATCATGTCTTTGAGCCTGTCCTCTAGTGAGCAATTTTTAAAGCAGCTTCCATGGATGATTTCATGTGTGCAGGTGTGACTCTTCTGGTTTCACTCTCTCAGGAACTGATTATTTTCACTGTCTCTTAGAGAATTAAATCAGCAAGAGACAATGGCAAAGAGAATCAGGTCCTTATTTACAAAATAATCCATAAAAGCTTCTGTTAATATAAAAGCAAACAGAACTTGTGAACTTAACTTGGCTACATAACAATGTTTTCTAATGAATAAAGCAAAAGAAATACACAAAAGCATGTTCATAATGCATCTAAAATATTCGTATGCTACAAGTTTTTATACAAGTCATGTAAGGGACATAAGGTTAAGGCATTAACAGAGAAATTATTTCATCTGTGGTTAAGGGTTCCAACCCACAGTCTGAAAGGTCTCTTTGCTTATGTCAGCTGCATGTTACTCTAATGGTCATGACTCCTCTCTGATTTAGACTACTTATTCCAGATTATATTAAATCAAAGTCAAAATCCTGGCACACTGCCCATCAATATCCCTGCATTTAAGAAAAATGCAGGATTTTAAAACTCAAAATCAGAGCTTCAGCCTTTTTGATGACTAGTTATTGTAATCCCATTCATTTGTTTTCTAGAATTGTCTCAGCTATGGAGGGATGCTGCGCTGTTCTATGACTTTTCACCTAACCATATAAAGAAGACATCTTTTCCAACAATTAATGCAAAAAGAAAAGCAGACAAAAAGGAGAGGTCTGCCATGTAGGCCACATGCAACTGTAATTAAGCCTGGGAGTTAAAACAGGGATTTCAGTTTCTCCCTAAGGAAGCCATTCTTCAAGAAAGACTCACACAAAGGTTAGCCTTCTTTTTCTAATTGCATGAACAGAAAATGTTATAGAAAGACCATTTTAATTATAACTACATTCATTTCTATCAAATCTGCAGTTGTACACACTTATAAATGTAAATTCAATAGGGCTCACCCTCCTTTTTCAATTCTTATGAACAGCTAATCTGAAAGCTCACCTTTTAATTGCACCTCTTGACATGTCAAACCATGTACAGGTATTGTGTTCAAAGGCACCAGTGCATAATCAAGCTGTAGAGCCTCATAAAAACTACCTTCTGCCACAAAGCTCTACATATGCACAGGTGATGGCACACAGAATCTCATTAATTTTCTCATATTGCCTTCCAGACTGGCTGTGAAAAGAGGATGCACATATAAATACATATATATGTTTATGTGTGTGTGAGCATGTGTGTACACACACACACAGACCAGCAGCACAAAGGACTGCATATTGGTCTGTCTGGAGAAATGATGACAGTAGACTTCACTTGATTTTCCTTACTACAATGAAATTGATTTATTTACTTCTCACCTAGTGAGGCCTGCACTTTCCTAGAATGTTTTCATTTTCTTCACCACTCAGCTGCAGATCAGCAACTGAATCTCTACAGAAGAGTGAATAGCAGGTGAGACAGCTTAATGGAGCACATCTCCATACCTGTCTCAATTATCAGATTTGGTTTTGGATTACATGCATTTTCCATGCAATATCAGGTTCAAGGCCCTAATCCCTATTTTTAAAGATCTCAATGACTGAGCACCAAGATATCTCATAGTTTGAATATTGTAAGGATTTGGCAAATAATTTCATCATTCTGGCAGAATGGAATCTTCTGCTGTAAAGTTTTTCTCTGTGAATTGCATCAACACCAGAGATGGGGTCCACCTTCCACTTCCAGTCACATTTCTTTCAATCTTCTCTAACAACATATATGCCCTCTTTCTAAGAAATCATAATAGATAGTTGGGCAATATAAAATTCCTATTTTAGAAAAAAGATGACATGGCTAATATTATAATGTATAGTATATAATGTTATATGCCATAATTATATTATTAATATATTTGTTTATTAAGATGTCACATTGAACATTAATAATCTTTAATGCATTTCATGTTGAAAAGAGCAACAATGAAAGATAAGATTGTGGTCAGTCACCTTTCCTTAGTCCACAAATGCAGTGCTTTGCTTAGGTACAATAACTGACAAATGTCATTTTCCTATGGGAGGAACATGGTAAATGAGCCACAGGTACTGTATGCAGCTACAGCTTTTCTGTGTCTTGTACATGCCCATCCACATCTGCCCATGTCCATGGATCAAAGAACTAGCAAAGCACTGGGAGATGTACTCACTACCTAAATACAGCCTCATTTTTTTGCCATGCCTGTCCAAACAGACTAATCTTAGTTAGACCTAATGATCACTGCCCAGCTAGATCAAACGAGGTGTCCTGGGTAAAAACTCAGAGCAAAAGTCACTCACTGCTGGTTGCACATACTGACTGCACTGCTCCATCTAATCTCCTATCATTACAATATATTACAGTTTCTGTTCTTCAGAGAAGGTTTACCAAGATATTTTGAATTCACCTCATTTTTACACAGTGGATTAGAAAGCTTTTCTCAGAACAAAATGAAATAAATCATCCTTGCTATTACACTGTCTTTTCATTTAATCCTCAATTCACAAAATTGGGTCATTTTCAATGGTTTTACCACATGAAACAGTAAGGAATAATAATAGCCAGCAATTAAGTCAAATTTAGCACTTATTACTCAACAAGAATTGCCTAGGAACAGAACATGTTTTCCATAAATGCATTCATTGTTCAAAATTCTTTTAAGCATGTTTTATGCATTTGCATCCTCTCCTACAGATATTTAATAAGCTGCTCATTGCAAAAATGTATCACAAGTTGAATACTCACAATTCAAAATTAAAGTTAATTTGACAGAGCTTAAACTGAATGTGTCTTTTGCTGATTACACAAGCATAGCTCATCTGATCTGAAGTATGTCCATTCATGAGTCTGAATTCCATATTTACTTTTCATTATTATTCCCTAATAATCATTTAAAAAAAAAAGTTTTTTTAACTACTTCTATGAGTAATCATGTTCTGAAAAGATTCAAGCTATCTACAGCAGGAGATAAAACAGCTTTACTGAGCTCTGTTATGTCCTTGAGCACGAATCCAAGTGGCTATATACAATTGAAATCAGACTATAAAGTTCTAAAGATGAAAAATATGGTGTGTTTGACGTGAAATTAAAATAATTCTGGTTCTCTTTTGTATGTATAAATGAAAAATATGAGCAACTGTCTTGATGTGACACACAGTGTCAAACATTAATGATTTCATAGCAAATACATAAGTGGTCCATTTTGTATTCATCAGCTTTGACATGCTGTCTGGCCTCAAAGACCCCTCTAAAATATGTACAAAGGCTGCAGTACCAGACACGCTTTTCCGGACCATTATCTTTTTCAAGCCATAATATAACCACTCATCTACTCAAAAGTTGAGGTTTTACATCTCTCCCTTTTTAATTTCAATTATAACTTGCAAAAGAAGTCAACATTCCCTTACAATACAAATCACTCAGGTTGAATACTCATTACGTGATCAAAATAGAAAGCGAGGAGTTAGAATAGGCACACTGTATTTATAACATCCTTTGACTGTATCCATCTTTAGTTTCCTAGCACAGAGAATCAAGTCCTTAGTTAAAAATAGTCTTCAAATCTTTGGTCTTTAAGTTAAAATTAGTGCTTCAAAACATTCACACTTTGGGAATTATAGCTCGAGCAACAAATCTCACCACTTCAGTTACAACATGTGACAATGCTCCCCTGCAACACCCAAAAAGCTTCACATAATGGGATGTTCCCTCTTAGGCAGAGGCTCAGGAGGCGTAGCAGCTCCAGGCTGGGCGTAACGTGGGCTCTGAGCCTGGAGCTGGAGCACGGTGCCACAGACGCCGTACTACACACCCAGCCTCCAGCCCACAGACCGGGGAATGGACTTGTCACCATGTTGAAGGTGACACTGCCACATGGCAATAAAGTAAATCTGCTTCAGGTCCTTGTGGCACGTGTCCAGCCCACACACTGTTTCAGTTGCCGGCCCTCATCCCGTGACTCGCGCAGTTCACAACTGTGCAGAACAAGAGTGCAATAGGCAGACAGATCAGATTTGGTATTTGTGCTTTGCACGACTGCAGGAGGCCTGACACTGTCACAGCAGCAAAGGAGTCACCCCAGCATTCATTATTCCAGGTTGTTTAGCACCTAGCTCTCACTCTCATTTATTTGCAGACTGGTAAAAATGAACAAGATTTTTCATTTCAGCTGGCTGTCGAACATGTTGTACACACTTATAAATGTAAATTCAATAGGGCTCACCCTCCTTTTTCAATTCTTATGAACAGCTAATCTGAAAGCTCACCTTTTAATTGCACCTCTTGACATGTCAAACCATGTACAGGTATTGTGTTCAAAGGCACCAGTGCATAATCAAGCTGTAGAGCCTCATAAAAACTACCTTCTGCCACAAAGCTCTACATATGCACAGGTGATGGCACACAGAATCTCATTAAATTCTTCATATTTGAATTTCCCAGTCTGACCATGGAACCAAGTGGAACCCTGTAATTGAGACAAGTGAGGCCATGAAGGTCTGTCCCCCAGCCATTGTTTGACACAAACCAAACTACTGTATTGACCAAATCTCTGCACAGACTTTGTTGGCTTACACAGACATTCATCAGAACATACTACAGGTAATAATACTGGATAACCAAGATTTGTTCTTGTCTTGAAATAAACAAGAGCATATGTGAGAATATAACAGAAAAATGAACTACACCATATCTCTCTTCTAAATGCAATAAACTTGTGCATAAGATTTTTAATATCAGTAGACTGATATTTAGAAGTGGTAATTGGGTATTTTGTACAAAATTCAAAGAAATAGGGACCAAATTAATAAAAATGTAGCTTCCTCTTCAGCACTTAAATATCACAGTAATGGAGAAACACTCTAAAATGCTTTATTGCCTCCCATTTTCTTTCAAGTTGCAAATTTTACAGGGGTGTGTATATCTATACACACACATACATTGCCAAGATTATAACCTACAAGCAAAATTAATATTATTACGAATATTACTTCCTAACTATTCTTACCCCTTTCCTCACCTCACCTTTTTCCCTCTGGGATCTGATTACATGCAAATAGAGGGTGAAATGGGGAAATACAGAGCTTTTGAGCATCTGCTACACTTTCTGCTTTGCTTCTCTTTCCCTTACTTCACCCTATGTACTGGGAAAGGATGGCTGAGGAGATGCAGAGGGCTTCTTGTTTTGCCACACAGGTTGTCACTCCTGGGACAGCAGAAACTGGTGCAGGCTATGCAACACCTGCCTCCACTGGAAGCATCCTGCATGCCAGTCCAAAGCCATCTTCCACTCTCCTGCACTGGCAGCCATCCCACCCTCTGCAGCCAGCACTGAAGCAGAACTGCTGAGCTGTCAGCAACTTCTCACAAGAGGCCAATTTTTACGCCGCATAATTGTAGCAAAAAAAAATAAAAGAAAAAAAAAATCATGAGAGTTGGCAACCCGTGTTAAATTTGCATGCATATCTGATTAGCTGTGTCTTTAGAAAACACAGTCTTACAAAATATTGCAAAATTATTCATTTTATTTTTTTAAAGTCTGGATTGAATTCTGTCAAAATATAAAGCCTGTTTTCTTCTTCCTTCCCTCCCTCCAAGTGAGTATAATCCAATTTTCCTTTGAAACTGTAACATTTTATTTCACATTGCTTGGGAGTTATGAGCAAAAAGAGAAAAACAGTAATAGGAGTGAAAAAAGAATTTGCCAGCTTCATCTTTATTTAAGCAGCCAGAAAATGAAATCGAACACTTCCCCACAGTTAGTCCTCTTCTTCCACCCACTTCTCCAGAAAATATCTAGAAGATAGGGCTCCAAACTGGTCAATCAAAGCTTATGGAAGTCATTCTCAGGGGCAGTTTTATATATCCCCTACATGCCCTTAGCCTGAGTTCAAAGTACTGAGATCACAATAGAGGAAGGGAGCCAGGATGTTACAGATCTAGGCACAGATGGGAGACCTGCTCTGGCTCACCTACACAGCTGGTGTCAGAAGGCCAAAAACGTAATTGCCATCCAGGCTAGAGTGTAAGAGCTATAGTGAACTCAGACAAGATTTTCATGTATGCCAGACTGACTGGGACATATTTTCTGACACTGGAAACTGGGCATTGTAAGAAGACTGAGGTGGGAGAGTTGAGGTCACATTTTCTGACCCTGCAGAAGAATTTGGTTCTGACATGCTGCTGTTTCACCTTTACCTGTGAAAGCTTGAATGACAAATGCTGTATTTCAGACTGTGACTGGGGCTGCCAAATGTCCATTTCACGTGGTAGTCTCAGCTCACAGCTTGGCTCCTTTCACCCAGCAGCCACATGAGACCATCTCAACCCATCCCTTCTCCCCAGTGAAGTCAAAGTAAGAAAGAACAAACACTTTCAACACGAGAGGAAGGACCCAGTCTGCATCTTTACCTGCCAAGCTACTGCATATGACAATTCCAACCTACCCCCTACTCAAACCTGCATCAGAGCTTTCTTCCCAGTCAAACATGAGTCAGCCCACTTGAGCCATCTTTGCAGTCACTGAGCCCTCACAACAATCAGAAACTTCCAGCAAAAGACAAAACACCTGGTTTCCAAGATCAAACCACCTGCCTTCATCTCACCTTCACTCCACCTTCCTCAGTGCCTTCCTGGCATCCACAGCTCAAGGAGCAAACTCTCCAGCACGTCCCTACTGCACAGCTCCAGTGCTCAGGCAAAACTCAGTGCTCAGACAGTGAAGACAAGAATAAAAAACAATAGGGAAGCAACACAAAAAAACATACATCCATGTGCGAGGAAAAACTAAAAGTTCTCCTTTCCCTTCTCCTGTGGTTTCAGAGGCATGTAGTCTTTATCCCATAAATGTGCATTGTGTAAATTGCCAAATACTGCCATGAGAAAAGCTGTATTAAATTGGTTACATTTTCTTTACAGTAATTCAGGCAGAATTGTGAATGCTGTCTGTTGCTCAAAGTGAAATATCGGAGGACTGAAGCCATTTTTTAAAAGCACGAATTAAAAATAAATCAGATTTCATTTCAGGACTTCCATATAATGTCCTGGGTGTGTTTGTGTAACACTTCTGAAAAGAACAGGAGAGGAAAAACCAGGTTTCATTTCAGAAAGTGCACAAAGGGAAACATTGCCGTGGTTACGCTGATTTTTTCCCAGTACTTTGGTACATAGTGCTTATGTACATTTGACAAACACCAAGCAATTAGACACTAAGCTATTAGAGAGTGTCCAAAGCAGGGCCACAGGGATGGTGAAGGGTCTGGAGAAGATGCCTTACAAGGAGCAGCTGAGGTCTCTTTGTCTGTTCAGCCTGGAGGAGACAGAGGGGAGACCTCAGTGCAGTCCACAACTTCCTCAAGAAGGGAAGCAGAGGGGTAGGTACAGATCTCTTTACTCTCATAGCCAGTGACAGGACTCAAGGAAATGAAGCTGAGTAAGGGAAGGTTTAGGCTGGATATCAGAGAGAGCTTTTTCACCCAGAGAGTGGTGGGACACTGCAACAGACTCCTCGGGGAAGTGGTCACAGCATCAGCACTCAAAAGGTTTGATGTGTGAAAGTGTGTGAGACAACACTCTCAGACACATGGTGTGTCCTTTGGGGATGGTGCTGGGCAGGGCCAGGAGTTGGACTCGATCCTGAAGGGTCCCTTCCAACTCAACATATTCTATGATTCTATGATAAAAACAAGCCTTCTATAAAGACTTCCTATTAGGGGGTAGAAAGCACAAACTAATAAGCCATTGCCCGTGTCATAAATAAAATCTATTTGCTTCTGCAGTGAAACAGGACCTTTCATTTTTTATTATCCTCTTATAGCTTTAAATAACATGGTCACCATAGTTAATTTTCTTTGTGGTGAAACTTTATGCTTTAGTTCATAAAAACAGAGCATAAAGTTTTGCCACTAAGAAAATACTGTGCCTGGTAATGTTGACATATAAGTGATAAAGCAGGAACCAACAGAAAAATAAAGAAAATCTGGGAAGAAATTAACTATGAATCCTGCATACTTGTGTCACTTTAAAACAGTAGCTGTAGATTCAAACTGCAACTGCAACCATTTCTCTTGTCAAAGTCCTCAAAGCCTCTGTAGTTAAGCAGGCAGCAGCCTCAACCCTCAAAAGGGTTTGGACACTGAACTCCTGGTAAGGAACTGGCACCTGCATTAACTGCTTTCCGCATGTGGAAAGTTATGCTCACACCAGTGAAAAGATGGAATCAGTTTGCATTCATCAGGGTTTTTTTAGCTCCAGATGAGCACCAGTTTCAGAAGAGTCTAGACAGCTTTGGTGGTAGCCACTTGGATGTTTATGTATTGCACTCTTCAGTACACCACGTAATAGGAAACATTATTCACTTGGCCACGGTGCAGCACAAGTACACAGAGACAGCTTGATTTCTAATCACACCTGAGCTAATAAGTCCTCTTGAGACTTATTATTGTCAGCTTGAGCTGTCTGGAAACATCTTGCCCATATTTAAAAAAACTCTCAGTCAACCCTCTGAAAAGGTCTAGTGCATCCAGACGCCAGTAAAAAGCACCACAGAAAACTTCAGACTGTGTTTTTGTAACAGACTTACTAGAATTTAGCAGCTAAAACCTCTGGCTGTGCTGTGCATGCTTCGGCCCAGGATTTTGATTGGTGAGTAAGGAGGATTTTCTCTCTGGTTGCTCCTAACCCCTTTCCCAAGCTGCCTGTGAGGTACTCCCAGCTATGTGGCTCCAGTGCTCAGGCAAAGCTCAGGCAGTGAAGACAAAGAAAATCAACAGGCAGTCAAGTAATTAAAGCCCTACTCAAACAAAATTAATACATATAATGGAGATCCGTTAAGAAGAAAATTAACCACCCTACACAACCCAGGTTGCTTTATATCCAGCTTACTCCTCCCTGGTACAATGCCCTTCAAAACTACAGAATTTAACCCTGCTGAGGCAGTTGAAGCATTACAGCTTTCTAAAGTCAATTAGACCAAACATTTGAATGCTTGATTTTGCAGCTCCTTTTAATGAATTTTAATTTATTTGTTTGTTTTAATGATGTATTGACAAATATCATCAAGAAGCAACAAAAGCTGAAAACAAGTACTATGCTTACATGCACCGGGTTTAACTTGCCTCATATCCCTGGGAGCTATTTACATTTTTTTCAGATATCTGAATGCCAGTGTATTAAAGCTAGTGAGCAAAGAATGGTTTTAAGGTTAAGCCACTGAGAAATAAGTTTGTGTTCTTAGAAAGAGTATTATATAAAAATGTTAAATAATTATGCTCTTCTTGTCCTTCTTTTCTTATTTCTAAATAGATACAGGTTAGTAAGACTACTTTAGCCCACAGAAATTTTGGATTTAATAAATAGCACCTGCATAATAATTTATGATCAGGGATGGATACAACAAAATAAAGCAATTAATTTTTATTGGCTGTATTTTCTATAGTGCAACTGAAAAAAACCTGCATGTGACAAACTGAAATTCCTATATATTACACAGTAAACAAAGGAATACAAAGCTCCTGATCATGCCCCGCTCTCTCAGAGCCTTCAGCACACCACTTAATGAATGCATTAAAATGGACCTAATTTTAAAGGGGGAAAAAAGGTAAAACTACTATTCATCTTATAGTTTCCATAGCACTAATTACTTTTACACTTTTTCCCCTCTCCAAAATATCAAAATGCTTGGAATCATCAATGAAACCTGCTAAAAACTTCTACTCTTTTCTCCTTAAAATCACTACAGTTGCAAAATATTCCTGAGCTCTTTTGATTACTTCTATTCATACAGGGAAAAAAAGGCAATACACTTATTTCAGATATTATATTATGTGGCAGTCCTTCTAGGAAGTAAGTGCTGTTGTGACAGGAGGAAATCTCCACAGCATCACTGATGTGAAAGAAACCCTTTTACTTTTTATCAGCTGAGACACTCTCTGTGGTGAGGGTGTGGCTAATTTTTCTCCTGAGGCTGTTGATATCTTGCTGCAGATCCAGCAGCTTAAACATAGGAGAATTGTCAACATTGTGCCCACATCAGATAGAGACGTGCATATGACTCCTGGGCAATTTTCTTTCACATGCTCATAGAGGGAAGGTTGCAGCCAAAGGAACTGGGGCATGACTTCTTTTCTTTGTTCTCCCACTGCCATCTCAGCCATCCAGACAAGGAACACATGTCTGCAGTGAAGATGCTTATTTACATCATATGACCATGCATTAGCTTTGTGCCATAACCATAGTCAAGGAACTGATCTGAAAAAAAAATACCAGAAATACTAGAAAAAGGAGTGATCCCAACTCTGCAACAGGCAGGAGTTAGTTCTTTGTTCCCCCACTTTGCTGATTTCTGAAGTTGCCCTCACTCAACACAAGCAGCTGAAAATACACACTGGTCTTTCTGCCCACATTGCACATGCTGTGTTCAAGTCATTTGGATATCAACCACATCCATCTTTGAACAGATGCTCAGAGTGCAGCAGAACAGGTAATATTGCTTTCACTTGTGTAAATATCATATGTTAGCAACTCCATGTAAATTATAGCCGAAATTCTGAAAGATACTAATATCACTCACCATCCATTTACCTGCTTAAACCCACAAGTAGGGGCCATTAGAAGTCACTATTTGTCAAATATTTTAAACAACATTCTGTAACTTGTTATTTTAACTTCTACAGCATTTGACAGTAGTGTACATTGTCAACTGAGCAGAGGAAATGAGGGAAACAGGAAACTTTAATTGCCATTTAAGCAGAACTTGCCCTTACAGCACAGGGACAAATGAATGAGGAGCAGAAAGTGTCTAATAATACTTTAAAAAATATTACAAAAAAATGAGGGTGAGTTGTCAACTTTAATTGCTATCCATATTAAAGCAGAGTACTGGCTTTGCAGCTGTATCCCACATGCCATTAGGAATCTGTGAATTAGGTGCCTTTTTAATCAGCAAAATTACAGCACTCCATGTGACAGCAGAGATGGATTTGTTGTAACTGGAAGAAATGCAGTATTATTCTACATCCTGCAGCCCATGGCTCTGCCTCTAGCCTTCTGGCTGCTGCAGAAACAGCAGAGACATGGCTTTTCCCACCTTGTCAAGAATCAACCTCCTGGACATCTCTCTATGCCCAGAATAGAAGAAATAAGTTTGTGCCAGCCACTCTGCAGGAAGATGAGGTAGAGAATGAGCTAAGCACTACTTTGTCCTTGGCATGCCAAGTGCAGAAATAAAGTATAATCTCAGCCTTACCATATGAATAGCACAACTTGAATGAGTGCACATTATTGTACAGGGATTTTCTTCGGATGTATCTGGCACAGTCAGCATGTAATTTTTGTGCTTTTTTTTCATGACCATGGCAACACTGTGCCAAAGCAGAGAACTCAATAATAAAATCTTACCCTTTGTCACTGCATATGGGAGAACCTGAATTTGGACAGAAAGCAGTAAGTACTGTGGGGTGCTGGGATGAAGAACAGTGACCATCTAAAACTCTGTTTTAATTGTATGGTGACATTTTTCTAAATCATTTTTGTCCCTGAAAAAGTATTCCAAGCAAGACAGATTTTCAGTTTCGGTTCTAAAAGTGAAGAGGTATAGGACCACAACTCTAGTCCCTCCATTTCTATAGGTACTGTGACCTACTTAGTTTATAAGAGAGGACACTGATAAGGCAAATGAATCACTACCTTCCTGTTACCTCTGGAACATTTACAAAGACTGATGAAAAATAACAGAGAAATTTACATAGGATCAAGGTTAACTAGAGTAAATAGTGAGTAATTTCTAGCTTTTAAAAGACATTGCTAAGATGAAATACTTTCCTTATCTCCTACTGAGGTATTTTCCTGTTTATGTAAGTAAAAAATCATAGGTCAAAATAGTAATAAATGAAAGATATTAGAATAGAATAGAATAGAATAGAATAGAATAGAATTTGCTCAGATACAATAATTTCGTAGTTTCTCAAGGATAAACCAAATAACTTGGTTTATAATTTGCAGGAACAATTCATCTCAAAACCAGTGAATTTGTAGTTAGCATCTTCATTGCCTAAAGTTTGAGACACAGACAGGCCTTGAACCTGCTATTATTGACTTAATATAATTTTTGAATGACTGAGCTCATCATTAAACCTCTCAACACACTGAAATACATTGGTCAAACTATACAGTTGGGAAAGGCTGGTTAAGAAACTGAATGGTAATACAAACCATAAAAACAAAATAGGCAAGTGGCATCTTCTGTTTCGTATTCTTGCTAACTGAATAGATCCCATTCATTAAATAATCATACGGAAATTTTCTCCCCAAGACTCATCCAAGTCAAGGGGAATGTTCACACTTACTTAAAAGAGGTTTGTTCTGAAGCTGGAAGCTCCCAAATAAATGGAAATATTTGTAACACAGTTGATATTCCATGATACAACACCTAGGCCCTGAGCCTTATCCCACCATTAGCATTACACCATACCTTTAGGAACATTTTGAGATCTGTTAACAGCAGAATGAGAATTTGCATAATGCATTAACCTATTTGTTTCTCAGATTATCACTAGAATTTTTGAACTAAAAATTGCCTGCAAAAAGCCCAAAATCTAACTGAACCAGCATCCACTGAAAAATCCTTTGTGCTTTTTTGTACATGCCAAACTATGGAATATCAGGGAAGTAATACCAAAATTGTTCTCTAGGAGCTCTTTGTACATCCATCATAAATATGACTAATTGGCTTCTGTTTAGACATTATCTTCTTAAACCCTTGTTACAGTATTGCCAAAAATTGAGCAAAGTTGAGTAGACACAACTGAAATGGCTGCTGCATGATGAAAAAGAACCAAAATAAATGTCCTTTAGTAAGTATTACCAGTCCCATGGTACCCATGAGCAGGGGAGAGCAGGAAGGAAGAGGAATATACAGTGAATACTGTCAGTATAGTATACAGAAGAGAAGAAGGGCTCTCTATAATAAAACAAAAACTAACTCTTTTTATCACATTTTCAAGAAAAGAACTTACAGTAATAAGACCCAAAAATTTTGAATCTCAGCCACAAAATATGAAGCTCCTTTGCTGAATGTCTGCCTACCAGCGGATTTACTGGCTTTGTTCTTTCCTCCCTCTACTCCACTCACACAAATCCCTCTGCACACAGGCTGGATGGTACAGTGAGCAGATCTTGTGCTCTCTCTAGAGAAACTTCAGAAGCCTTTTCCATCCCCATCTGTTATTCAAATACACCCTAATTTGTTCTCACAAATTTGTTCTCACTCTCTCTGAGTGGATCTTGTTCTCAGAAGAGGAGTATTTAGCCATAAACTCAAAGTTCAAAACCTCTTCACTCCTAAGGAAAAGGCTTCTCCTGTTAGGAAGCATCTCCATGCTGAAACTCATCAGGTGATGGGGCCACACACCGTGCTCAAAAGATGGTCACTGCCACTAAGGTGTTGAAAGCTGTCACTGGTTACTTCCTCTCAGTGCTAAAGGAAAACAGGAGCAAGACCATGAGCTCTCTTATGGAGCACAGTAGAAGTGTCCAAGCTCTCAGGCATCTTTAAATCCATTGCATTTTAAAATACAGGGAAACACACAGTGCTGCTGAGGCTCTGCACTACAGCAAAGGATGTGAACTGACAGGAGCTTTGTACTGTACCCACAGAAGCAGACAGAGTGATGAGGAAACTGCTACAAATCCCATCCCCAGGTGGAAAAATCTCCCCACTCAGTGCTGTAAAGCAGGATTTTCACTCTTTCTCTAATAAATGTGTTTGAAAGGAAGATGGGGAGAGAGACAAAAGCAGAAGGAGGTGAATAAGTAGATGGACTGCAGTAGAGGTCACAGCACTGGTAAAAATCATTTTCCCATGCTCATGTCTCCATCTCTGGAGGTATTCAAAACCTGACTGGACATGATCCTGTGCAATCCACTCTAAAAGGTCCTGTTTTAGCAGGGGAATTAGATGATCTCCAGAGGTCCCTTCCAACCCCAACTGTTCTGTGATTCTGTGTTCTCTGTGGGGTAAGAAGAAGAAATACAGCTTAAAGTGCTGTGTAACAGGATAATTTCCAATTAGGTAACTGCATCTAGGGGCAAGAACAATCTGCCCAGTCATAATCCATGGGATATTCTGACAGAAATGGAGCCTTTTAATAGGGTTATTAAAGGAAATATAGGAGCAACAGCTAATTAATTATCTTGTATAAAGAGTGGTAACAATTTGCCCAGAAAAAAAAACAGAAGAAAAATAAGAGCTTGTAAAAATATCTGAGCAGAAAAGATTCAGCTCCATCCTCTTGCTATGAAAGCACTGGGTGTGTTGTAAGTGCAGATATGAGTTGAGTATGCAAAGTGCCACATTCCAGACACTCCTACTTACTAGCACTAAGACAATTGTTAATGTAGAACTGCTCACCACTAATTTAAACAAATTGTATATACTTGGTTCCTATAAACACTCTAGGAAACAGTTTCAGTACCCCAGCTGCCTGTTTGAGTGTATTCTCAGTTCAAAAGGCTTAGCATGGACTTGCAGAGGGTACCACCTTAAGATAATGGAGTTTTTTGGCTTAACTGCCCTCCTAGGTAAATATCTATGAACTTAAAACAAGAATTACTATATTTTGTTTTAATAATGGACCTTTATTTAATAATTATTGATTACTACAATCTACTGGGAAACACTTTACATACTGGCCTTTCCACCAGTGCTCTTTCAGAAGCTCTGTATACTCACCACTATATCTAACCTCAGAAGAATGATTTTGTAGAACTAGTCTTCAAAAAGTACAGCTAAGACCTACCAATGTCATTTATTTCTACACTAGACAGATCTTTCTGTGCTGGATTAAAAAAAAAAAAAC
>WBNO01016636.1:0-35817 GCA_013400575.1 Peucedramus taeniatus
AAATAAAATAGGGCTCAATTTAAAGGTTAATTCCTTGGAAATGGTCACATCGAGACTATGGATTTCAAGTAGCAGGTTTTCTAGATCTGTTGAACATCTGCAGCAAACACCTTGAATCAAATCTCAGTTGTTTGTAGCTGAATTATTCACAAAGTTCTGAGGCACCTTGGGCCTGGCACCACATTTGAATTAAGAAGCTCCTTGGTGGCTCTGCAGAACTAAAAACTCAGTACAAAAAAATGCCATGGCTCTGTGTAAAACAACTTAAGGTGGGGCTGATGCCAAGGCTAATCTAATAAGCTCTGCAAGTCTCTATTTGAAGCTTCTCAAAGTGACAGTGCACTGCTTCCCAGTATGTCTCATAATTATGTCCCAGTATGTCAAAATTATTTAGTGGACCTTTTTGCTTTTACTGTGATTATTTCAGCGTCATACTTGTACTTTCATTTCCAATAATTTTAATGGAAGAACTAAGGTTCAACTTTGGAATTTATATTGCTGTAAATGATGTAGGCTGAATCTGAGTGCCATTTTTTTAAGAGTGTTTCAAAAGGCCATTTGAATACTTCAAGATTTAAAGAAAGGCTTTTGACCTTCTGGCGAACTGGAGTGGCAAACAAAAGTTCAAATGTTAGTTGTTATTTCTCCAGCATGTAGACCCCTACAAAGCATGTGTGCCAAATTTCAGTCTTTTCTTTTAATGGGAATATGCCAATTAATTATATTTCAATAAAAGAGAAATCCACATTTTATAGCATTTACTATAGTTTTCAGCAATTCTCTCTGCCCAGTTCCCAGGGAGCTGAAAAGAATTTAAGTCATTCAGGTGCAGTGTCTGGCCTGACATATTTCTGGGCTTCATGGCTCTTCCAGTTATAGATAATCAAAAGTCCACCTTAGGTATATTAGACTCTGAAACTCTATTGTAAAATTATACTAAAATCAGTGTATTCCAGTAGTAATTAATTTTGAATAAAACCTTTGTTTCACAATGTTTGATGCAAATTAAACAGAATCAACACATGTCTATGTTGTAGCCTGTAGTTTATTTTTTGTTTTGCCACAAAAAAATTTTTAGTATCTATTAGTGTTTCACAAAATAGAGCTAAAAGACATGGGATTGTCCACCAGCTAATAAGAACCTAAAAATACCAAACATCTGTGTTTGTGATTACAAGGTCAAATGCAAGCAAGTTCTTCAGTGGTGTTTGTAGTAAAAGCAACTATCTTTTTGTAGTCTTATATACACCATGTCTCCAACATTCATATTTAAAAGAAACCCCTTATTATTAGTTTCTTAGATTCTTCTTCAATGACTTGTATCTGAACACATGGATAAAAGATGAATGGAGTCACTTCTACGATTCAGTGTATGTAAAAGAGAACTGGATTGATCCACTGCTAAGGTAAGTAGTATTTAAGTAGCCTCTGGCCACCTCAAAGTTTAAAAGCTGGGAAAGCTTCCCCTGAAAGCTCACATTTTTGTTAAAGTGTTTCTCCTATTGAAGTCACTCAGAATCCTCCTTGTTGACACAAGTCTTTAGCAATCCCTTTTACTTACCCAGAGGCAAGGTTCTCTTTCAGAAAAGTCCTTTCACAGCTGTTGTACATTTGCTCCCTGATGCCCCTGAATAGATAAAACATCATACTCTGAAAAAAAGTAAAATAGAAGGTTCAAATTATCTTAGAGTCACGTCTCATCAGTCACTTCAACATCTGTATGACATTAGGTATATGAAAAAATGTTTGACTTTCCTGATTTTGGCTTTATGCAGACTTGTTTATACTGATGGTCATAAAATCCATTCTGAGCAAATCAGATAAGCATATAGGCAAATCTTTTAAAGTTATTATTTATTTACACAGTCGCAGCACCATTTAACAGCTTAAATGCTCTGAGGTGCATCAACTTCTTGATTAGGTGGTGATATGGTAGCAACTGTACCCTTGCCAAACTGGAACATTTGCATGTGGAGAAATAGTAGCTCTGCAGCCTACTGGGTCACTTTTTACTCTAATTCTTACCCAGAAGAGATAAATTACACCAATGTGGCTGCAGTCACACATCCTTCTTAGATGATTAGATAGATTAGATGATTAGATAGATTAACCCAGATAATGGCAAAAATGTTATACAAGAACATGTTATGAACAATATCAGCTGAAAAGGAGTTTTGCATCTGGTTCTGTCATATCAAAGTCCCTAGAATAATCCTTTCACACATTGTAGTTTATTAGCACTTTAGCAAATATATAACATAGATTTGGCTTGCACTACTCTGAATTCCACTGAGTTCTACAGGGACCACAGGGATATATCTGAAGTCAGAATTTGACTCAAAATATTCCATTCAAGTGATTCTAGTTACAAAAAATACTTAATATAAAAATACAGATAGATATGGAGATATATATCCATACCCACACAGTTCTTGCACATACTCATTCATGCAGGCTGAGGCTTAGGCCAGTGCTTGTTTCATTAGCACCAAGTTTATTGGAGCTGTCCTTCACAGTCAGTTACACTCAGTGTAATGAACCCATGTTTTGCCTGGAAGTGGCAAATGTAAATTATACAAGAATGTTCAAGACCAGACTTGGTTACTGGGTTTGAAACATCCTTCAGGGGTCTGAGGATGCAGTGATGAATTTAGTCAGTTCAGTAGCTGAAAATCTTTTAAATGTATCTTTGTGTTCCTCTTTCTAATATCAGTGAGGTTAATATAAAGAGTCTTATTTACTTTAGTGAAGTTTCATTACTTGCAGAAGTTACTTGCAAACCTCACTCTGCAATGACAGTACTACCTAAGGTAACAGTCATATAAACAACTTACTCTAAATTTGCATTGTCATCTGCTTTTTAAGTTCTGGGGAAGCTCCATTGCATGTGTAATATATAAGGATATAACATATATGGAGGAAGAATCACTGGCATGGAGCTGTCACTGTAATTAGACTGTGAGACCCTGTTTGTGTTTTACCTTTAATCTACATCTTCCTGTCAGTCCTTAGAAGAAGTCTGAACCTTGGTACAAGCCCAAAGCTACAAAAATCAAAATCTTCTTGGCTGCCTCCAGGGCTCACTGAGGGCTCATTTGATAATTTTTATTTTTATCAATTTGATAATTGATAATCCAAACTCCTTGGATCTATTTTTTTCTATTAGAACTGCCTGTGCTTTAAGATTGATCTGCATGTGCTTTGTTGGTACATGTGGCAGCACTCAGACCACTGCTCATAGTCTCTTCATCTAAGTATGTTAAGTGTGCAATTAGCCTATGACAGCTGCTTTTCTGACTCCTAATCTGGTCCTGCCACAAAACCAACTGGCCAGATAGTTGCTTATTCCATAAAAACTATGACTATTTCACCACTAGTAATCTGGGTGGATAGCATCAATCAAGAGGTGAAATAACACAGTGTAGCTAAATTCTGAGTACAGATTCATGGGTCAATTTTATTAAAATTGAATGGCAGAAAGCATTACAGAATTTGCACCAGTGCCAACCTCATCTACTGTTTGTAAGTTTGTATGAAAGAGAAAAACAAAATGAAATTGAAAAATCTGGGTTTATTTGAAGGTGGCAGCCAAAAGTGCAGCAACTGATTGAAAAGCTCACAGATAAATTAAGTAATCATACCACCACTGTCAAGACTTCAAGAGTCACTCAGCCAAAGGAATTTCATTTGACTGTACCCAAGCCACGTGCCATTCCTCCACCTTCACCAGCACCTCTGCCAGTACTGCCAAAAATACAACCTGTAAGTTGGTTTATTTTTTCAAAGACACTAAATTTCATGTATGCTTGTGCACAAAACCTTGGTAGGGGAGTTAATAATCTAAATTTAGGTTTTTTTGTAAGTGAATGCTCATTAAATAAATGGAGAAGCAGTTTCACTGGAAATGAGATGAACTCTAGGTTTGCAGCTCCTCCTTGAAGGTGGAATTTTATTTTTATTTGTCTTAACGCTGAATCTCTAAAATGAAGGCTTTCAGTTTAAATTCATTGCTCATGTAAAATTGAGACTAGATTTGTCTTTGAAATGCTAAGTTATTTTACTTATTGTCTCAGATTGTGATTTAGTTACACTGGTACAAATCAGAGACCCACAGTTGATGTTATCTCACTGGGGTAAAGCAAACAGGATCTGGGATCAAGCTACTATGGCTAACTTTATACAGACTGCAAAATCACCTGTATTTAAATGCAGTGGGAAGTGAGCTTAGAAATCATAGATTTGGGCATTATCTGCCACCTTGTATTAGCACTTCAGGTTCTAAATAATACATGTGTTGAATGCTCTTAGAAACCATTTACATCTTAGGATGGCAGAGCAATTTAATGGCAGTGTGTTATACAGTTAATGGGATTTTACATTGAAACAGCTTAATACCAGGCTCTGAAAAACTGCATTTAATAACTACTTAATCAGTATAGGAATGAGTCATGTTACTGTCATTTTAGAACTTTATGCTGTGCAGCCCCTCTTAGAATAAATTTGCTTTAATGCAGATGCATTTAGTGAAGTTCGTTTGTGTTGTTTGGATTATACTAAATTTGGTTTACATTCTGGCCAGGTTTGCAAATTTAAAGCTTGTGTGAATCAAAAGCCATTAGTGTAGTAGTGACATATCCTCTATTCATTTCTGTACCTCTCACAGCAAATTAAGCTTCACTTTACTTTGCCCCATTGTTGCCAGTATCACCAATTTACATTCTGAAATGAACAGAGACTGAAAACACAGCTCGCACAGCAGGAGAGGGTCAGTAAGATGAGATCCATCCTTAGGTGTGGCTCCTGTATGGTGGAGGGCTGTCTGTAATTCAGAGGAACACAAAGAAATAAAGCTCTTCCATATTACATCCCATAACCTGCTGCAGAAATGTTCTCGTCCATTTTCTCACAAAAGTGTTCATCTTATGAGATACCAATTTTTTACTCATGGTTCTCATGCACCTGTCAAAGAATTTGTCCCATGGTTTATCAGCAGGGACTGTTGTAGCCACAACCCACAGTTACTGCTCCACATTGGAACAGCTGCACAGAACTATATGGAGGATCTGGAATTTGAGCAATAGGTATTGCATCCTGTGCTGCAATTAGTTCATTCTGATTAACAGGATTATTATTTCAGGTATTGCTTTCTAGCATTATTTTATTCCAGGCATTTCTTTCCAAGTAAGATGTGTCCCATACTTTGGGTCAGGAGCTGGGATGGCACTGCCATCCTGTGTGCTGAGCACACACTGCCTTCCCAGGGGAGGGCTGGGCTGTGGGTTATTGCAGAGGGCAGGGCAGTTGTCCTAGTGACCTATAATGAGACAGGATTCCCTACTGGCCTTGGAAAGTAACTGGCCTTGGAGTAATATAGCCCTAGAAGCTTAGGATGATCATTCATCATCCTAAGTGTTCATCACAAATAGGGGTCACTAAGTAAAAAGGAAAAACATTTTAATTTTGAGATTTAATAATAAAACAATTCACTCCAAATATTTGGTCTAAAGGTTATAAATTCATATCTCCACTGGCCTTGGCACACATGCACATGGATGCAGACACAGGAGTGCCCATATGCATACACACATTCATAAATACAATTCTACAAGGAAAAATGAGAGCTTTACCTTGAAGTTTGCAAAGGAAACAAATGGAGACAGGTGCATAAACCTGATAACATGCAAAATTATTTAGACACATTCAACTTTCTTGGATATCTTGGCCTAGAGTAACAAAATGCATTCTTTTAATATCAGCACTATACTAAAATGATAAGATTATGCAATTATTTTATTTTAAAATTTTCTGTAAACCAGTCATATATTAAAAAAAAGGCTACACTGGGATGTTATTGTAACACCATTCAGCCAAATTTAATGTATTTTTAGACATTTTTTGTATTATTTCAGCTGTGCTTCATGAATGAAGTTGCTGATTGTTTAAAATAATTAAATGAGTGAAATCATTTAGCCAGTGCAGAGGATTTTGTTTGCAAATATACAGACCCACCAATATATTTGAGATCTTATCTATAAAAATAGAAACACATAATGCAATAGTGTTTCATAAGCTTTCCCTTGTCTATCTTATAACAGTAACTTTAAAAAATAGAAGAGTGATGAGTATCAAATTTCAAAGTGATTGTTCTTTTTTTTTTCTTCCTTAAACTACCTGTGGTACCTACTGCCTAAATAATCCTCTGGTTAAGGGATGTCACACAGGCTATGTGAGGCTGACCACTGCCTGGGGAGAGAAAGCAAAGTGGTGTCTCTTATTCCCAACCCCATTTTTCACATTTGGACTAAGTAGCTACAGTTGGGCCTTTTTTGATCTCTCTGTTGCTGTAATTTACAATTTATTTATAGTGACTTTTTATCCTCTTCCAACAATTGGGTAATTGCTGTATTGTCTGTCTGTCCATCTGCTTGGTACTCATCCCCATGGGCTAAATCACAAGGCAAAGAATGTTTTGAAACATCTGATGGAAAAGGCTCCTCCTTCAATTGCTTGGAATAAGCATAGCAGTTTCTGAGAGATTTTCAGCTTACTCTGGCAGATGAGTGCAGTTTGCAGGTAAAGCACATGAGTAGGAAGAAGAGTGAAATAAACTGATACTCACTGCCTGTGGAACCTTTTGCAAATCTTCTGGGCTTTCATTTCTCCATCCATAAAAGCATAATAAAAATTCTTAGATACTTCTGGGAAATATTTTCACTGCTACTTCACTTTAAAAGCTCACAACAATACTTGAGCAGTCTCACCAGTGCATTTAATTGCTAGCTTCTTCTGTTTGTGCATTTGTTTTACTTGTAGATAAGGATGTCACATAGCAAAGGCAGTGTAAAGTCCATCAGATTCATGATTTTTGAAAGTGTACTTCATTTTATAGTCCAATAAAGCTAGATGGGATTCCCATGTTCAGAAACTGGCCTCCAGTACAAGACAGAATATATATTTTCCCCATTAATCCTTGCATTAATTCTAGTTGATCTAGTACATTTTTAGCAAGATAAATATTTAGGCAGATTTCCAGTAAACTGTCAGACTCTCTCACCCACAAAGGAAGGAGATATCCAATCTTTTTTCAGAGCTTACTCTGGGATAAATTTATTGCTCAAGCAAATACAAAAATCAACCTGAAGTCCCTAGTATCCTGCTGATCCAACTGAAAGCCAGTCATGTCCTGCTCATTTTAGCTGACATGTGATTGCTTTCCCAGATCTTTGACTAATGCTAGAAGGACCCTCTGAGTCCTTTACCTCCCAAACATTTAATCCACACATCCAATGGTTTTTCCTACAAGGATTTTGGGACAGCCATGGTTAACCAAAGCAAAGGCCCATTTTGCCCAGTGTATTTTTCCCAGCAGTGCTTAAACACTGAAGTCTGGGAAGACCAGAGGGATGGGATGTCTGCTGCTTTTCTCCAGCTTCCTTCTCAGAGTCCCACCATTTCAGCTCAAAGACCTCCTCTGTTGAACTTGGAAGGATTTCTTTTCCCTGAACTTCTTTGGAGTCTGTAACTTGTTCCTACTACCACACACAGTGCCACAGCTTAACTTTATTCAGCTGCCCTGTCTGCTGTTGTTGCTGTGAAAGTCAAGTTTATGAAATGCCAAACAGAACTGTTCCCATTCTGAAAACATTTTTCTCCCTTTGATAGGGTCTATAGGATTTATTATTGCTTTAGCCTTTCTTGTACTAGTTCCAATATTGTCTTTCTTTCTGGTCTTTTGAGCAGAGGTTATGTTATATTGAACAGAACTGAAAAGCTGGGTAGTTCCAACTAATTGGAATCTGTCCCTGTCTTCTAGAGTGGCACTAATAAAAAAGAATCAATATTTTAAAAAATTAACTGCTGCTGTTCTACAGTAAAAGTAGATGAGCTTTTTTTTTTTTTCCCTGCAAGAATGTGTCACTGGGAAGGTTTTATATCCCATATTCTAGAGATTTTTGTCTTTTAATATAGGTTCCTCCAAGCATCTATAAGCCTCCAAAGGAAAGAAAGCAACTAGATGAGATCAAAACAAAAAATATCCAAAAAGCAAAAGTAAGTGTATTTTGTTATTCTTCTATCCTTTCCCTTCTTCTAAACTGGTTCTTCCTTATTGTTTTATCTTCACAAATCTTAAAACTTTATCTAAAACTTATCTGCTTTTGCAACTAAATAGCTCATGGCTTTTTCTCTAGAGTCATTAAGTTTGTATCTTCTACTCTGTTTTAGCACCCTTTTCTCACCTTCTTCATTTTATTACTAATTGTCCAGGACAAGGTCCACCTTTTACTCACTATATAAGTACCATACATCAAATTTTGTAAGCAACCATGTAAAGTAGCAGAAACATGATTAATTTCTTTTCTTCATAATGGTTCTTCTAGTCCCATGGACATGTTGACATTCACTTATTTATTAAGGCTTCAAATTACAAAATATTTTAAATATTTTTGAGGGTTTTTTCTGTAATTACTGAAAAATAACCACATGTTATTCACTGTTTTAAAATACCAGCAGATTCTGACTTCTTTTTTGTGCAGACTTCATACTCTTACATATTCTTCATACATTCCCTTCAGCAGACTGAGAGAGTGTGAAGTCATCCTGGTTTGTAAAGAAACAGAGTACATGGTCTGTGTGTTAAGACAGCAGGAGAAGGGAGGGCTTGGAAAATACAAACAGATCTCGCTATTTGATCCAAACTTTGACATGAATCTTGTTCAGTGAGGTAGCTCATAGTTAAAGCAGATTGTTGTTGTTTTCTCCTTTGAAAGGAATTAATTAAATATCCATTTCCACTTTCTTTCTCCATTCCCACACTGAAGTTACCCTATCCAATCAAATAACAATATAAACTTGGTAAAAGGTATGCCATGTGACTCTTTTTTATCAGTACTCTCCCACCCCCATTCTGAAAATGCCTGACTAGGCCAATACAAGTCTCCTCATTACTGGCTGTCCTCATGTCCATGTGAAAGGGACAGTGGATTCTGTTCCTAAACTATTGTGAAAGCTTTAATGTGTGACAGATCTAAGGGGGTTAACTTTGCATTCCTTTTGCTGGCCCATCACATTACCTATGCTTGGTATTTCATTATAAAACAATACAACATTATTTTTTATCCTTTTATAGTTTCCATATTGTGGGGAAAGCACATCTATTTGTATGTGTGCTTATTTGCATGTTAAAAACTTTCTAGAAAAACTGGGAAAGAAAAGCCAAATATCACAGTGGTTATACCATCAAAAATCTATGACAACTGTAAAATCACTTAACAACCAACCACATTCTTCAGTAAAGAAAATGCATTAATACAAAAAACAAAGATAAACCACCACAGAAATTATAGCTGCAATAACAGCAGTTTTTGTGACTTCTGGAATGCTACTAAAGGCATCCAAAGCATTCACAAAGGTCTATTCCATGGACTGTTTGCTAAGCAAGCTGAAATAATGGGTCCTAGCAGAAATATGTATGAAAAATGTCATTTGTTTCATAGCATTTTTGCAGAAGCTGTAGCTGTAAGAACCACATCTGAGCATCTGTGTGGAATGAGAACACTGGAAGCCACATTCTAGACAGTTATAGAAACACTGATGTTATCAGCTGCTGCCCAGAAAGCCATTAGAAAATCTAGTCTGTGTTTCACAGCTTTGATTAGAGATTTGGTTTACAACCAAAATAAATAGGCAAAAACTAGAAATGTGGTTGCCTGTACTTCCCTATATAATGACTGGGTCACCTGGGATCATCCAAAGCACCGTGGGCAGCAGCTGAGGGAGGGGATTCTGCCCCTCTGCCCCACTCAGGTGAGACCCCACCTGCAGGACTGCATTCAGCTCTGGGGCCCCATCACAGCAAGGACATGGACCTGTTGGAGCAAGTCCAGAGGAGGCCACCAAGAGGGATGGAGCACCTCCCCTATGAGGAAAGGCTGAGAGAATTGGGATTCTTCAGCCTGGACAAGAGAAAGCTTCAGGGTGACCTAACTGTGGTCTTCCAGTACCAGAAGAGAGCTCACAAGAAGGACAGAGAGAGACTCTCTACAAGAACAGGATGAGGAGGGGTGGCTTCAAACTGAAGGAGGGTAGCTTTTGATTAGATATTAGGAAGAAATTCTTAACTGTGAGGATGGTGAGGCACTCACACAAGATGCTTAGAAAAGCTGTGGATGCCCCATCCCTAAAAGTGTTTAAGAGCAAGTGGGATGGAATCTGAGCAATCTGGTCTAGTGGGAGGTGTCTCTGCCTATGGCAGAGGCTTTGGAACAAGATGATCTTTGAGGTCCCTTCCAACCCAAGCCTATGATTCTGTGAATATAGTGGCTGGGGCTACAAGACTTTTTGAGACATAAAATTATTCTAAGAGAATTTAAATGTACCACACTCTTTAAGATAATTGTTTTCATTTTAGGATCTGCTCCTGGAAGCAAATACTAACCAGTTCAGGTGTGCAACCATCAAGCCTGAAAAGAGAGAGGTATGGTGCAAAATACATGCTGAAAAATTCCCCAGTAGGGAGATGAAATATGACTGGAGTATTTAAAAATATCTTAGAGTATTTTAAAAATATGTTTATTTGGGCTTAAGAATTTTGTGCTAAGATTTATAGCTGTAGTGTCATTTCACATCCCTATACCAGCATTTGCCTCTTTGTATGCATAATGCACAACCCCCCTTTTTTATACTTCTGGTGCTGCTTTATTATTTTCCTACTTTTGAGACAAGCAACTTTTCTGTGAAACTGCTCCACCAAATCTCCAAACTGGCAATATTTCTCTAAATCCACATATTATTTTTCCATTAACTTTGATGCCACAGGGCAGCCAAGCTGAGGGAATAATGGTCCTGTTCATACAGAATCCTTGCTTTGGTTGATTCCCAGTTCACAGTTATGTCACCAAACTATGTATGTAATATATTCATTTCAGTATCAGTGCTGCATATTCTATTCACTGTGTTCATCCCCATGACACCAGACAGTTTCACATCAGTATCTATGGCTAACATCATTAAATTAATAAGCATCAGTAGAATTCTACCACTAATGAATAATTCCATGAAGTGTGTTTGACATCCTATTTTGTCCTCTCAGTATCTATTTCAGTTAAAAGATTAATATATTAATATACATATATGTAATAATATTTCATAGAAAAAGAAAGAATCACTGTTACTTCTTAGCATTATTTTAGTCAATATTTGGACCTACCTTTGTGTGTTCATATTCCCACTAGTTTGGGTGTACATAGCAAGTTTTTGTGTATATTACAATTCCAAAATATGTGGACTTTGTTACTCTCTAAAAGATATTTGATGAATATTCAAGTGTTAGTTTTGATAAATACCTAATATCTTTTGCTGAGTAATTGAGAATTTGTTTCTGAAATGAAATAATTTATTTTTGGTTTGAACAGAACATACATGACACTATGGAGAGTAAACCAGCATTCAAGGCTCAAAAGATCCAAAGCAAGGTGAGTAACCTTTAAGGAACAGTTGTCAAATGTACTTAAAATTTGTCATGATGGAAACTCCACTTGAATCTGTGTTTTTACACTAAGGTCTTTGGCCAGGAGTATGGGATGGATTTGGTCTATGGTTCATAGATTTTGTCCTATGCACCATTAATAATCCACAAAGACATGGTCAGGGAGTGACAAGAGCAGGGCTACTCCATGACAGAAGAGAAATAAGGAGCCAAAGGTTATGAAAGCACAGGCAGTGCCCTCATCAAGCAGGACACAGTATCTGAATGTGAGGAGGTTGGTGGCAGTGATGGGTTCTGCTGATAGCAAGTCACCCTTGGACAAAACAAGGTAACAAGTCAGGTCTGGGTCCACCCAAAAGTCCAGTCAGGAAGACAAAGCTACAACAGCAACCCAGGTCCCTGACAGCAGGAGACAGAAATGGAGAGACAACCAGGAGGAGAAGAATTCCCAGCATAATGGAAACAGAAACCCATTTCTGAGTGTAACTGGGGCTCCCAGGCCAGTGAGCAGATGGTGTGAGTGGAGGTCCTGGGTGAGACTGGTCAGGGGGATCAAAACCTTTTGGTCCCCTGAGGTAAATTGTGTGCAGTTGCACAATGTAACCATATTGCCTTAACAGTGTTTTCAGTTACAAAGGGAGATGATTTTATGTAAAATAGTATGAAATGAGAATTATCCTCAGCAAAAAAAGAAGTGTGAAAGAACTTGGTTTAAGAACTCGGCATAAGGACAGAAGAATCTTGCATCAGTACATCACTGTTTCAAAATGAGATCCTAAAGAATGCTGAGCAATCATTTCAGCTAATGACTGCCTGATACACAATACACAATCAGGCTGGATGTTTGCCTTGTTTCCTTCAGACATACTGAGGTCATAAAATCCACTATCCTGATTGCTTCTCTTGTAGAATTTTCAAGGGTCAGAGAATTGTAAACATGAGAAAAGAGCTGTTCAGCTTTAACAGTGGAACACATGAAAACTCACATTGCTGTTTCTGCAATAACTGCACTACAGATTATCTTCAGTCTTGTATTGTTCAGTCTGGCACCTTTCATTTGTTTCAAGTTCTTATACAGAATAATTTCAGCTGTGCTTGTATTGTGGTCTCAAATATCTTGTGAGCAGGTCTGCCTACTCTTTAAAACTATGTATTTAGGTATAGCTCATAAACACTGTGAAAAGATTGATTCTCTGCTTGGAGGACTGGGCATCTGGCAAGTATTTCTAAAGCCTGTCTGGCATTTATCACACACTGAAGTTATCTTTAGTAACAGTATCAGCTACTCAATCTGCTTGCTTACAGTCCAGCAGCATTTAAATTACAGTAAGTTAATAAGATCCTAGTTCATTTTGCACAAAAAGAAAGAGAAAAAAACCCAAACCAGGAAACATTTACATAGTTAAAACAAATATGACCTGTAATTATGTGGGCTCAGTTCAAAACTCTGTATATCCCATTGCCCTTTCTGATAATATAAAATAATACAACTTTATTGCAGACTAACAAGGGCCAAGATATCTCCCTAAATTGCATTAAGAAAAATATGGATCTGGCATCCTCTGGCATTGATTAGGGCCACTTATAAAACTTGGTGGCATCTACTCTAGATGCATAAACAGTTTTATCTTGTCTAAACACATTTGCCTTAAGGTTGGTTAAGCGATATTCAAGATGCTGCTATAACTTTCAAGCAGAGATAGGCACATTGTTATTGACTTTTAAAATACTTTCTATTCCTGTTGCCTTCCTGCCTGTGCCACTCTTTGAGTAGACAAATCCTAAGAGGATGGTTTATCCAAGGTATATATATAAAATTTTAATCTATCTTCAAATGAATGAAATTATATAATGTTTTAACCAACTATTATTGCGCTTTCCTCTTTTTAGAACACCCACAGTATATGAAATCTTTTTTTTTTCATTTTAGAGACATATATTATGTGCAGCAGCAATTATTTCTCTTGCTGTTCCAAAGTATTTATTCATCCTTTTTGCTGGGAGAATGACACAGTACAAATGCATCATCACCCTGTCTCAGTCTGCCACTTGCTCATATCATATCTGCTCTTTACATATTTATTGGTTTGGGTGAGCTGTTGCATGTTAATTAGGTGGCAATAGTGAATATGATCTTTTTCCACAAGAATTAGTGCTCTGTAATTTTCCCACTTACTTCCATTTTCTCATCTTGAAAAAAGGGAAGATATTTCATGACAGGAAGAGAATGAGTAAAATTCAGAACTTCCTTGATACTACATGACATAGAAGAAACTATTCAGTTATTTTACTTACCCCTGCCTGCACACGTCTTGGGAGTCCTAGTTATTTTGACTATATTGCCGTGTTTCTGTTTCATTGTCAGTCAGATTTCTGGTCAATAAACTGTGAAAATGAAGTTTAATCATTCTTAGTTCAGTTCTCTATCCAAATTGTAGTTGGTAAATACAGAACATGAAATTTGTATACACAGAAAACTGTCAAAAGTATGGAAACATCTATATGTGTCAGAAAATGTCTAAGGAAACATTTTATAGACAGTACAGGCATAAAACACAAACTGTTCATATAATGCAGAAGGCTTTGAGATGCGTTGAGATGCAGATCAAAAGGTAGAACATTATTGGGCATTAAGAAGTCATAGCAAGTCAAACAAAAGAAATAAAATACAGTGGTTTGGATTATTTTCCTAAATTCTTCAAGTTATCATTTTCTCAAGAAACTGACAGGTAATTTTTTTTTTTTTTGCATTAAAATATGCTATCTGTGTAAAACCAGTAATTTTACTTAGTGAATTCTAGGTGATGGAATGTGTTTGCTATCCTCAACCTACCTAATTAGTATCACTTATAACACATGCTTTTTCCAGTTATGTATTCCAGGAGATTTCAGTTCATATTTCTGCATACAATATTTGCAGCATGTATCTTGAGTGATTCTGTGCATCTGTTTCTCAGCTACTCATTAAGTTCTTCATTTGGAATTTAAATACGTTTGAATTCTGAACTCATAACCTGTCTGGATTTAAGTCAAACATGTTATGACTAAGCTTTGTTTTCTGCAGGAATGATCCCAGTTCTTATTTCAGCAGCACTGCTTTGCCTTGGTTCAGATCAGGTCTCTCACATGTGTCTGCAAAGGTGACCCATTTTCTCTGAACAGCCTACCTGAGCAGGGAACAATTTTAACTGGCAGAGAAATCAATCCTTTCCTCCCTCAGTATTTAGAAGTTGTCTGGGAGTCAGTCTTAACACAACACTCTGAAGAGTTAACAAAGCAGCTACAGGATCTAGTCCAAGTTACACCTTGAGGCCTGAAAGTCACTGAGAACTGTTCTTCACTTCTACTATCTAGAAAATGGATATGGCAATGGGTGATTCCAGTTGTCTTGGAAATACTTCTACATTGTAATAGTGATTATTTATAAAATGCTTCAAAGATCTTCCTATGAAAGGTGCCACTTTTGTTTTACTTCACTGTTCTGGCTAACTGAGCATCTTTCAGAGAGGCAGTTTATTGTCTTTGTCCAAAACAGATCAAATCCTTTTGCACAGTGT
Organism: Peucedramus taeniatus; assembly: GCA_013400575.1. Lineage (NCBI taxonomy): Eukaryota > Metazoa > Chordata > Aves > Passeriformes > Fringillidae > Peucedramus > Peucedramus taeniatus. The sequence continues at coordinate 15,043 of WBNO01016636.1, forward strand.
ATATGAGCACTGGAATATATGAAAGGAAGTGAAGACATTCAATGGGATTTGACATGGTCCGAGACTGATTACAAATTTATAATCCACTTGGGGGACTTTGCTGATTTCTTAAGCAGCTTGAGTGGTTTATGAACAGCATGCAATTTCATTGTGAATGTCAGATTAATGCTAGATGAATGCTTTAAGCAAAATTTATGCTGTCTTGGGTCAATTTATTTAACCCACTGAGATGTTTTTGTACTCTGTTTCATGGTTTACATTACTAACTATGGAACATACATTCCTTTCCTGACAGATTGACACTATACCCATTAAGTTAAACACAGCGGCTATTCTGAGGGAGGGCGCCCTCTACCAGCGGAAGTTGGAAGAGGAGCTCAAAAGGTAGGACCACGCTCCACCTAAGATTGCTTTTCACATCCCTGCATTTAGGATATGAACCACATCAAAAATAACTAAGTAAATTCCAGGTAAACTAAACTAATGGATCTGTTGTAGGGCACTCTATTCTATAAAAACAGTTGACAAATGAAGAAAGAAGTGGATTGAAGTAGACTGAAGAAAAAGTCTACAGTAAAGCAACACTTTTTGTGCAGATGCTGTACAGTGTTAACTGTGTTCTGATTTAGCACTTTGACTAGTGTCCACTTGCAAAGTCCAACAGGGACCATTTTTATATTTATTCCAATTCTCCAGACTAACAAATGACCTGAATACACATCTATTTCTCTGTCCTTTGTACAAGATGCCTCTATATTAAGCCAAATAATTTCTTATATCTCCATTTTCTTCAGTGATTGTGGTCAACTACATGCCAAGTTTGAGACTTGAACTTGTTTATATGTATGTAAAAATACCTGTCCATTTCTATCACAGTAAGATATAGCACACTAAGAATGTGCTGTTCCTTAAAGCAAGATAAGCCAAGAGCTGAGAGTGACAGCAGGACATGTAGGGACAGTGTCCTCACTGACAGCAGCTCCATGGTAGCCTGGCAGGCAGCAGGACAGATTCATGGACAGACAGCAGGATCAGCCAAGGGTGCTACGTGAGTCCAAAGGGACAAGTCTGGGCCAAGGTCCAGCCAGGAAGCCAAGTCAAGAAGGAAGGGTCAGCTCAGCCCTGGGCTGGATGCAGGCTGATCTGTGGAGTAGCTTAGGCAAGGACTAAGGCTGTTAAACCAGGATTAAATGTGTCTCCTGGGAAGAAACTACACACACACCAACCAGGACTTTTCATAGCTCTTCCTCACACAGTTCTTTTCACTCCAGTCCCATCCAGTGTTAGTCACACTGCAGCAGAGCTGTCTTTGAACACAAGCACTGAATCCAGGGTGGTGGGGAATGGGGGTAATAAGAGGTTGCAGGTCCTTTTGTGTATTTAGCACTCTAAAGAGTGGAGAAAAGGAGACTCAGAGGTGACCTTATCACTCTCTACAGCTTCCTGAAAGGTGGCTGTAGTCAGGTGGGGTTGGTCTCTTTCTCCAGGCAGCACTGACAGAACCAGAGGACACAGTCTCAAGCTGCATCAAGGGAAATATAGATTGCATATTAGGAATAAGTTTTTTACAGAAAGGGTGATGAAGTTCTGGAATGGTCTGCCCAGGGAGGGGTGGAGTCACCATCCCTGGATGTGTTTAAAAAAAGACTGGATATGGCACTTGATGCCATGGTTTAATTGAGGTGTTAGGGCATGAGTTGGACTCTGTATTCTTTAAGGTCTCTTCCAACCTTGTCATTCTGTGAATTCTAAGAAATCCTGACATAAGGATTCCTCCTTATTCAGTAACACATGTTTTCAGAGGATGTTTACTAGGAAAAGGGTGATGGCCACTGGATGGCCACTAAAGGCTGTGTTCTACAGCTAGAATCACATAACATTTTCACTAAAAAAGCTCACAAAGATAAAACTTATATCATGTTATCTTGCTTTAGTATTACTTCTAATCCACCTGGCTTAGCAGGCTGAGCTAAACTAAATATTAATAGCATCTTAAGTCCTGGAAAGACTGTGTAAGTTTGGATTTGATCTTTGGACCTAACAAGTTTTGGTTCATGCATTTTAGGATTTTAGCAGGTAGATATTAAACATCACTCAGGTTCTGTTATCAGCTATTCACATATATTGAGGTTCTTCCATATTATATATGCTACTGTTCACTCTAGCTGGCAGAACTTGTTCCACTCAGCAAAGGAATAGTTCTCTGTAACTTGACACTATTTTAACTTAACAAGTTTTAATCTTCAGCTGCATTTAAGACAAAAGATAGATAGATAGATAGATAGATAGATAGATAGATAGATAGATAGATAGATAAATACAGAGATAGATGTATCACATGTATATGCATTGGGGAGCAGCAGTAAGAGGCAATTCATTCCATGTTTGTGTCTCTGCCCTAGTTATTGGCTCATTCCCTTCTCTGCTGCAGGACTTTGATGGGCCTGCCCCAGGGCTTTGCTATGTTTTTCTCTCTCAGCTGAGCACAAAAAAATAGGGATGTGACTTCACTTAACAGCTGAATACTTCTTTGCCTCATTACAACAATATTATTTAATTGACAAAATACAAAACAGAAATAGTGTTAAGCAGAAGTTTTTTGTCCTCTGTGTTAAAGTAGACAAGAAGATTGTCAAAGAGAAAAGTTATTTGTTCTTTCTACCTCTCAGCAAAGCAGTCCTCTGAGAAAATGTACATCCCTTTACCCTGATTCTCTCTGCTCCTTACGAGAATCCATACTTAGCTAAAGTTTGCCCTCTCTTGAGGCTTTGTTTTACTGAAAACTTTCAGGTCCATGCTCCCATGCACTTTCTTCCAGTCTGGCTTTCTCAGGCTTTACACATAGTAGGAACACCTCTTAGACTGGAATTAAAATATATCTGTCAAATGACTTTGTGATGACAGCCCTTTTTTCTCTGCAGAGATCAAACACTTTCTATAAAGTCTACTGGAAATGCTTTACAAACCAAGGCAGGTCTACGAAGGTAGATCCCTGAAATAGTATACTTTTTTTTTTCCTCTCTTGCAGAGTTGAAAATTTGCAACAAGGGGCTGGAGACCCATCTGAATTCTTGGAATGGCAGAAACAGATGCGTGGAAAAGATTTGGAAGAACAACTGGCTGAAATAGAGTGTAGGAGGCTTCAAGGAAAACTGAGTTATGAAGAGGCAGTTCTAGCCCATCAGAATGTAATCCAAGAAAATAAGAAGAAAGCTGATCTATTGAGAGAAGAGGTAATACATACAGGGATGCTCAAATTTTGCTGATTTCCAATCTGTGCAAATCAGAGCACAGATGATACCTACTGTTAGAGGTATAGAATTCTATGCAGTGTCTTTACGCACTGGAGTCTGCAAACAAAGGAAAAAGAGGGCTCTGACTTCCAGATACAGCAATGCTTATACATGAAAGTACTTTTTACAATTTTTTAAATTTGATTAACACTTATGAAGTGAATTGAATAAAAGCAGAAGGTCAAAGCATGTTCCCCTATATTCTGTCATTATGCAAATCCTTTTTGAACAGATAGTGAGATACTAAGCACCATTAGCATTGAAATCAACAATATATAACTGATTTCTTTATCTTGTTAAAATGAGAGCCACAAATATGTAAGTATTTGTTTTGTTAAATTGATATAATTCAATTTACTTCATATTATCTGACACACCTAGATTTTTCTTAGGTAAAAATTCAGACAGACAACCTTCTTTGGATCCATCGTTATGGAAAACTGCATATTTATGCCAAGAAATATTTTCATACTGTTTTCAATCTGGCAAATCACAGTTCCTCAATATCATTGCTAGATCTTTTTTGTTATTTTCACAACTCCTGTTACAGTGCTTTTCTTATAAACTAAACAGGTGATCAAGAATCACCAAATACTATAGATTTCAAACTTTTCACAGCCACCATCACATTTTTTTCTATTTGTCCAGTTTGTTGCTATGCCCTGTAGACCAGTCTCTTGCCCATCTCACAAATGTCAGTGCAGTGTCTCAGCAACATAAAATGAGACCACAAATGAACAAGATTTTCATAAAGACCATGCTACAAAAGGAAAATTTGCTTAGTGAGTTCCTTTTCTGTCCCATAATACCTTTCAATCTTTTTTGGTATTGAGTCTTCATGTTTGTTTAGAAAGACTATAGCAAGAATTTAAAGTGAACCCTAGTGTACAACTGAACATAGTGTAATTGCTCATACTCAATCCAAAATTATTCCAATTGTTATATTCACTTCAACTTCAGAGCATATGTGTTTTGTTAGCAGAAATGTCCCAAAATGAATAGATTTGGGGGTGTGCAAGTAGGACTTGCTCTAACCTTACCAGTTCCATGTAGCTCCCTTTGCTTGCCAACAAGCAGGGCATGCCATCCACATGCAGATCTCCAGACATTCACCAATGTTCAGCTGCCGTGCTGACCCGCTTCCTTCTTTTAAAACTCTGGTCTTACATCTAAAACAGGAAGAACAGCAAGGAATCTAGTCTGAGAAAATCAACTTTCCTGCTTCTTCTTTCTTTCCTCTGACAAAGAAAGGAACATGGTAACCAAAAGTGGACTTGACATTACAGAACTGTGACTTGGGCCCAAGAAGTTCCTGCAGGCACACAACTAGCAGTATATTAGATTAGCACACTTCTTGCTATCTCACAACCAGATCCAGAAATTACTCTTTCTGTCTGCTCTTGGAAACACACAGGAGGGATTCATAGAAAACAGCAGTACAAATGTCATGCAGGGCATGATATTTTATGTAAATAAAACACAGAGAGGGGAGCTTAAATCTGGGACCCTTTCTTGTCCCCAGCCATTGTCCTTTACTACTTTTGTGGATGATGTAATAGTTTTAATCCAATTGTCCTTACCCTGTGTCAATGATTTGAGGCACTCAGATCACCACTTCTCACCAATTATCAGGAGCTGTATTCACCTGTTTGTTTGTGATTTAGAAAGCAGAGCTGATGCACCTGTATGCAGAGAAACGTCTACAGGAACAGAAAGAAATGAAAGAGTTGGTGGAACAGGTCGTGGAAGGACACAAGAATGTAAAGCAAGCAAAAGCAAAGATCCAGGAATACAAACAACAGATAGGTATATATATATATTGCCAGAAAAAATGAGAGGTGATGCTAAATATCCCAAATTACTTTATCTTTCTTTTAGTAGGCAAATTACAATTTTTACAGAAGGGAAAGTGAAATTGAGGGAAAGATCCAGGCTATACATTCCCATGAATTCAGGAATCAGCTGGTAATGGGCAATCAGAAATTCTAAGCTACTGGTCATGGGAATTACTCTTCATTTTAACAGGAGAAACACATCACTAATGTTCTGCAACCAGTTTCCCTTCCATCTAAAAGCAGCACATGTAAATGACTTTACTTTTTTGTCAAATACAGACTTCTCTGCTTGTGTATCCCCATACTTGTATTCATAAGGATTGAGGCAGGCAAAGAGTGTTGGTCACTCCAAAATGGACTAGCAGAGCCTACCAGCCTTTGCAATTCAGTCATTTCTAGGATATACATAGCTTAGAAGACTATTAATATTTTCTATTTTATAATATCCTTTTATTAAGTAATGAAACTATGTACAAATGAGAACAGAAATTACAAAGCAGTAATTCAAAGTGTCTGTGTATGTATATAGTACGTTTATGTGCTGAATAGGAGGATAGATGGTGGAGGTGGGAAGTACTCATTTGTGTCTTTAATGATTCCTCCCACCAATACCAGACTGTTCCCTCAAGTATCTTTAGATCAGTATTATTATCATTATTCATGAATGCATATGAATTTTCCTCCAGATGGACTACTTGTTAAAATAGGCAAACAGCTAACTGAGATGCATTCTTATCTTTCAGTTCAGCAGGTTTGTGAAGAAAGTGGAGAACTTCTCCGGCAAGCTTTAGAAGAAAAGGAGGAGAAGAATAGGAAAAGATATGAACTAATTCAACAAATACGAGCTATTGAGTCTACACCTTGCATCAGACACAAGTTTGTTGATTTAACAGAGGTAAGCTGAAAAGGAAAAACTGCTGTTTTACATAAATGTGTATATATGTTTCACACATTCAGAGGGATTGTGTACTGCAGATATATCACAGTCTGGGTGGATGAAGTACAAAGTGACCCCATACGTGTCGTATTTTGTCATATTGCATGACAAAAGTTAGATATGAAATGGAACACTGACAAACTATAAAATGAAAATTTTATCAAGAAGAATGGCAAGTGAAATCTTAGTCATCTTGAACCTTCTTTGAATTTTTCCAATAGAATCTAGATTTCCCAATATCTTCCCAAAAGAGACTGGACAGTGATTATAAGATGTCCCTGTGCATCTTCACAAATTCAAAGATTTGTCAGTCAGGGTAAGAACTGAATCAATACAAGGTTTGGACTCATGTAGTCATATTGCAGTGGTGATGGCCTTGGTAATTAGCAAGATTAATTTCTTTTGCTTTCAAAACTGTCAACATTTAGGTATATGAAAGAGATTGTCAAGAGAACCCAAAACCTTCTGAGCTGTTACAATTCTGTGTAAATTACTTATGTGTGTAAGTCTATAGTTTACAGTAACTGTATCTCAAACTTCTTGGACTTGCTGTTGATGCACAACAACTCATATGCCTGAGATTGGGCTCTGCAATGCCCAAACTTAGGCAGCATCCAGAAATCTGTTATCTTATTTGTTAACTTAATCAGAAGCAGATTAACAGATTGGACATAAGGAATACATTTTTTACAATGAGTGTGATGAATCACTGGCACAGGTTGCCCAGAGAAGTTGTGGATGCCCCATCCCTGGAAGTGTTCAAGGCTGGGCTGGATGGGGCTTGAAGCATCCTGGTTAGGAGGATGTTCTTGGCCATGGCAGGGCATTTGGACTAGCTGGTCTTTAAGGTCCCTTCCAACTCAAATCATTCTGTGATTCTGTATCACAACTTCATTGTTCCATTATACTGATTATTACATTAGCACTCTAGTGAATTGGCACACTGTTGGTGATAGCTTGCCCTGGTTTTCTTTCTACAAAAGGCTTTTTAGGCTTAGTGCAATTATGTATTTGTCCATAAAATTCCCATTCATTCTCCTAATTTTTAAAGTACCAGTTCGTCCCTTCATGGTACTTTAGTTGCTTGAATACCAGCAGTATCTGCCACATGAGTGGAGAACTTTTCCTATTTTAGGAACTACTTCACTGGCTTCACTGAGCATTTTTGAAATGCAGACACTCAAAACAATCAGCTTCTACCACTCTATGCCTCGAGCAAATTCTCTTTCCTTGATATGTTTGATGTCTGCTTGTCATGCTCAAACACTACCACGGATATATTTATATACAGACAGATAGATAGATAGATATAGATATATAGATATATATACCCTGTTGCAAAATATTTCCCTTTCATTTCTTGTGAATACAATTCTGTGGTCATTTCAAGTTTAATGGTGGACTTGAAAGAAAGGAAAAGTATATGTAAGAGCAAGGGCCTAAAACTTAAAGCCTTCACAAAACTGTTTGGAAATGATCGATCTTTGTTTGCAAACTAAAGTGCAGAAGTCTCTCTTTAGATCTCAGCATCTCATTATCATTCACATTGCAAAGTGGTTATTAAAAAGCCTTCATTAAACATTCAGGTTCAAATATTTTAGATCATTAGGATCTGAATTTTCTGGGTACAAAGCATTGTTTAGTCCTAATAATTTCAGATAAAAACTGTAGATACCATTACACATCAAATGCATACCTTGGAAATAGATAAATACAAAAAATGCATATTTTTAGTGTAAAGTCTGTTATGGTCTCACACATTAAAAAAATAGTTTTACACATTTTAAAAATTCAAAAGTCTAATTAAAACTAAAAGTCATGTAAAATTTTTGAGAGCAAATATATTGTATTTATGATTAATCTTATATATATTTCTCAATGCTTTTTCATGAAATGTTTTATGAAAGATATGCTCTAGATTTTAAAGCCAGTTTTTAAATACCAGTTAGTTTAGGACCATCTCTATATTTCTGGAAATCAGAATATATTCAGCATGAATTGGAACACAATCAAAATATTCTGGTTTTACTCATTTACTCTCCCCTTGGTATTTACAGTGTTATTTAAGCCTATATTTTGTGTTCTCTAGACTGGTGGCCATGGTTTATTTGGTGAAATGTCAATAGTGGAACTACGTGAACGCCTCGCCCTACTCAAGGAAGCACAGAAGGCAGCAGAGGAAGAGAAGAGAGATCAGATAATTCATGAAAAACAAGCTAAGGAACAACTTATTCTAGACAAACTGGACCAGATTTCCCAATTCAGAGCAGAACTTGGACGAGCAGCTGCTTTAAAGTCAGTATAAAACAGCATGTGACATTTAAGACATTGCAACTTCGTTAATATTTTGCCAGCCCTTGAGGAGAAGAACAAGTAGAGAGCAAAATACAGCCCTTCTGTAAATCAGTATGACTTTTGTCAAGGATTACACTGGGGCCAGGATTTCCTTTTAATTCTTGAAAATAATTTTCATCAGATTTAACAAATCTTTTTCATCATTTATGGTTGAAGACACTCCATAGGCTAGTGTTGACAGTATTGCCCCAGGATTCAGAGCCAATAATATAAATTTAGAAAGAAGTTTTGCCTTTCTTCTGTTCCTTTTCAGCTAATCAGAACTAATTTGATGTTATTAGAATCATTCCAGCTTGACACTTAAAAGTTGTTTCTCATTGTCATCTAATCCAATATTAGAGCTGTAGTTTTCTTCCTTGAATTTCATCTATAATGTTAAAAGGAAGGTCTTATTCTAGAAGTTAAAAATATTTTAGGAGGACTTTGTGATAGCAATAATGAGCTATAAATTAAATACATTATAGCATTAGATCAAAAAGGAAGTTCTTTGCTTACAGGCTGAGCAAATTCTGCATTCATGACTAATATTTAGTATTCATTATCAAATTTATTGATCGTTGTCATAAAGGATACATAACCATCATAGATGCTTCACATATCAGAAGACAGGTCCCTTCCACAAGGGTTATAAAATCTAAGTTAAAACTATTTACAAATAAAGCTGAGCAGGAAGAAAGCCTGTCTAAAAGTATACAACATGGCACACCTCTTGATCTTATACCATTTTTACTGCATCTTAAATATTTGCCACTTTTTTCTTTCAAATTGTCTTTTATCTTTTCCCTTTTGTGGCTTTGAGAGATAAGTCCTTGTCTTGCCATATTTATTTTGCAAACTGATGTTCAGCCTGACATTCAAAAGAATTATTCTATCAGGCTACAAACATACGTTTTTAGACATGTCTCAGATTCACGTTTATTGCCAAAGGTGGCTTCTCAGAGATCAATTAATGTTAATCATTTATCATCCAATTCTACATTTCAGTTAGAGAAGGCAGTATTATGTATTCCTTTAGTTTTCACTCATCTCAGCTCTAAGTGGTTTGTTGCTGATAGCCAATCTCCAAAGACTGAGGTTTTACTATGTTAGTACTTGAGAAGATAGTTTAATGTATTTAATGAATCAATAACTGCAGCTGCAGTGGATTGACTCCACAGAGCAGTGACTTTCTTTTCTATGGCATGTATCAAGAAAAGATTTTAAGACTTAAGAACCTGAAGTGCAGTTGGAGCTGGAAATATACTCTCATTGCTGAACACTCAGTATTGTGAAAGCCTGTGGGAATAACTCAAGTCACTGCTTTCCACTAGAGATGCAAACTAAGCATTAAGAACTTGTGTACTACATAAAACCTGTTTCACTAGTACCTGCTTAAAGAATCATCTGTTCTTCTAGATGTGCAGTCTGTGAATTTTGTACAGGGTTGGGTTCCTTTAAACTAGACTCTTTGGCTTAATTCAGAGCTAAAACTGTTCTGATCCTGAAATAAGCTGTGCTTGAATGAGAAGCTTTGATTCACTTTTTGTTCTGTCATTTGAAATGCTTTTTAGAACAGACCAACATGCCAAAGATAGTAGAATCCAAATTAAATTATACACTAAATTTCAAGCCTCTGACTCAATTAGTCAATCTGGTCAGATTCTTGATAAGTTATACAGTAATTTTAATGGAGCCCTGATTGCTTTCTAAATAAAGAAATATAATGTTTCATTATAGATGTTAGAAGACATTTTCCCTTCATGGTTCCTAGGCAATTTATGTATGTATACAATTTATGCATGTATACAATTTATGCACATGTTGGAAGTAATTCCTACAAAAAGGCATCATCATAGTACACCAAAAATGTTGTTCTTTGGGAGTGTATTTCATGCATTTTTATACAGAATCCAAAATCTCTGGTGTTATTTTTGTTAATACAGAAATATGGCATGCTGGCCATGGCATTTACAAATTCTAGACTTTCATGCAGTTTTTATTTCTCTCTATAGAAACTATGGGCTTTGTGTATTTGTAGATCTTGAATCCTGAAATACCTCTCAAACCAGTGTGAGTGATTAATTGTTTGGGTTCCATTCTTGATATGTTGCACAGGAGGTGTAAAAAGCTAATTTTTATGTTTACAGAATTGATTCATCATTATAGGGATAGAATAGCAAATCCTACCAATGGTCCTCATAAGTTAGCCTTATGTATCAATATAAAATTATGTGTTATATCCTAAATTACATTATGTTGAAGGCTACTACTAATCAGCTAAAGTATGGCAGCTAAACTATGCTAAACACCTGCTTCAGTGACAGCTGGAGTTTATTTGGGTCCCTATCAAGCAGGTTCTTTCAGTAACATTCACAGTCATACATTAACACAAAAGAAGCATATTGTGCAAGCATATAATGAGCTATATTAAACAAAATAGGAAATGGAACATGAAAAATTACAGAGACATTGAACTTTAATAGACTGCAAGCCGTGACATCTATCACAGCAGTGGCTTTGTGAGTGCTTGCAGGATGGTACAGATGCTGGACATCTCTTTAATTGCTAGGATTTCACACAGTTTGAAAATCAGCACTGTCATTTGAAGTGGACAAGCAATTCTGTTCTCAGCTTTCAAACTCGAGCACCAGCAGATTTGTGTGTGTTTGAATACATGCTAATGTGCTCAAGTTACATGCCTGTGTACTTGAGATACAACTCACTCCCTTTCTTTCTAGTGAGGGACATGTATTACTGCAATCAATCAAATGCCCTGAGAATCACACAATAGTTAAACGAGTTGGTTTGAGGCTCCCTCCATCCACATTATCTGTTGTTTGGGGGGAGAGTTACTTTGTGCTGGACTCAGTCTGGGACTGCAAGCTCTCACCCTTCATGTGGTTTAAGGCTGTCAGAGAGCAGCACTAATCCTCCCTGACTTCCATGTATGTGAGGAAGATGTACAGACTCCCACCAAGTCAAAAGTTCCCTGGATCCCCATCTCACACTGTGGTAATGCTGTAGCACACTGGGCTCCCAGCACTGCATTACAAATGACGGCAGAGCACTCCTCTCTCCCTTTGTCACTGCCAGTGCTCAAATCCCTCCCTGACAAGGGGCACTGAGCACACACACTGAGAGAAGGGTAACCCCTCTCTCTTGGCCTGAGGTGGGGAAGGGTGGGCATAGTCTGAAGGCAGCCAGAGCAGGAAAAGGAGGAGAAGGAGGTAATGAGTTCTTCACTATCATTGAAACAGAAGGGGAAAATTTATCAGTAATGATAGATCAGAAATAAGAAGATGTAAAGAGAAGCTGTAAAAAAAAGCCAGACTTTTCTCAATGGTGGTCACTGAGAGAACAAGAGGAGTATCAGGAAACTCTTTTTACTGTGAAGAGACCAGGCATTGGCACACGTTATCCAGAGTGGTGGTGGAGTCTCTATTCTTGGAGGTGTTCAAAAGCCATCTGGACACAGACCTGGGCACACAGCTCAAGGTGGCTCTGCTTAAGCAGATAGGGTGGCCAAGATGACCCCCAGAGGACCCTTCCAGACTTAGCCACTCTGTTGATTCAGTGACTGAACTTTGATTATGCAGCTTCAAAACTTTTACTTGAAATAAAGAAAACACTGTTATGAATAACAATCATTTCCCCACCTAAAATTAGGTGCTTAAAAAGTTAGTTGTTTTGGAAGGGAATCAGATTTTGAGTGCTTAAATCACTCACATTAGAACAAAACAGTAATCAGTCTAATAGTGTAGAGTTCTTAATGTCTAAATGTCAAAATAGTGACTGCCTTAATAGTGAACTGTTAACAGATACATTCACTTTGCTAACTGCACTAACTTAGAATTATATGGTGCAGGACAGAAAAAGGCAAGGTACTGTGAAGTATAGACAGCCCTACTCACTGAGGCTACGAGAAATCTTTTTTTAAATATTGGTATTTGCACTATAAGCAATTCTGCTTTTAAAAAAATATTTGTGTTTTTGCACAAGACTCCATTTTTTAAGGTGAGCTTATAAATACAGTCCTAGCTGCTTGATATTTTGGTGCCTATAATGGTCAAGTGGTCATTTTTACTCAACTTCCTGCAAGTATTGAGTCAGTTCAGAGCTGACAACAGCTCTTACATACATCTATCTCTTCATACTTTTGATGCAAAGCTGGAGTTTGAAAATGTAAATGAAAAGCCAAATATAGATTATAGGAGGAAACCTCTGTGCAAATCTTCAAATTCCCCATTTTCTAAATATAGCTGAGAAGAATTTTCATAAATTATCACATAATTTTCTATTGATCTGAAGAGGATTTTTCTGTGTACTAGCCCATTCTGACTGGCTGTTACCTTAATTCCTTAGGAAATACAGGATATGAGGTGACAGAGATCATAAGAGGTTTTTCTGTCTTGAGCCCTCAAAGTTCTCAACTGATGACAGAAAACCAGAATTTTAAAATTTCTTTTTTCAATCCTTCCTCTCTTGGAGTTTCTGTTATGATATGGTGTGGCATCTAAAAATCTGTGGGATTGGCAGCTTTTTGGAATAGTGTAGAGGACTGGCACAAGGCTACATTTAGAAGAGGAATGAATATTACTCTGGAAATAAGCAACTATTTACAATGTTAATATAGAAGCTGCTGCTGCTGCTTCCTGATGTTAAACTCCTTGCTATATTTCCTTTAATTGTATTTACAAGAAACTGGATTTGTGTGTAAGGAAAGATTTTGTTGTTTATTCTCACTGACAAGATTTAATCATCAAGTATTTACTTAAAACCGTACTGTTATATTCTCCTATATCCTTTGGAATGCAATGTCTTCATACAGTGCAGATAGAAATAAACCATGTCCTCAATTAGATTAAGTGATAACACACAATTTTTAGACTTACAATATAGTGTTACAAATTAATCTCAGTGTAGCAGAGTATATCACTGTTGCCCTGATTTTTTCAAGTTTTCTCAAGCCTTCTGATGTTTGCATTTTTGTACAGAACTTTCTCACACACTGTATGTAAATAACTTATTGTTTTCATTCTTTTATGGGGGACAAGCAACCTGATGGACTGTTGGGTTCCCCAGTGACATTGAGGAGGTGGCACTGTCACTCTCCAATGACACTGGCATTTCAGGAAGATATAAAAATGGAGTCAAATTTTTTAATAAACAGTTTTTCGTTTGCCTTGAAAAGAACTGCTCTGCATCATTTGTGCTGTGTCCTACAGTGACATATCACAGTCTTAAAGAGGATAAGGAAACATTATCCTAACCACACAGAGCAGAGGGTCTCAGGAAAGCAATTGGAAATGAGAAGCCAAGCTTAACTGTGTCACTTACTTAGAGTTCACAGTCACATTTCAGAATGTGACACAGGTCATATTTCCCCTTTATCCAGTTCCTAAGGATCTGGGGACCTCTAGTCTGGAATGGCTGAACTGAAGAAAATTTGCTATCACAGAGAGTTTCCTATAAAGCAGAGATAAAGCTACAAGGCAGGCAAAAGCCATCTCTCCCAAGATGAAATAAGTGTTTGGATCCTTAGATTCTTGATACAGACACTTTTTAAAGGCAAATTGGTAGGTTTAGCATCAGAAGGTACTTCTTCCTTCTTCCCCATCTGCCAGCTTCTTGAGAAGTGTGTCTTATACTGAAACCACTCAAGATATAAGGAAAGAGTTCAGTTGTAAAACATTTATTTTCAAAAGGCAACTTGTCTGTAAAACTAGTCCTGCCACTGACAGAATGACAGCTACAGAATCAGTGGACAGTGCCCCAGTGCACTCTGCTCTGGGTCATTTGGAGTCTTTATTTGGTTTCCAAGAAAAACAGTTGTCATGTTGCACCATTGCAACATAAAAAGACATTTTATAAATCTATCCTTTGCCAGCTGCACCTAGCAGATCTAACATGGCTATACAATTGTGTACATTCCTTGGAAGATCTGACAGTTCCTTTAGCTCTGAATTTAGCTAGAGAATCACAGCTGCTCATGACATAATATTAACTGTACAATTTGATCCTGCTAAGCTACATTCGAGGGCAATGTTGAATAAAAGAGAAAGTTGGATATTAAGTGAGTCACTCTGTAACATGGTGTAACCTATATGGAGAAATTGCAAGTAAATTGGGCCAATTGGATGAAAGTATGTAAAACCAGATGAAGTGTAAATTCCAGGGGACAGAAAATTGGCTACAATAGAAAGAGGGGAAAGGAAGACTATCCAATAATGTCTCTGATATGCCTTACTTTTAGGGTGCACATGCTGCTATCAATTTATGCTCACACAGAGCAACTAACCTTAATGAATATATCACCATCCCATTGATTCTGTATCTGGACATTGGGATTACACTGAAAAAAAAATATTTTATTTGCCAAGGAACACAGCAATCAAGATGAATATTAATGATCATATAAGGCAAACTCCATAGTTCACACAAGCAAAGAGCTGCAGTATTATCCCAGGTTTTGCACCTTTTTTTTTCTAAAGAATGTCATGTCAGGCTTGAAATACTTCAGATATTCTCATCATGGCATCCTGTGGGAAAAAAATTATTCAATGTGGTTTAGTAATGTGGTTCTGTAAACAAGAAGAGGCAAATTGTGAGTACCACATGCAAGTTATATTTATATGATTTAAATCTCTTTTGTGTCTAACTGGTTCTCAGAAGCAAGAACAAATTCATTATTACTAAGATAATATGTGCTCAGATGGACTTATTCTGTGGGATGATAATATTTTACCTTCTCATTGTTTCTTTTTGACTTTTCAGGCAAGAAGAAAAGAAGAAGTCCCAGTCTGGTGAAAAGCCCATGAAAGATGAACGCATTTTAAACCTGCAGAAGAGGATTGTAGAAAAAACAATGGAGCGTAAAAAGCAAGCAGGACTCTTGAAGATTAGCCCCCAGAAAACCAGAATTGTGCCAAGCAAGGTCTGGTTATTACATAAGGAGAAAAGACCTGCAATAGACCTGCTGTTCACAGACCTTTGCTCAACTGCCAGCACTGGCAAGGGGGCAGAGGCAGATGGTGCCATACATGGCTGGCAATAACAACACCCTGCCTCCTGCCTAGGCACAATTTCTCCAGCCGTGGCCTTGACCTCACCTTCTTTTCACACATTCTGCTGTCACAGAGCAGGGCTCATCCAACCAACACCTGCCTTTTCATTCTTACTACCACACACTCACCCCATCAAGACAGCACCTTACCCCATCTCCAACTCTTGTCTTTCCCAGCTTCCCATCACACACATCCCATCACACCATGCTGGGATGCTCACCCCTGTCCCACCCAAGGCATGTTACAGTTTATCATTCCCAAGGTTTTGTGGAGAGTTGCAGCAGTGTTTAAGTCATCTTAAACTGGGCAACCCACTCCACTTACTTTTCTGTTCATCACGCCAAGTTTGATGTTAACAAGTTTCCCAATCGTGAGCAAACAAGCTGTTGTCAGCAAGCAGGATTATCAAATAGAAGTTTAGTGTATTCACTAAAGAGAACCACTGTATCACCTGCAGTCTGATCCTCTCTCTGTCTTTCCTGCAGGATTCTTTTCAATGGAACTATTGGAAAGAACTGGAAGAGAGTCGGGAAAGACAGTTCAGAATCCTTCAGCATGGCTTCATGGACAGAGAGGCAGCTCAGAAAAGGGAGCTCATTGCAGCAGCAAGAAGTGGAGCCAAAGCCTGTATACTGCGCTCTGATATAAAATAAAATACATTTGGAACAAATTCAGGCCTGCTGGAAATATCCCAGTGTATCTATTTACTACAAGATTGAGTTTTATTCTTTATTTCATCTTTACAGTGTGATTAGAAAAATGTGGGTCTCACAGGCACAATAGAATAAAAATGTATGGGGTGGTTGTAATATAATTTAATTTTTTATGTTCTTTTACAATGATAAAATGATTAATTATATAATGATTTTTTTCTGCTAGAATCAAAAGCTTTAAGAAATGGAAACTTTATCATCAGAGCTTCTACAGCATAATGGCAGATATCTGTGTAAGAATGTCAAGATCTGTATTTCTGGTTTTGTATAGTATGCCATGGTTTTCCACACTCATTTTTCCAAAAGAATAAAAATGAGGGCAAGTCCCAAGGAATATTTGTTTACATTATGCATCTTTTCAG
The DNA here is from genome assembly GCA_013400575.1 of Peucedramus taeniatus. Lineage (NCBI taxonomy): Eukaryota > Metazoa > Chordata > Aves > Passeriformes > Fringillidae > Peucedramus > Peucedramus taeniatus. The sequence continues at coordinate 31,581 of WBNO01016636.1, forward strand.
AAGGCATGGTCAGCCTAAGTTCCTAACATGTCTTGTTACATGACGGTAACTATGTAAGAGGACTGCCAGTTTCAACACTGTTTTAGAGGATGAGGGAAAAACTGTTTAGAATGTTTAGATGATGTGAAAGCCTCCAGAAGTCAGAGTCGAGATTCAGTGACCCAGGCAGGCCATACCTCTATTTGCAGACGTAAGTTTATTCAGTCTTTAAACAGTAAAAGGAGAACATAAGACTGATCTCTTTGGGGCGCTACTTCCAGAAAAAGTAAAAATTCTGTTACTCACCTAGAAGATAACTTGCCCTCTGACAACTTCTATACTGTGTAAAACAGCCTTTAAATCACAAAACTTATCTAGGCACAAAGCCAAGGAGGATATAAATCAAAATTAAAATCTGCCCAGCAGTAAGACTATGTAATGTATTTCTATTTTAACTCAATGCCAGTTACTAAGTGTTTAATTATGGCCATTGAAAATATTTAAATTGAAGGAGACTCACTGACATTAGAGTCAGGCAGCTGCTTCTAATGCTCTCACAACATTGCATTTCTCACTTTTTATTGAAGGAGGTCTAACGGAATTCTTTTATTGCCATCTAGCTGTGAAGATCACTTCCACAACCCACAAGTTGATAAAATGTGCTGTATTTTTCACTCCAGATAAATGCTCTAGTAATCCATAAAGGCAATGCAGGTAGGGCTCATGCTCCATAGCAAGAGTTAAGGAACACAGGAGAGTGAAAAGAAGGAATCATAGAAGTAGAACTACTTAGAAAGATACCATGTCTAGTACAGTATTGTATATCTTTAAATGACAAACCCTTGGTGGCAGGGAGTTTGTCTTCCTTTGTAGTTGTTCAGCATTCTTTTGCACTGCATTCCAGAGCAACAAAGCTAACTGGTGACTCTTAATACCTTGATTTTCCAGAAGCCAGCAATTAACAGCTGACACTCATGGTCGAGGATATTGCATGGCTGAATAGTTCTCAAACCTTTCATAAGAATTTTAAAAAGAAAAAAAAAAAAGGCATCATTAAGCAGATATTGAGATTGTGGAAATTTCAAATCCTCATCACACTGCAGGCTTCTTCCCCTGTGATTTTGGACCAAGTTTTCAAAATTCTTATTGAATTGCAATTAAGCTGATTCACAATTATTTCCTTCTCCATATTTTCTTTGCTCTCAAATGAAAGGACTGAGGAATAGAGGAATCTCAATAATCCAGCTGTGGAATTTTTGTCTTCAGAGATCACAAGTAGCCCTATTGCTGCTTTGGGATCTGATGCATAAAGTCATCTTCAGAATCAACAATTTGAGGAATGTAAAAGAATGCGTTTTGAAGAAAATACCAATATATTCCTATATTGGTATTTGTGTATCAATATAGCCTATTGATTTTTCAGTGATGGCAGGCCTTGCAACAGAATACACAGAATAACATAAAAAATACCACCTTGCTCCTGGCAAATGTGTAGAACTTGATGCTGAACACAGCAGATCCTATCCAGAACCACTCTGCCCTGGCTTCTAGAGCACATTCCCTGTATTCCTGTGTGGTATGTGGAAATACCACACAGGAATACAGGGAATGTGAGGTGAGCAATGCAGAGCAATTAAAGGTCTGGTGGGACTTGTTAGCCTTGTGTTACAAAAGCAGCTGCAATGCTGCTGGAGCCAGGTGAGCTGTGAAGGCACACAGCTCCCTGAGACTTGCTGCCTCAGCTGGTGCCTGTGGCAGGGACCATCCACCACCTGCTGCAGCCACACACAGATAACCGAGGGAGCAACGCCTCTACACTCACTTCACAGAAACACAGGTGGATGAATAATTCATGATTCATTCATTTACACATTTGTTAGACCATTTGCAGCCAAGAAGAGGAACCTGAGTGAACAAGGCTGACTCTGAAATCATCCATCAAAACAGAGTAACAAAATCAGAGGTTGCACCTGTCTAATCGTAGTGACAGACTCATGAGGAAACATTTATAGTGCTGGAAGCTGCACATTCAGAGATCTCTCATTTCAGCACAAACAGCCAGACCACAGAAGCCTTCACAAGCCACTGCAGTGTAAGGAGGTGGAACAAAGCCCACATTACCTGAGGAAGACCAAGGGGTTTTGCCATGAGACAGGCACTGGACACAGGGTGCTCCCCACTCAGGCACCACAGTCACTGCTGGTGGCATTTGGCTCCCTCCTCCACACCAGCCTCAGGAACCAGGGAAAGCTCACACTCAGTGACTGCCATGGCAGGTAATCCAAACTGCCCTGGAGAACGTAGGTGGTTTATTATTTAAATGAAATTAAAGAGACAGAGATGGTTACATTGGGATGGCAGGGAAAAAAATACCTAGTACAAATGTCCAGCACTCCTCACCCAGAGGAGGAGAAGGGAAGACAAGTCACTAAGGGAAGCTACCAGTTCATCTATAAACAACCAAATGGCCAGGCACAGGGCAGTAAATCCAGAGAAGGACAGCTGCTTATTGTGCTAAGGTAAAACTGTTGGAGAAAACCCTTTTTGATAGTGAGGTGAGTGCCTTGAAACACCTCTGCAAGTGTTTATGAGTTTGACATTGGATCTGGAGTAAGAGGTAATTCCATGGTAATTCCATGGGTAAGAGGTAACTATCTCCCACACTGATGGCTCTGATGAATTTTGCTCAGTCTTTTTGAAACACACCGAGAAAAATAATTTCTTCACAGAAAGGGTGATTTGATATTGGAATGGACTGTCCAGGGAGGTGGTGGAGTCACCATCCCTGGGGGTGTTTAAGAAAAGACTGGACATGGCCATGGTCTTGTCAGCAAAAATCAAGAATAAAACTCCTTAACACCAACACAGTGTTAAGAAGCAGACATTACCTCATTACAATACCAGATGCACAGGGGGTAACTTGGCCTAATGTGCATGCCTGGCTGAAGATGATCTATGTGTTTATTAGCCAGAGATCACAGAATATGCTGAGTTGGAAGGGATGAACAAGGATCATTGAGCCCACCTCCTGGCCCTGCACAGCACCATCCCCAGGAATCACATCATGTGATTGTCCTGAGAGCATTGTCCAAACACTCCTTGAACTCTGCCAGGCTGGTGCTGGGACCACTGCCCTGGGAAGCCTGATCCACTGCCCAAATACCCCCTGGGTGAAGAACCTTTTCCAAATATTCAACCCAAACCACCCCTGACACAACTTCAGGCCATTCCCTTGGGTCCTGTCACTCACAGAGCAGAGATGAGTGTCTGCGCCTCCCTTCCCCTCATGAGGAAGCTGTAGCTGCAATGAGGTTTCCATCTTCTCAAGCTCCTCATCTCCAGGGTGAACAGACCAAGTGTCCTCAGCTGCTCCTCACACTGCTTCCCCTCAAGGCACTTCACCATCTTTGTCACCCTCCTTTGGATGCCCTCTATCAGTTTAATATTTTCCTTATATTGTGGTGTACATATTAATCAGAGAAGTGTTAGGTATGAAGTTGCCTGGGCTTGCCCAGAGAGCCTCAGAGGGGCCTCTTGAGGGTCTTTATGAACCCCTGGAGGTCTGCCACGTATGGTGTTGGTTTTTGCCCTTGGTATAGAAGATGCAAAATGTTTCTGAAGGAACTGGATTGGGCTCACTTGGCCTGTTACAGGGGCAGTAACCACCACACAGCTCCATTAACTGGTCCTTCTGCATGAGTAGTTTAGAATATTCTGATTGACAGCGTGGTGTTCAGTCATTGGTTGGACTTGATGATCTTAAAGGTCTTTTCTGAACTAATTGATCCCACGATTCTGAGATTCTGTGAAAGGTTTCCAGAAAACGAGGGGGGGAGGGGGGGCGGCCGGCCGGGAGGGCAGGAAACCCCACCCCAAAGCTCACACACACTCCACCTCCAGGTACAACAGCTCCGGAGAACACAGCAAATGCACGGTCTGGCTTCGGCCACCCCTTTCAGGGTCTGTCAGGGCCGAACTAACCTGAGGGCCAGGAGACCTTTCCCGAGGGGTGGCGAGAGAACTCAGCGGGCCTCTACAAGCCCGCTTAGGCCCCACACCCGCCCGGAACTACAGCTCCCAGCATACCCCGCGGCAGCAGAGGAGGTGGAGCCGCCCGTCTAACCGCTGTCTGATTGACGTGCGCGTCGACCACTCCGCGAGCGCAGGGCCGTAGCTCAGCCAATGGTAAGCGCGCGGGGGCGGGCGCTGCCGTGGGCCGCTGCCGGCCGGCTCTGAGGTGAGCGCGGCGGGCCGGGGG
>WBNO01016636.1:36014-79121 GCA_013400575.1 Peucedramus taeniatus
GGGCGGCCCCGCCGCTTCTGCCCTGCCCTGCCCTGACCGGCGGGCGGCCGCAGAGCCGAGGTGCGGGCACGGCCGCGCTGTCGCCGGTCCTGCCCCGTCTTCCCGGGAGGACGGGTCCGTTTCTCTCCGGAGGAACGGCCGGGGCTCGGTGGATGTAGCTGCATGAAGTTGTCGCTCTGCCCTCCCATTTTGTGTGACAGCAGGAGTGGGGGGAATGTTCCTCGCCTACCTCAGCCCGCACCTGCACTTCATTACAGGATGTGGAAAGACTCAACTAATTTTTTTTTTCTTTATTCTGTTTTTGGGACTATTGAAAGCGAGTTGTGGCTGCTTTCGGATAAACTTGTGTAAGTAAGAGCAATGAGCTTTACTTCTGGCCAGTATCCATTTTTCTTTGCTGTGTCTGGAACAGGACATACGGCCGATGAAAAGGTTCAGTGTGTTGTTTTGTTCTGTGGGTGGGTTTGGGGGTTTTCTTGGTTGTTTTTGGAACTGTTTGGGTTTTTTAGGTTATTCATGAACATGTCATATTTGTCTGTAGGTGTAACTGCCTGCTTAAAGCAGGCAGACTGGTGTGTTTCTGTTTATAAGCTAGTTATCTCTCATCTTTACTCTTTTTATGCTGCCTCTCACCAAAGTCTCTTAGTATAGGAGCGTTTTACCTAATTTGGGTAACAGAGACTCAGTTTCTTTTTTCACTGAAGTTTGAGAAAATGAGAGCATCTTTAAAAGTAGTAGAAATACAGGATAGGAAGGTTTAAAAGAATGAAAAATTAGTGTTCTCCATGGTAAAAAAAAAATGGAGACTAGCACTTTGTGCCTGGTATGTGTATCTTCTGGGGACAAAAATGTCTTATGCAGATGCATTTTTGATACAGTGTTTCTTGTTGTTGGGGGTACAAAAAGACAGCTGGGGTAGAAATGAGAAGCCAAGTCTTAAAGGCATGGTGGTGCCTTGGACTGGCTACCTAGAACAGAGGCTAGACAGAGTTAGAGAATAAAGTGGGTATCTATTAAAGGCTTCTAACAGATACCTTGGGCAGTACAAAAGCCTCGCAGAGGCTACATGCAAGATGGACTACAGTCACGAGTTGTTGGGGCAGATATATGTTTGGTCTATTTGCATATCAAGGATTAATTGTCCAATTATAGCTTCAGGTAATGAAGTGACATTCCCCCAGTTTACTCTCCCCCAGTTTGCTTTTGTTTATACTTTTCGGGCCTGAGGCTGTGATGATGACCTTGGTTTTCAGGCCTGGAAGGATTGTTTTGTCTGGCCAAACTGTGATGAGAGCTTACTAACACTCTATATGAAAGTTCAGAGTTAAACACTAATCCAGTACAGGATCTGAAAAAATATAAAACTAAAACTTAAGACATCATTCGGATATCCCATTTTGACAAACTCAATATATAATGGTGTTGTCAGCTGTGCCTTGCACATTCCCAGTGTTTGGTTTGACATTATTGGTTTCTTTAAGTAGATACTTCAGTGTGTTTGTCATGTTTAGGATAAATATGAACTTAAGTCTTGTTTGTGTTAGTGAGATGGAAAATGTCTGTCTCTTCCTTCAGACAATTTGCTTCCGTTCACGTGGGAGACCACGACTTAGTTTTGAGGGTGGTGCAAGAAAAGTTTTCAGTATTCTAGAGAATCAATTGTTTTTGAGTGGTAATTCACGCATGTTTAATTAGATCAGCTTGAACTCGGTAAAAATGTTGACTTTTTTGTAGAGGAAAAAACAAGAGACTTAAATGATGAATAGCAGTAGTTAACACTCCTAGTATAAACATTCCTAATTTAAATAGCTTGACCTTTTTTCTGAAGTACAGAGAAAGTTGGTACTTGGAGTCTTTGAAATGTTACTTGTTCTGAGATCAACACTGCTTAGGAACAATAACTACATGTGCAGAACTCTGCATATGACAGGAAGGGGAGTGGCTGTTTCTGGTACTGTACCGGCCTGCAGTGAAGCAGTAGAAAGTCTGTAAAAGTTAAAAGTATTTAATGGCTTGCTAAGCTGATCTGCTAGGTTTTTACACACAGAAAAGTCTTTTTACTTCTTAAAAACTCGTAATTTTAGAATTTCAAATTGATATCTGCATGCATCTTGCTAGAAGTCTCACAGATAAATGCAGCTAAAGCTGTGAGTGAGGTCACTGGATGTTTATGGGTTATGGGGGGGAGGTTGCTGCAGTAATTATTTGGATTAACTCCTGGGAGTCTTGGTGCTGGGTGGTTTCATAGTGGCTGCTGGAAGAAGAGTGTTATAGGCTTTATCATTAACTTGGGCTGCCCAGTCCTGTGTAACAAACTGTTACTAAGTTAAGTGGTCCTGCAGTTTTGAAGATTTTTAAGGAATTCTTCCAGATGAGTGTATCTCTTAACGTGCAGTGTGTATACCCTGTTCCTGTACATTACTAAACTTGATCTGTGGTCTGTTTAAGAAAGTGAACTCTGCTTTGTTTTCAGAATGTTTGGGCAGTTGACGTTCAGTGAGGTTTCCCAAGTAAGCCAATAGCATGTGGAAATCTATAGCCCCAGAGAAAAGGTTTGTTTTTAAAAAACAAAAATGTTACTGGATCATAAGACTCCATCCATAGTCTTAATAAACTCCAGCAGTCTGATTTTCGTAGTAAACAGGACTCTCCTGAGATGAGCCCTGTTGATATTGATGAACCTACCTGTGGTGATTTGAGGTAGTTTTAAGTGATGAGCTTCCCTGTGGGTGTCTGTTCTCAACTTAATTCTTCAGAAGCAGCTTCTGAAGAGGTATTGAGCCATTGACAGCTGGAACATTTGTGCCTTATATGTACTCTCTGCATTAATTATAAAGAAAATCAATTGTCAGTGTTCTAAGATTCTGAAAATTAAACCATTTAAATAGCAACAGTGTGCTCTGTCATTTAGGTCAAAAGGTAGTTCTGTCCTCCATTGCAATTGGGGGTTGACAAGAGATCCTCTGAGACATTTGACAGTAATCCTGTGTTCACAAACATTACAGTAATCCTGTAAATAGTCTGGGTTTTTGTGTCTGGATAAAGAAGCATGTGAGTATTTAAAGTGGATAGGATGGTCTTAACATGTCTTCTATTGTATGTTACTTCAGTTTGCATCATAACTTTAAAATTTAAGTTGGTTGGTTGATTGGCTTCATTTTTTCTTCTGTTACAGCTCTTCTTTGGCACTTAAGCCACTCATAGCCAAAGAGAATCTATGCAAGTTTTTGTTTGGAAGCATCACAGGTGTTCCCCGCCACGTTTTTAAGCCTTTCTAAATATACTTGGTTAACAAACCATTGCACTGGGTTGTATTCAGTATTAAGTCTGAAAAGCACCAGGTTTTGTGAAAACTTCTGGGTATTTTGCATTCAAACCTGTGCTGCCTGATGAATACAATAGGCTTATTTTTTGCTGTCTTTTCAGCAGTACAGATATGTCAATGTTGTTGTTCTGAAAGATTCTATTTTAAAACAGTTCTGACAACTTGTAATTTAAAATAAGCTTATATAAAGTTTATTTCTTTATATTTCTCAGGTGTCTACCAAGTAACATTTCCCAGCTTTTTAATGTCCAGCCATTTTTTCCAATTCAATATCTGAGGAGAATTGAGAAAAACAGGACTTGGCTTTCTCCATGAAATAAAACTTTAAAATAATTTAATGGCCTAACTTCTTAATATACCTCACGTGTTCATCCTCTTGCTGTGTGCAGAAAACTGGTTTACCTAAGTAATTATTAATTTCATTTGTAGTTGGTCAGTGAGTATGGTAATTTGTCTTGGAGCAATTATTTTGGAAGAGCAGATATGTAAGGTTTGGGGATGGTTCTCTCCCTTGCCTCCATCCCTCATCCCTTGTGCTGTGTCTCCTCCTTCCCCTCTCTATTTCCCTGGTCTCCTAAAGCCTCCAAATTCATGAATAATGATCACATGGAACTAGGAACTTGTATAGAACCTAGAAGATGTGCTCACAGAACAGTCTTGCTGTTCTGTTCTTTCTTTGGTTGGGTTTTGTACGATTGCAACATTAGGCATGGTCTGATTTTAAAAGTTCTTATCTCCTATCCCAGAAACTCAGTAAAGGGAATAAAATAGGATCTTCCCAAGAATGTTGATAAGGCTCACAGAGAAGCTTTCTTTCTTAACAAGTGAAATGAAATCTAGACCTTAAGAACAGTGGGATGAAGTGTTAAAAGAGAATTCTCATTACCTGGACGCAGAATGTTTTGGAAATGATTGCATAGATGAGTCCTGCATTGAGGAAGCAAGAGACTGAAGTCAGTCTGCCTTCTCTGGTAGCCTCAGTCTTCAACATCCCAGGTGACAGTATAAGACTATTTCTTACCTACCAGAAAAGCTGAAAGTGTAAGTTTAGATTTCTAAAAAAAAAAAAATTAGGAGAGGTTGTTACACATAATAGTTCTGAAAATGAGATCAGTTGTGCCCATGGACTCACTAAGCCTTAATTCTGGCATATGTGGTTCAACTGGGGGGAAAAAAGCCATATTGACTTTCATTTTGGCTTTTGTGCTGGTTTTAAAATGAAAAAATGTGAGAAAATGGTGAGTGGTGCATTGTGTTGCTTAAAACTATACATAAATATATCTTTGGGCTTTGTAATAAGTACCAAATTGACGGTAAGAATTTTTCTCAAGCATGTTTTGTTTTAATAATGTCACAGTTCAATGTTAACAGGTCTCTTAAGAAAGTGATTTAAGAAATGGAGTAAGTTGAAGTGGAAAAAGATCAGTATGGTTTCCTTTAATTGAAGTCTAGGATTAACTACCAGTGCTGTTACATCCCACTGTGTGTTCACATGTTTCCCCATCTTGGGAGTAGGCTACAGAGTGTGTGCTGGTCTTTGTGGCAAAAATCAGTCAGCTCTGGAGACAGTTCAGCAGTTCTTGTTTAACATAGTGTCCCGGTTTTGGACAAATTTAGGAGGAAACATCCTGAAAGGCTCTCTCCTCTAATAGAAGGCTGGTTTTAGCAACCCTTCCCCCACAGATTCCTACAGGTTGAAAAGGAATACCCTTGGAGAAAGTGAAAAAAAAGTGTTTATTTAACAATCAGATTGCTCACAGGCATGAAAAAAGGAGTAAATAATGTTAGATAATAAAACCTCTCGCTGCTCTGAAGAGATGGTAGATTCAGAGTCCTTTCTGTAGGTGTGGCTCGGCAGCGGGGGGGCCCCGGGTGATGTTTTAGTGTTTCAGACCAGAGAAAAACTGAACAGTTCCAGAAGAAGAAGCCCCAGTCCCAGGAAAAACCTTACTGCCTCAGCTAATGAACAAGAAGCTAGCTAAAAAAACAAGGAAAAACTTTCTGTCTCTCTCTCTCTGTCTCTCTCTCTCTCTCTCTCTCTCTGGAGAAAGAAAGCTGAGAACTGGGAAAAACCAAGACGCTTATCTCTGTTTTTCAACACAGGCGCCAAAATAATTCCACTGCTTCCCTCCCCTTCTCTCAGGTCTTACTTGAAGCTACAGGACTCTGCTCTATATCTGAGCACCGAGCAGGGGATAGGGTATACCAGAGTGTACAGTCACCTCAAGACACATAGTTATTATTTTCCTGGTCCCTCCACCATGCTCACTCTCGCCCAGCCCCAGCTCTGCACTGTGCGTTGGGCAGGTGGTAACTGTACCACAGCCAGGCTCCAAGATGGAATCTTCAGTACCCTGTCAGTTACTCAGAGCTGCCTTTATGCTTTTCACCTCTCCCCCTTGGCAGGTAGCTGGGCGTGCACATGTGCAGGAAACAGAGCAACTACAGGGTGCTCATATTCTCCTGCACATCAGCAAGTATTTTGAAATGGAAATTTGTCTGCTTCACTTGCTTTAAATTCCTCTCAAGCTGTTTGGCTTCCAGCTGTTGGAATCTGGAGGTGGGTTGCAGAAGACAGCTGCTCATCTGGAGTTTAGGTTCTCTGAAGATGGCTGTTTATGACAAAATTCCCACTGATCCCTGCCCACAGACATTGCCTTGAGTATCATTCAGTTGCTTTTCAGTTCAGTGTCCTTGGGATTTCTTAATATTCTTCTAGTTTGCTGTCAAACTCACTTTTCCAGGTGTTTAGTTCACGGGTGAGAATGACTGAGGCTTCAGGCCCAGTTGCAGGTATCTGAGGCTCACATACTGAACTTGGGGACTTCCCTCCCCTCTGGCTTTAGGCAGAAACTGGTGGCTCAGGAATGGTAATCTTGGAGCAAGGTGTATTGGAGAGTACAAGCATTGCAGACAGGTAACCTTCTCTCTTCTCTTTGATAGGTTTGGAAGAACATCATCTTCTGATCTTCAGAAACCTGGAGTTTTTATCAGTGAGCTACCTAAAGGAATCTAAGGAAATTATAGCTGTAGCTTCCTTGCCATTACTTTTTTGGTGTTTGTACCTCTTTTTCAGTGGTTTTAGATCAAGAAACACTATGAGCACAGTAAGTATTGTGCTACTCAATGCAAACCTGATTCTTGAAACATGTTTTCCATTGTATTTCTGCAAACTGTTTTAAGAGTTTGTAGCTAATACACAGGAACATAACTATATTGAATTATCATGTAAGTTTAGTAAAGATTTTTAATCACTCTAGGTGCTAGCAGTAGTACAGAAATGCTCACGATGTCAGCAAAATCTAATAAACTGTGAACTAGTTTCTCATTTACAAGCCATCATGATAGGCTTTTTCTTGGTGAGGCAGCTGGTAAGAGATCTGAATCTGGGCTGATGTTTTTTTCCTTGCTGGAATCGATTCAGGTAAGAATAACCCATACCACCTTTTGATGACTATTACAGCCATTCCAGGAGTGTTTCTGTACCCTTGTGTGCTTTCATTGGTGTTGCAAAATTGAGGGCTATGTTAATATTGCTTGCACAGAAAATGCTAAGTCTTTGTTCTCTCTTAGACTCAACGGAAGCGCCGTGGAGGAACAGTTAGTTCCAGGCAAGCTCGAAAAAGAAGCAGGCTCACAGCTTCTACTGCTGAAATGGCTTCAGAAGCAGAGCCAATAGAACTTGAAGAAAGTGGTAAGCTTTCTTTTGAAGTGATAAGAACATCAAGTGCTTCTGGAGGGTTTGGGTCCAACTGAACATGTGTTTTTGCCAGTTTATAGGCCATTTACTGGAGAAGAAGGGAAACCACACACTATGGCATCCCTAAACAACAAGCTTACTGAAAACTGGTTTTTGGTTTGTTACTGAGCTACAATGTATTTGCCACTAGTGATAGATGAATTGCACAGGAAAAGTCCTCAAGAGCTGCTCATACATCTGCGTGTCTATTGAGATGAGATGGGAGTTACAGCAGCTGCCACTACACAGAGTGGCAAACTAAATTTTGGCACTCCCAAGTTTGAAGAAGATGAGGAAAAGTTTTTATTGTTAATTGTGCCCAATCCCTCAAGGGAACATGCACGGCACAGTACTATTATATCCTATATGATTAATGTTATATTTCTGTATGAAGAACATTCTCCTGTCAGATGAATTGTCTGTTACTGTTGTCATCTGACAGAATTGTGTGAGGAGCTTAGCTGCTCTTTTCCATTTCAGCTTGCTGAAGACAGGGCTGGTAAAACTCTTTGTGGATTGCCAAGGGTGAAGCTTGAGTGAAATGTTGGACTCATTCCTGAAGAGAAGATGGACAGGAGATGGTTGAATTGTAGGCTATTACACAGGGACCGGCAATTTTCCTCCTCTGCAATCTTTGACCTTGATTCTAACTTTGTTTTTCAGCTGGTGAAGAAGTAGTAGATCTCACATGTGAATCTTCTGATCCTGTAGTCGTTGATTTAACTCACAATGATTCTATTGTGGTAAGTAGTGAATAGCACATTTGCCTAGCAGTATTGTAGTCAAATTAGTTTTCTCATGTGTTGCCTGATAGAATCTGACTTAAAGGGTAAGTTTTTTGAAGTTCAGATTTGGCTTGTCAGGGCCTGAAGGTCCTGTGCTACAGATAACAAAGAAGCTGCTCTGGAGGTGTACTTGCTGTTAGTGGTAGGGTAGTATAAAATAACTTTTTGCTCCAGAACCTGGAGTTTATATAGATCAGTCATAAGTAATGTAACATAGAGATGCAGTTGATAGTTGAAATTTTTCTAGATAAATCAAAGATAGAATCATAGAATTGTTTGGGTTGGAAAGGACGTCTAAGATCATCAAGTCAAACCATTCACCCAGCACCACCAAGTCCACAACCAAACCATGTCTGTAAGCACCACATCTGTGTGTCTTGGAGATATCTCCAGGGATGGTGACTTCAAGCCAATGCCACTGGGCTGCCCAGGGCAGCCCCTTCCAGTGCTTGACAACTCTTGGTGAAGAGTTTTTTTCTAATACCCATATAGGCCAATGATTTAAAGAAAAAGCCAAGGGAAAGATAAGTTCAGGTTAATACTCCGAGAAGTCTTTAAAAAGCCTTTTTTTTTTCTGCTCTTTTGAAAGCTAGAGTAGTCTTTGATCCAGCTGACAGTGTTGTTTATCCCCTCAGTTTTTGGGATGCCACTGCTGCTGTGCCAAGCAGAAAGAAGCAACAAGAATAGCATAGGGAGTATTTCCTGCTGGGGTTATTCCTGAGCCTTTGCAAAGGAAGGGCCTCAAACTTAACAACAGAATTTGCACTCACCCTGCTCCTGTTCCACCAAGAGCGGGTTGGGGATTGGGTTTCTTTTCTTCAGCAGCTGCTGTAATATGAAGTGTTTATGGACATCAGTACTGAACTGGCTATTTGAGGAGAAAGAGGGAAGGAATCACCTGAAACCCTAAACCATGGAACTGAAATGGGGGAACAGGGAGGAGTGGGTTCTGGTGGTTCATAACTTGCTTCTATTGCTACCCCATTGGAGCAGTGGGAGCAGAACCACCAGCATTCACATAGTTGTCTACAGTGAAGCATTTCTTATACTACTTTTAATATTCCTAATCAAAATAAGAATAATAGCCTATCATTCTTAGCTTGTTTTGCTGGAACTGCTGTGCCTAGCTGGTCTTTGTATGTATGTGCACCAGGGGTGCACAACAAAGTCTAATTGTATTTTCTTTTTTCTCCCTTCCCATGTGTATTGATGCAAGATTGTTGAAGGTGAGTTGACATTTTAAAATTGATAACAGAATTCTTCTAAATGTAATAATTACTATTTTTTGTTTGCCTTTTTCAGTTAATTTGAGCAGCATTTATTGAAATTGCAAAAGGCCAAGGACATTGCTAAAGCATCTGGCCAGTGCCTTAGAGAATTAATTTAGTCTCTGTTTATTAGTCAGTATCAGAGCTTGTAGAAAGTATCTGAAATAAAATATATCAAAAGCTGCTCTAAATACTTATTTTCTAAAGACAGAATTTCTTTAGGCCCCAAGTTGACAATAATTTTAATTAGCAGTAGAATATTGCTTGTGAATGAAAAAAAAGTCAAAAGTTTTGTTTAACCTGTATTGCAGTGAAGGAACTAAAATGATTTGTGCTCATAATATTCACTTGTGTAACATGCCTCAAATTTTGCAGTGAGAATATTAACTTTTTTTTCTGCTTTAGATATTAAAATAGTTACAGGTCTGAAGAAGTTCATCTTTTACATCTTTCAGACGTAGTTCTAGTTACATTATTGGAGTTGTATTAGTATGTTGTCAGCTGCTTATCTAGAATGTAATCTCGTCTGTGCTCTGAATGAAGCAAGAGTAAGTGAAAAATGAATGAAGCAAGAGAAAAATGCCTGCAATAAGAGTTGTAGCTAAACACTTAGGCAGGAAATGGTTTTAATTTTGTGACTTTTTGTGTCATTTTATTGTTTATTAGCTTGATTATTTCTACATGGATACTGGAGTTGCAGAGATAAACTTGAGTTCAGTCCTCTCTCTTCCAGAACACAGCAATTGTTGCAGTTCCTCAACATAGGATTATAGCAGTTACTATCAGTAAGGATTGGGAAAAGTATCTTCCCTTTATTGGGGAGATTAATTCACAGGTAATTACATGGAATGTGTGACACTGAGGATCTTCAGGATTAAGTTTTAGATGTTTGTAGGATGAGGAGAGCAAATGATTTGTGTCAGTATGTAGCAGAATATTCACAATGTCTGGACATGTTCAGCCTTAATATTTGGAAACTAGTTTGTTTAAGATCGCTTTTAACCCAGCTGAAAATGGTCTAATCTTGCATTTCAAGGATAGTTCCAGGGAGAGAGAGAATAGTATAGCTAACTTAACAAAATTAAATTACAGAGAACCAACGACAAAGGAGAAATCTGAGACTAAGGAGCCAGCGACAGGCGGACAGCTGTGTGCTGAGCAGTGATGATGAAGATGAAACGAGAGATAACGATGTGTACGTGGCTGATAAAGCGTCTCGAGAGCTGGGACCGCTGGAAGAGGAAACTGCAAGTTCAAAGTATGTATATCTCATAAGCTACCAAACACTGAGTTGTGCTTCTTTTGAGACAGACAGGACTGAGTTGTATTTGTCATCACCTGACTTTCTTTGAAGTCTTCACTTACTCAGTTCCCTCTTTTAATGAGCATGACATCCCATGTTGCATGATAGTCAAATGATACCATTTTCACTTCAGGATGAAAAGCCAGCCCAAAACAGATCTACAACTTTGTGTACAGCCTTAAAGATGAGTGTGGAGTATGGCAAGGAAGTAGGAATTAGTCACAGGCCGGAGCTCATAATGTATTGCATTTCCTTTTCCTACAAAGCTCCAGTAGTTACATTAGATATAAAATATTTCTGTTGTTGTCCATGAGGTTTGCTATCATGAGACTGGCAAATTCCAGTAAAAACACTTAGGCATTCCCTGCTTTTTTTACATAGTGTGCCAGTTCCTGCCTTTCTTGAAGCAGCCATTGTGCTTCCCAAGGTATACTTGCAAGGTGACCCTGGAGGTCATGCTCTTAAGGTCAATTTTTGTTCTGTCCCATGGATGTCATGGAGCCCTGATATGTTTACATATGGTATGGAATCTTGAGTCAGTAAAGACCCCGTTCTGTAGAGCAAGAGTAAATCCTGCTGCCGTGTGTTAGACTAAGGAAATGAAATCCGGTGTCTGTGTGACTAGGCAAGTTGAAGTAATGCCTTAAGTTTTTAGCTTTTACATTTTTCAGATTCTGTACTGCACTAGTGTATAACTGTGAACTCTATATAGAATGCTAGTTAGCTTTCTTCCCATTTTGGTCAGGCTAAACAGTCCTTCTGGGCCTGGGAACCAAAGTCACACCATTTGCCTCAGGCCCTGGAAAGTGTAAACAAAAATGAATTGGGGGGGGAAGCAAACTGGGGGAATGTGACTTCATTACTTGAAACTATAATTGGACAATTAACCTCTGATATGCAAATAGACCAAACTTATATCCAGCTGAGAAACTTGTGACTGTTGTCCATCTTGGGTGTGGCCTCTGTGAGGCTTTGTACTGCCCAAGGTGTATCCTTTGAAGGCCTTTTAATAAATACTCACTTTATTTTTTGAACTTTTTTAGCCTCTCTTCTAGGTAGCCTCTCCAAGCCATCAGAAGGATATAAGAATTGTGGTATAAATTTCTTTTAAAGTGGTTTTTTTTTTTTTTTTTTTGTGGGGAGCAAGGGAAATACAGAGTTAAATGAAGCTGATGTGCTTTGAGCATTTTGGATTACTGAAAGGCAGTGTAGGAGAGAACTATAGCTTTTGGGTGCCAGGTCATAAATATGTCACTGAAAAGTTCTATACTATTCTAATCCATAATGTGCTTTGCCAATGCAGTTGTAAGTGTTTAAATTTTGGTTATTAAGTACTTCAGAGAACAAATACCACTAATTGGATAATATAAAAAAAGTGATAGTTTGTTCCTTCAGCCTCCTCTGTTAAAGATTGCACCTTCCTGCTCTGTGTAGGTAAGGCTGAAAGAACTCAGTGCTGCAGCATTTAACATTGACAAAAGGGTCCTTCCTGGTGCTGGGGATTGCCAGAGCCCTCTGTAGTATTGGACTCTTCATCCTTCTAAGATTATCATCAATTGGAATTTGTTACTGAAGTGTTATAGCTGGTGCCTCAAGAATTTGAGGAGTAAAAATGGGAGAATTAGTGGAGTTAAATTCCATAGGTGAAACTGGGGGTAGGTGTTACTAGTGCTCCCTGCTTGAATTGAAGATAACGGGATAAAGGCCATCTCATGCTTTCTATGCCTGTTTGATTAATAAATTACAGACTGTGGTTCAGCTTGGGCAGTGACATAAGAAAGCCAAGTGTTTAGGTAAAGAGTTCTGAAGGTTTAAACTAGAGATTTGTTTGTAAAGAAAAGTGTCAGGAAGCTCTTTTTGTTTCTGCTGGCTGATATTATTCAGCCCTTGGGCTGGGACGTGTTCCTAGGCAGCTGAGCTGTGTCTGTTGCTCAGTGTACGTGCAGTACTGCTGTCCTGGAGGCTGAAGGCAGCAGAGGCTCATCTGTAACCACAGCCCAGTAACAGACACTGAGTCGGTCTTTCCGCCTTGGAACTAGAAATTTGGGGTTGAGTGTTTCCTTGTGTTAGTGTGTTCCTGACCTACATTTTATAAGGAGGAGTTCTTGGAATGCCTGTGTTACTGGGCTGTTGCTAAATTAGAGCAGAGGATTTTTGAGCTTCTGACAGCCTCTTCCCTTTCTAGAATGACTCGTTTCCAAGGCACAGCTTGGTGCTTTTGTTACAGAGCTGTCACTGATGGCCTGTTGGAGATTAGTGCTGAACAGAGCAAGAGACTGCTGTGAGTTCTTGTGCTCGACCAGGGTGACTGAGTGCATCTTCCCCCTAGGGAAAACCTTTCCTTTAGGACAGAGAGACCCAATCTTGTTTTTACATGCCACAAATTGAAGAGTTAAAGGTACACAGGAATCTTGATAAGAAATGGATCATAGTGCACTCAGATGGTGACGTGGCATTTTGTGTGTGGGTAACCCTTGATGTGCAGTGAAATTAATGGCTGCATGTTCTTTCTTGTTCTGTTCTCTGTACCACAAGGCCGTCTGGTACTGTTAGCTGTCCAATTTGCATGGATGTCTACTCAGAGGTAAGGATCCACATGCTGTCATCCTTTATATGCTGTGTGAGGGAGAAGGGGGCAGACACAACTCCTTTGGCTGGTGTGGGATGTTACAGAGAGCTGGCTTGAAGCACAGAGCTTGCCTTGAAGCTCATAATAACTTGTCTAAGTCACTTCTTGGTGGTGGGGGTAGAGGGAGTAACCCTTGGCAGGATGGCACTGAATGATCTTCAAGTTCCTTACTATTCTAAGAGTAAAGGACAATTCCAGATATTCTAAGTCTTGTTTGTGTGATGGTAGTAGACCAGCAAAGTTGAATTCTTTACTTCTAATGCCTGTTGTGGTTTCTTTTCTTCCAGATTGTGCAAAGTGGACGACTGATTGTGTCAACAAAATGTGGCCATGTCTTCTGCAGTCAGTGCCTCCGTGATTCCCTTAGGAATGCCAACTCTTGCCCAACCTGCAGGAAGAAACTCACTCACAGACAGTATCATCCCATTTATATATGAGTACTTTTATTTCTCAGGACAGACTCAACTGGATTTTGGGGGAAATGTTATATTTTCAGTGCTCTGAAGATTTAAAGAGCAGCAGGTTGTGCACAAATCCAAATAAAACTGGTTTTTTTGGAGACCAACTTGAACGTATCTAGACAGCTTTTTTATGGTCCAAGTTGCTTCTTGTTATGTTCCTGGTTATCATGCTACATCGATGACTGTGTCTAAACTAGATCAGCAACCTAGACCAGGAAGGAAGCAGTTAATCCATTTCCTTCTACTTTTTTTAATGCTTAAACGAGGGAGTGTGGATTTTTTGGTTTTTCTTACTCTGTTAATTATTCCTACCTTCACATACAGGTATGAAATAGTTTCCTTTCAGAAGACAGATTAGCAATTCACAATTTCATTACACCTTTCTTTCATCCTGTAAGAAGCTCATGACTCTTGCTTTCTTGCATATCATCTTTGCCCAAGTAGAGTGAGTACTGTACTGAAGGGTGTTTTTTTCGTAAATCAGTCTTAAATTGACAACAAATGTTATGCAATAAAGTAACCTGCTGTTAGCCAGCAGTCAAGTGTTTTGAGCAGAAGATTTGAACATGCAGATGTTTTTATGAACTCCATGAGATCCCAAGTACATAGACACATTGCAGTATGTACAATGTGAAAATAATTCCATGATTGTTTCAGCTGCCAAGAATTCCTGTATTTTAATCCCAACACTGAATTTATTTTCTCACATGATGAGATGGTCTCTTGGGTTTACTTGTCCTGTAACACTCTCTCCTAATAATTGTCAATAATACAGTCTTCTCTAGGCTTCCTAGTGATGAACATGAAGTAAATTCATCTGTATGCTGAATACCAAACTACCTACAGATCTTCTACTGTATCAGCTGTTCCCAGTGTAATGCTTTAAGTTCAGTGTGTTCTCTTTGTTGTTCTTGCTGGTTGTTAAACTGACACCTGACTAGATGTAGCCTGGTGAATAGGATTGAAAATTAAATAACTACTGCCATTATTGAGTGGAGGCTTTAAAAAGTGTTTGGTTACAATGTTGACAGCCAGTTAGAGAAAAGTTTAATCTCCCTTTGCCCTGAGAGTTGTCCAGTTTGTTTTTTTTTTTAATGCAGTTTTAAAAAAGAAGTTAGGTGTATCTCCTAGGAAGGACAATTGCTCTAGCTAAAAAGGCAGGAATACACCAGTTTCTGCACTCTTGTCCAATCACTTTTTCATCAGGACTGAGTTCTAAATATCTATTTTAAACTTACTGCTAAAATGTCCAAGCTGATCTGGAATCCAGGGTGAGCTGATACAAACAGGTTGATGTATTAATAAGATGATTGAAATCAGTGGTTTATGATCCACAGCTGTGGTAGGTACGTCTGTGAAAAACTCCAGAATTAAACTTGGCCACCTCCAGGCAGTTGGTTGCTTATAGAAACCTTATAAGAACCATTCTGTGCCCTGGTGCAGCACAACTGAAGGGTGTGTTTAGTTACTGTTGGTATCACAAGTGTCTTTGCTAACCTGTCCTTATCTGTAGGAAGCCTTTAATTATAGAAGCTCTTCTAAATTAGCTGTCTCAAGCTGCCTTGCAACCCAAAGTTGACTTTTGTTTTGTTTTGTTTTTTAATTACAATGTTTCTGGATATAGTAATAGAGAGTTTTATTACATAAAGCTGCCTGAAGAAATGCAGCACTTTCCCTACCCTGGTTTGCAGTGGCTTTGGTTCAATGCTGTTAGCAGGAATGTGCAGTTTCTGTGTTGTGGCAATAGGGTGACTCCTACAGAGTTACACACAGGTGGTTCCTGTGTGCTCCCATGGGTAAGATAAACTCCAAGCAAGGACTACAGCTGTCTCAGGATACTGCAGTGACAGTGATGGCTGCATTTGTTTCCCAAAAAGCAGAGAGTTGATACTTAAAGTATTAATTGTGTGAAGAGAAGCAGCCCAACATTAAAACTGTAGAGACCCACAGGGGTCACAGAAGCTACTTTGTCCCAGTAGCTTAACAAAGAAACAATAAATTATGGCTGGTTTTCCTGGGGTGGGTGCTGTGTGAAAGGAATGATCAGAAGAGGATTTAAGGGATTACTACTGAGGATGAGGGTGAGTCACTTAACCATGCATCTTTCACAGTCTACTAGCCATGGCCTAAATGATTTTGCACAACTTCCTCCATGTAAATACCACTTTAGTGTCTCAATAAATAGATCTAATAGAAATTTAGATATCATAAACTATAACAAAGAGTTTTTAGCTTTTGTGTACCCTGTGAAGTGCCACAAATTTTGTGCATCTCAAAAAGGATATTATGTCTCAGTACATGGGAAAAAATCAGAAATTCATTACATGCTTTTTTCTTTAAGGGGGAAAAAAAGTCTGATATATTTCAGTTCCAGCAATATTTCACATTGGCAAGAACTTATAGAAAATGAAAGAAATCTTTATATTATGTAGATGTCTGTCTTGTTGTATATAGTTCAATTTTTCCTGTATTTAATTGTATTCAAGTCTGTCTGCCCATCTATGTTGAACTCTGCTGGTAGGCAGAGGGTTCTCTTAACAGGTGAAAATAAAATGATTGGATTGATCAATCACAAGTGCCTCGTCTTTTCCTCGCACTGGAGTCATTGATTAGGGGGAAATAATCCTGCAGGTCACAGCCTTTCTGATGCTGGGACCAGTGTGGGTTGTGTGGGGCAAAGGAGAAAGGCACCACCTGGGGCAGGAGTGAGGTGGGGACGAGAAGGTGAAGTCCTGCTCAGGGTGGGGGCAATGGGGCAATGCAGAGGTGGGCTTGTGAGTGGGGGGAGCCTGGTAGCCAGTCCAGAGAGAAAGCAGCAAAGAGGGTTTGAGGGTGTTGGGTCACCTCCCTGGGGGTCCCATTGCCTGCTGGATGTGAAGCAGCCCCTGGAGAGAGCAAGGAGGAATGCTGAGGAGAACTGGACACAGGGTAGTGTCAAAGTCATAATAAGGCTCACTTGATTTTTTTTCACCAAAGAAACTAAAGAGATGCTGTTTTCTGAAGGTCTTGGCTTACTCCTCTTAGTTGTTTTTATTGTATTTTGTTCTTTTTTGCTCTTTATATTGTACACATATGGAGTAGCTGCCTTTCCAAATGCTGAGTAATTTGGTATTTCATTACACTTTTGTTTTTATCCTAAAATAAGCTTATAACTTTTTTGCTTTCTGCTGTACTATCTTTGCCTTATTACACCACATTTTGTAATAATGGATCTTTTTTTACAAGTCAGGATTAAAGTGACAACCTCCATCATGCAGTAATGTAACCTGCTGTTCAACAGCTGTCTGATGTTTTAAACAGAGGGCTGTGTGGACAGGAAGACTGTTGTTATGTGGAGTCCTTGCTGCTTCAGTTAAGCCCTTGATCTGCTTCTGGTGGAATACTGGATCCATCAGATCCGCTCTCTGATTTGCAGCCAGATTTGGCACTTTGGGTGGATGAAGCATGCAGCAACTGCAGAAAGCTGTTCTCACTTGGGGTTTGATTCTGTATCACAGTTTTGGAAAGCAGAAGGGGTGGATATTAAACAAACCAGAGAGAAAACCAGGTCCAGGGCATACCAGCCCGGGTCTAAGGAGCTAGGTATGAACCATGGTCTGGTGGCTGGGCTGAAGATGTAATCTGGGTGATGTTTGCAGTGCTGCAGTGTCTGAAGTGAAGGCTGAGACTGGGAGGATGGTCCTGGGAGCTGGAGTGGAGACCATGGCTATGGACTGGGGACCAGTGGAGGAACATCACACATCAGAAATTGGAACTAGAGAGGAAAATGTACAGATGCGTTTGCAGCTTTTTTGTGTGTGAGCAGACAGGCAAAGGGGAATTGCCAAGGGTAAGCATTGGTGTATGGCAGGTGAAATAGATTAGCAGGGCCATAGCTGCATTCTGGTTGCAGAGCTCAAACCTCCATTTGCTTGGATTGGGATGGTGACACAGCTCTGGGGCTATGCTGACAGGTGACACGATGCCATCTATGAAGTTTTGTTAACTGTAGAGATGTATCCTTGCATTGTGTCTGATCTACACTTGCTGGCAGTGAATGCTAATTTCATATGTTCTGTAAAAATCTGTTTTATTCTCTAGGTCAAGAACATGCAGTTGAGCTCATGGGCTTCTGAGGATGGTTTTACCTCCAAATACTTTGTCTTTTTTATGTCAATGTTGCCTGATGATGTAAAATCCAGCTTGGGTATTTGAATTTGGTCTTTAGATGAAACACATTGTGGTTTCTACAGTTGAGTTATTGCCTGAGAACAATGAGATGCCTTAGAGCTGCTTCATATTCTTTCTGTAATCCTAAATCTTCCTACAGTTTATCTTTGAGAGTTCTGGGAAGGTAAAAGGAACAGGAATATCTGATCTGGGGCTTCCCTCCCACTGCTGCCACCACCACCTAATAAGGTTTCTATATCCAGCACACATTAAATTAGATTACTCAAGAACTGTTATTCCTTTTTCACCCTTTTACTCTAGATGCCTTTTGCCACACGTTGGACGCCAAAATCTGTCTTTGTTTGAAAGACGTGTCTGCTAAGGAAGGCAGGAGCCTCCCTTGGAATAGAAAATGTAAACCCCCTCCCTCTGAATTATTATAATTTTGAAATTAAGGTGCTCTCAGGCAAAGATATGAGAATAGGAATAACAGTTCTTTAGCAGTGTGTATAATAAAGCAAACAAACAGCAGCAGCTCTGGCACCGAGCAGAGCCAGGAGCCAGTCCCGGCCCCTCAGCCGCAGGCATTGCCCCTTGCTGCAGTTCCGGGCACGGCCAGCAGGGGCGCTGCTGGCTCCCGGTGGGCAGGGGGTGCGGTGATTCCCCCGTTCCTGCAGGGGGCGCTGTGGCGCGGGCTCGGGGAGCGCGCGGCGATGGCGGCTCGGGCCAGACGGGGAGGGATGGAGGAGAGGCCTTGCTTCACAAACCCTGGGGCAGCTGATCCCGGTGCCCCAGCAGGACTCTGAGGAGCACCAAGCTGGGATGGCAGGAGTCTTGGCAGGCAGGGGGTGCAGGGCTATAATGCAGCGAAAGCTTGGAGCAGTGCTGAAGAGACAGTGGGGCCGGGACAGCAGCGACCCGGCTCCCAGCAGGGCAAGGAGAGACGAGCTCAGGGTCCCTCAGGGCACTCGAGCAGATGGGGACAGGTCCCTTTGTCAGTGAGGTGGGTGTTAATAAGGTCCCAGTTCAGAGGCTGCTCTCACATGCAGAGGCTCACCCCACGGCAGAAGAAGCAGCTCTGGGCTGGGCTTGGGCAGCAGCAGCGAATTTCTTTCCCCAAGCAGCGGCTCCAACCATGACCATCCTCCTCTGAAGCCGAGAGAGAGAGAGAGAGAGAGAGAGAGAGAGAGAGAGCCCACAGCCGCCCCAGCCCCGTCTTTTATCAGCCCAGTCCTCGCGGTATTTCTGCCCCTCAGAGAGAAACTCCCAGGTAAGAGAAGTGCCACCAAATGCCCTCCTCCCCTGAGCTTGGCCACTTCTTGCGTTTTTCTAAAGTGCCCAGTTGTTAGTGTTTCCTAGCAACTTATGGGAAAAAAAATCTGTAATTAAAAAGGAACAAAAGGACAGAAACCTAACCCCCAACTCCAGAGGAGAGGATTGCCATCTCTGTCAAGGAGAGTTGTTGGTGCTGTGTCCAAATGCAGTCCAAGAGTCTGAGGTGTCCCTTCAGAGAGGGGTCCCACCCGTGTCAGTGGTGGAGGATGAATGCAGAGGTGATGTGATATATATTGGCTTTGTTAGGAATGAGATGGAGATCTCAAAGACCATTTCAAAAATATTTTGATTGGTTGCCACATCTTTCACTCAGTAAAGTCCTTGATTACACCAGCAATGTAAACCTGAAGGCCTTACTTCCCCCTAGTAACTCTGCTACCCACAGATTGTAGATTCAGCTTTTGTATATTTTTATTTTCCATAGTAGATGCTACCTTGAGGTTTTAGGTAAGCAGTTCAAAGCAGATACATTAGGAATGGGAATGGAGAACTGCTTATTTCTAATCCTGTTTCCTCTCTCATATTTTATGAAGAACATATTAGCATCAAAAGTCTTACACAGAAAAACAACAGGTTATGATATTGATTTAATGCAGAGGTTACAGAGGTCAAGGGATTAATGTTCATAGAGGTGTGTCTATATGAGCGCTTGCAGGTGTCAATTTTAAACACATTCTAATTCTTTATGCAGGAACTTTTTTCACAGGGAGTACACCAAATGTATTCATACATAGTAAGGGATTTCTCTTGCTTCCTGGGGAAAGAGAAGGGCCTCTGCTTTCTCTAGCAGTAGTTTATCCCACTCAGTGCCTTATGAGATGGGATAGATAGAGCAGCATTATTTTTTTTATGTAAACTTCTGTGTAGCTCTTTTTGCATATCTTGTTTTGCAGCATCATCACAAGTGGGCAATTCATAATTAGTGTGATTAAAAGCACATATATTGCAGTGGAAAGGGACATGAAAGTTAGTCATTAAAACTCTGCTGCAAGAGGTGGTGTGCTATGGCTTCTTTCCTTTGCCATAAATTCCTCCACAAATCTAATTTCAAGCCTTGCTCAGTAGAGGAAGGGTATGAAACTGTGGCTATTTCCATGACCAGTATTACAACACCATTTCCCCAAATCATTTATTAGTTGCCACAAAGACTGAAGCGTATTTCTAACTAATTCAGAAATCAAAATTTTAGACATGGATCATGCATATATTTGTGCCTTCCTTGTTGCTGGAGTGCAGACAAATGAATTTTAAAAATAGCCTGGGGTGAAGGTTTAAGTCATTCGCTTTACAAGGCTCTTTAAGAGCTTCTTTTCTAACCTGCCAAATGATAGGATGGCTATAATTTGTTTAAGTCTTTCAACATTTAAGAAATGCCTGCTGCATATTGAGGCATTAACTCCCCTTAGCTGAGCAAATTGAGCGTGGGGCTGCAGGAGCAGCCAGGACTCCACTGGGAGGGAGCTGTCTGCTCAACACGAGGCCTCATGAATTGCAAAGAGCTAATTAGGAGAAATGCTCACAAAAGACTGATTTTCTGACACTTCTGCCTAAAAAATATTTGAAGTGCTTTGGGCATTCCGAGGGTTCTCTGTCTGTAGAGATGGTTTGTTAGATTTGCCGTCAGCGTTCCTTTTATTTTTGTCTTCTCCCACCTCTCATATCTGAAGGCAGAGAGCATTGCATGGAACAAAGTTCTGCTCAGCCACTGTCACCATCATTCAGAAAGAAAGGGGACTTCCAGCTGGAGGTGCTTGGACCCTAAAATTGATTTTTTATTATTAATTTTATTTGATCAGCAAAAATCAGCCAGTTCCATAAACTTCTACAGCCGTCTGCAGGAGCTGCAATTTGTTCCCCAAAGCTGTTTTTGGAGGGGAGCAGAGACGAGCAATTCAAGCAGTGTTGGAGGCTGGGGATTTAATAAATGCCACCAGGCATGAACTCAGGCAGAGCCCTAATTTTGGACCCTCCTTCCCTGAGGAAGCAGGGCTGTTGTTTGCCCTGTGTTCAGGGATGCCAAGGGAAAAGGCTGATGTCCAGTTTGCTGGATCTGCTGGGAACCTATCACTCCCTCTGGCAGCAATGGGGTTTCACTGAACCACAGCAGGGCAGTATCTATTCATGTGAAGAGATGAATGAAATAATTGTGTTGTGTGCACAGCAGCTCCTTGGAAATGCAAGGGAAGTAGAAAGGGTTTGCTATTAAAAAATGGACAGGAAAGCTGTATATCTCTTGTTACACCTCAACATTGCTACCTAGATATTTTATAGGATTTAATTGCTTTTATTATTGTTTTATATCTGTTAGGATGCCTGGAAAAAGCTTTTTGGACATTATTTTGAAAACAAATGTTTATGTATTTATCTATCCTACACACTGATTTTACAGCTGGACTTGCAATGCTTGGATATTCTGGACAAGAGTGAGACTGTCAAGTCTAACCTCCTCAGTCATCCCTCTGGGCTTCCATATCTGAAATTGCAAATATCCACAAGACTACATCCTTAATATCTGAAAGATCCCTTGGGTAAGGTGTTGTGTTTATAGTCTGGGAAATACCTTGTGGGTAATAATAATAATAATAATACCTCCTGGGCTTGTATCCTGTATCCCCCATTCCCTGCCATAGTGATGCCCAGACAGAATTATGGCAAGCCAGACCAGGACACAAGGCAGTTCACTAGGATAGAAAACACTTTGTGCCTGATTTAGGTTAGGTCCAACACATAGGAGGAGTTTGAGGCTGTTGCTGGGACACACCTGGTGTTTGACAGTGCAACTTTGCTGGTTCCTGGACAGGCAGGAGCTCACATCCCCATGGGAGAGACCATCCAGCACTGACATGCCTGCAGTGACTTGGGAAGCTGCCCCCTGCTGCCAGATTTCTTCTGGAAAAGGGTTTTGTGCCAGGTGGGAACATGTGGGAAACATCTCTGGGATGCACTGACCTCAGAGACAGGAGGAAGTGACAGCACATGGGAGATTTGGGTTTATGCCAATCCTTTGTGTGGGGTTTTGTGCCATGTCTCCCTGATTTCTGATTGTGGGATTAATCAAAACTTACAAATAGGATAAAACCAAGGTGAGAAAATACAATGTTGGCTGGTACTGCACCATCTTGGTGTGGGCACACACCCTGACAGAGGTCTGGGTAAGTGTTTCTAGCCAAGTCCAAAGCATATGTGCATGTAAGTCACCATTATCTTTATTCTTCTTATGGTAAAGTGCCAGCTTGGAAGGAACCCTGCTCCAACCTTTCTTGGCAAAAGCATAGTCTAGACAGGATGGCCTAGTACCCTGTCCAGCTGAATCTTACAAATGTCAGGTGCTGGGGAATCCCCCACATCTCTGGGGAGTTTATCCCCATGGCTGACTGTTCTCTGTGTGAAAAAAATTTCCTCTTTTGTCCAATCTCACCAGGATAACTCGTACCTGTTGCCTCCCCTCTTTTCCATGTGACTCTTTGTAAAAATGGAGTCTCCATCTTCTTTGTAGCCACCCTTTAAATACTGGGACATGACCATAAAGTCTCCCCTAAGCCTTCTTTTCCCAAGGCTGTACCAACCCAGTTCTCCCAGCCTCTTCTGTTATGGCTGGCTTCCCAATCCTCTGATCACCTTTCTGGCCCTTCTCTGGACCCTCTCCAGCCTGTCCATATCATTTTTGCATAGTGGGGACCAAAACTGAACATTGTATTCCAGGTGTGGCTTGACAAGTGGAATGATGACATGTTTATCTTTGTTGGTGATGCCCTTGTCAATGCAACCCAGAATCCTGCTGCTTTCTTTTTATATTGTGTTGAAATATTGTTAAAACACTGAGTTGCAGATTTTGTTCATTAAACAACAGTAATGAAAATGATTAAAAATTAATGTCTAACTAGTCTATTTTTGCTTTATGTGTTCAGTAATTTGAAGAAATTAGTGGTGAATAGCAAATTTTGTCAATGCTGTGAATAATTATACCTGCAATTATTAAACACTTGTTATTAAAGTTGATGAGGAAGCTGGCAGTTCCTGTTTAAACTGCATGCTGTTAGTACTAAAGAAGCCAAGAGAAAAACAATGGAGATGATTAAGGATCTTGGTGGGACATATTGAAGAAATCTGACTTTTATTCAGCCTAACAAGGGAACTGGTAGAGAGGATTTAACTCAAGTGTTGAGTACATTGAAATTTATTGCAGTGACAGGCCCAGTAAGAGGGAACTGATTATTAAAGGTTAATGGCAAATATTGAAATGTGTAGTTGTGGTTCTCCCCTTCAGCACTAAGCTGTGAGCCAAGCATCTCACCAATACCTTACCTTAGGTTTTACACATGAGACAAGAGGAGAAACCTCTGACCAACACATGGGTGGACAGATGGACAGAAAAAGACACAGCTCACAGAAGGGCAGTTTGGATTTAGCAATGGAGTCTGCTGGGACCCTGTCAGGAGCTTCCCAACCCTGGGAAGTGTCCAGTGCTGGGAAGGGAGAAGTGCTGTAGTGAACCAGTAAAAAGTGAGCTGTGTTTCTCCATCGCCTCTTTGAAGATTGAGGTTTAACATTTAAAGCTTTGCACTGCTTCATTTTAGGAAATGAGGCAGGAAGGCTGTATGAGGTCATTAAAAGGCCTTGCAGTTGATACTTCAGGCAAACAAGCGAGGAACACTTGGATACATCAGGTGAACTTCGCTTGGATACAACGAGCAGCCAATGAACTTTGAGGGAGCAAAGAACTTCACAGATGTGCTGTTGCTGTGAGGGGGACATGAGGTTGCCACTCTCAAAACCCTCCATAAGCAAGTGCCCAAGCTGCCACAGAGGCTGCTGCAAAATCTACAAAGTGTTGGAGTCTTTACTGTCTGAGCTGCTGGTGCCCTGCCTCACACTGCTGGTGTGGCTGCCTGGGATCACACCCAGCACAGATCCACCCTGGTGCCCCTGGTGCTGGTAACCCCCTTCCTGTGCTTCTCATGGCATTTTCCCACCCTATGATTTTCTGTCTTTCCTGCCTCTTCTATGAAAAAATAAAGTTGAATTATAATTTAGAATACAACGTTTAACCTTGTTTGTGTTTTAATCTCACTTTCAGGTGTGTTTAGAACCTGATTCCTTTCTGCAGCTGTGGATCAAGGCAAAACTTGCCTCTCCTTATCTTCAGCAGATTGGAACAAATGCAGCCTTGCATTTGCACTTGGAACAAAGTGCAGGTCCTGAAGGGACATTTGGGGTAAGCAACCTCATAGCATAGTGTTGGTCACTTGTGCTCCTGATGCTGCCCCTCTTGGTTGGACACCC
This sequence comes from Peucedramus taeniatus, assembly GCA_013400575.1. NCBI lineage: Eukaryota > Metazoa > Chordata > Aves > Passeriformes > Fringillidae > Peucedramus > Peucedramus taeniatus. The sequence goes on from WBNO01016636.1 coordinate 60,292, forward strand.
CGCTCACCAACAAGGAAAAGAACTTCCTGCCTCTTGCTGAAGAAAAAATCTTGAAAATATTTCCATGGAAAGTAAATAAGGCCCCTCTCAGGGTTTTCTGAGCAGCCTAGAAATTAAGAATTACAAAGAATCATCAAAACCAGAAAATATTTGTCTTCAAGAGCTAAGTATTTTCTTGAAAAACACTTTTATTTATGATTGTGATCATAAATCAGTGCAAGACACTGATACACAACATGCAGCTCTTGCTGACTTCCCCACACCAAAGTACATGGGCCTTTGTGAGCTCCTGTGCTAAGCCAAGAGAGGAATCCCTCCCCTCCTAAATCAAATTTGTTTCAATTCATGCTGATTTTAATTCATAATAATGTTGTTGTCATAGTAATTTCTCTGTCAAGCAGCTGAGCACCCTTCTGGGTGGTGACTGGTGAAGCAGCGTCTGCCTCTGGGGCCGCTTCCTCGCCGTGGCGTGCTGGCAGCGTGGCCACTTGTGAGCTGATTGTGACTTTGCCAGGTGCACTTCAGCGTGGACCAGTCCAGGAGCAGAGGCCAGATGAGCCATTTTTCTCATTCTCTGTCTGGAGAAAGAACAAGGATCTGCCAACAGCATAAAATATTGGCACTGCTCCTTGGAGAGGCAAAGACCAGACCCTATTCAGAACGGAGGACTACCTCCAAAACTGTTTTTTCCAGGAACCTTGACAACTGCTAGCACATTTGGTTGGTACAAGGCCAGCTGATGTTGTAAAAGGGTCAAAAGGTGGGAAGATATTGATTTGCCTGACACAGAAGGTGATCACTGGTGCTATGGTGCACGCCACCACATCGGTCACCTGTGGGCCAGCGAGGAGGTGAGGATCCCTGAGTTATAAATTCACATCATATTTTTGCCCTGGAGGAAAGGTGCCCGATGTGCTTAAACAATGATCCTCTCTGTGTGCTCCAGGGTCTGTGAGGAAAAAGAAATTATGGCTCAGATTAGAGAGGTGAACAAAGTAAACACTCATATTTTTCAAATGACCTCAGCTCCAGAGGAGAGATTAACAGGCAGCATTGGGATGTCTCTATTAAACAGATCTCCTCCTAATGGTTTCAGCTAGACAGAAATATTTTTTTTCTACTGCTGTAGAGCAGATGAAACTACTAGAGGAAAATAATGGATATTAACTTTCAAAAGCATGGTGATTTGGACTGAAATAAAATTCCTGTGGTTGTCACTATGTACTTGAGTTATAAGATCAAGTAGTGATTTTCTTATGAAACTGCTACAGGGAGGTCTTTGAAGTGGTGAATTGGGGTAAAGCATGCCATAATATATTTAGCAACAGATAATGCAAATTGCAGAAGAAGAGAAGAGGAGAGGAAAATAAATTAACTCTTTAAAATGTTCTTGAGTATTTATGGGGAGGTAATAGGTTTCATGTGAATCAGATCATTAATCCTGGGGTCCTGGAGAAATGCCAGATCCAGTAATTGCATTTTGTCAGCCCAAGTCACGTCCACAGCAAGGTGCTGCTGGCTTGCACCTACTCCAAGCCCCTCCACCACACAGGGAAATACTTCCACCTCACTTTTGCCCTCCTCAGGGTTCCCAAGCCCCCTCTGAGGTTATCCTAATGTTTCAAGACCCTTAAAGATATAAAGTATTCTCACAGAAAATATGTCAGTGTTGCTGCCACAGCTCTCTGCCAGCAGTGACAATCTGTGCCTGTGCACAGCTGGAACCTGGGGATGGCCACAGAGGACTTGTCAGGTTCCTTCACTGGCCTGACGTGGACTGTCAAGTGATGGGCTTAACAACCCCAGTGCCAGCAGCTGCTCCTTACAGCTCATGCTCCAGGCCCTTCTCCAACTTCCTTTCCCTTCTCTGGACACACTTCCACACCTCAGTGTCTTTCTCATAATGATTGGGCCCAAAATTGAGCACAGGATTTGAGGTCAGTGAAATAGGTGCACCCCCCTCCTGAGTGGGCAGCCAGGTGCCCAAGGGAGACTGGCAACAGCCCCCAGGAACAGGGCAGGGCTTCTTCTCATCCCCAGAGCTGCTGCATGAGCAGAGCCCACGGCATTATGTGATGTACCCCAAGCTGAGGACAGTAACTGCTTCCAGGCAGGGGACTGCAGCCCTTGCTTGCAGCAGCCTCTTTCCCTTTGCCCTTGTCTGCCTTGTTGGACCTGAATGCACCTGCAAGAACTGTAAATCAGTAACAATGAGCATGTTGCAGAAGTTCAGTACGTCAGAGACAGATTAAAAGACCATAACTTTCATGAGCAGACGTAAGTGTTAGAGAGATTTATTTTGAAACAGCTTTTGAGCTCTTTGGTGCTCCCTGTGCCAGTTAGAAGAAATGTCTATTAAGTCTATAATCTGCCAGTAACTATATACACAAAATGCACTGAACTGATGCTTGTAGCCTAATTGAGATGCCTATTGTGCCCTCTGGATGTATCAGTGCTGCCTGGAACTTAGCACAGTAAACAGAAATGTATGTTCCAACACAGATAGAAAGCAGAGCTGCTGTATGCCAAGGATTTGCACAGCATAGGTGTCAGTGTGCCTTTGATTTTCCATGTGGGTTTCATAATTTTCCACGGAAAATAAATTTTCACTATTTCCCTACCACACCCTAGCCCAATTCCTCTGAGTAAAAATAACAAATACATGACCTAATGCAGTGCTGTGCTGCTGGATGTGGAGGCAGAGGATTTGCAGCATCCCATGCTGATGCTCAGGCACCATTCCACAGTTGCCAGCAGCTCTTGAGTGGTTGCCATCCTGTTGTTGGGACAGCCTGTGTGGGGACAGCCCTGAGCTCAAGAGGGGCACTCAAGCCCTGCCACAGTGTCTCTGCTCTGTGCCAGGCTAAGCTGTGCTAACAGGACTAATCCTGAACTGCTAAACTGGCCCTGGGATGTCTCTCTTGCAATAGAGGTCATGCCCTGCATCCTGCCTACAAAGCAGGAGAGTCCCCCTGGTCTCTCTGCAAAGCAAACCCTGCTGTGGGAATGGTGGTGCTCCCGTGGGATCATGCCTGAGAAGGAGGGGAATAAACCACCCATCTCACACAGACATTTGTAGTCTATCACATTTTAACATCCAAAAAAAAAAGCTTCTGTGATGGATGATTTACTTATTCCTTTTGCTTCCTGAAAAACCACAGACACCAGCCCAGCCTCCACAGGTCTCCATTGCATCAGAGGCCATGGTTGAGAAGATTTCCAGCTCTGTGGGTGCTTGTTTGCGTGACCACGATCGTATTTTGCTCCTGGTGAGGACTGGAGGGAGGAGGGGAGATGACCAGGCTCTCTTCATCTCTATCCATCCTGCCCTTTCCCAGTTTTCTGGACTTGGGGAGTTTCTTGGTCAGGCTGGGGCAGACCTTGCTTTGTTCCAATCACCAGCGTGTTTCGAGTGCTGACAGCAGCGATTCAAGTGTCCCCAATGTATTCACTGTTCAACATCTCCCTGCCTTCATTTCATAGAATATCCTGAGTTGGAAGTGACCCACAAGGATCACCAAGTCCAGTTCCTGGCTCTGCACAAGATAGCCCCAAAAATCACACCACGGGCCTGAGAGCATTTCCCGTGTTCCAGGCTGGCTATAGTATCAGCAGCCTGAGGCAGCCATGCTGGCCTTAGTGAGAGTCCTGAGCAGAACAGCAACTTGTTACACTTAACTTTGATAAGGACTCTCTGTTCTCTTGGGAAAGGTGCATACCAGAGAAATGACTGCAGCCATGAACACCATGTGTGAATAAACACCAGAACGCTGGGAGGCAGCACGTTTGAGTGAATGGCCACTGAGTCTGCTCTACCAGTACTTGGTGATGTGGCTGCAGCTCTTTTGTCTTTCCTTCTGTGCATTCCCAAGACTTTCTTTAAACTTTCCCATAGTAGAAACAAAAATTCTGGATTGTGTGTAATAAAGATGGATCCTGCTGGAAGAAGCAGTGGTCTGTTTTTTTCCAAGCTGTTGCATTGACTTTATCCTTTCAAATGTCTGGCATTGATTTCTCAGTGGCAGACAGCAGCCTGGATGAGATGCTGGTCTGGCCTTGCTGGACATCAACACTATCCTGCAGGAACAGACTCATGTTTTGAAGAAATGCCCATTGTACCCAAGTGTGTATGGTATACACTTATGGTTTCCACATGGAGCTGCTAGAAGGAAAACCAGAAAGGAAACAAGCATCTTCTGGAGTCAGCTTTTTGTTTTCTTAGCACACTGACTGAAATGTATCTGTTAAACTACTGCTTGCAAAATGACAGGGTATTGTGAAATTTTGAGCTGAAGGAGATCAGTAGAAAGACTCCAGGGAATGTAAATCAGGCTTAAAATAATGTAATTTTTGGATTGTGGCAAAACTCTGAGAGGAAATTCCAGAAAGATATTTTAAAGTTTAAAAAGTGTTCCCCAAGATTTCAGGAGGTCCCAGGGCAGTGAGAGATGAAGTGCTGTACCCACAGCCAGCCCTTCCTCTAAGCAGACCTCAGGAGGGAACATCTACATTTTGATTTATAAAGTCAGTCCTCCTCAGGCAACTCAAGACTTAATACTAGGCATAAACAACATTTGTAACCATTATCTTACAGGACAAAACTAAACCAGGATCAAATGATTGATTTTGTTGTTTACAACATAGATACAATGCTCATTCCTAGGTGCAAGAACTTGAACTGCATTAGTAAACACACATCTCACAAAATAAATGTCCTTTTAAATTTTTTTTTTATTACCAGTCTTTAAAAATTGGTTACTAATAGATCTTTCTGTCTTTTTCCTACCTCCTTTCAAACAATGGCCCATCCAAGGGCATCTCTCAGCTACAGCTGCTGTTACCTGCAAGAGAATACATAACAGGCTTCACCTCCAGGCATCACCTTGGAAACGGCAGAGAGGCTTTGTGCAGTGTCCAGAGGAGAGTGGGAAGCTTTGCAGAGAATGAAAAAGGCAATGCCCTTCTCCAAAGAGCTCTCAGTCTGTTGTTTATGGTAGCCACAGTACCCAGGTGGAGGCAGATTGACGTGGGCTGATGCTGGCCATTGTCAGCCTCGGCTCCACAGCCCTGGCACGGTGGGGCAGTGGGGTCAGAGCAGTTTGGGGCACAGCTCGTGGCACCCAGGCCTGGGTCGCTGTTCCAGGACCTGTGTGAATATCAGGGGTGCAGGTCTGGAGCACATCTCTCACTGCCTCTTTTGTTATTGCAAGGAGGAGTCTTTGCACTGCGTCAAAATGTTCTGCATTGTGGAGGGAGCCTCTGGCCACTGCAGCAACATTACTCTGATTACAAGGAGTTGCATCATGCTAAAATAAATCACATCCTCCACTGGTTGATGTCACTGTGAGAAGGAATGGCCTCACTGCTGCAAATCTGTGGCCATTAATAGACAAAATGCATGCATACATGGAAAGGGAGTATTCATAAAAGACAAAGCAGAAAACCAGTAGCATGTAGAAAAAAAAATGAGTGACATAGACACTTACAGAGCTGTAGAATGAAGTCAGGCTGTTGTTTCTATCTTTTTTAAATCATATTTTATCCCAACAGCCCAGTATTGTCCCACACCCTCACCCTGTGCACATGGAATAGCTCTGCTGGGTGCTAGAGTCAGCTGCAAAGTCTCTTGTGATGTTTTGGCCACCCCAGAGATCCCTTGCAACACATTGCCATAAATAAAACAAAGTAAAGGCCTGGGAAGGCACCTGTAGCATAGGTCAGCATTTGTCCTGCTACAAACAAAGGGGATCCTGCTTGTGTTATCTCATTACTAGGGAATTTGGCAAGAGCTATCCTGTGCAAAATCATGGAGGGCTGGGGGAGATGCCCTGTGCTGAGGGAGTGCTGCAGCCTGCAGTGACATGAAAGCTACATGTGCTCCTGACTGCTCTGTGTTTATCATGAACTGAGCTGCTCTTTGTAATTTTTACACTGCAAAACACAGTATTGGGGATTCTGGTGAGACTGGAGCTGGAAAAAAGGCAGAAGGGCAGCAGAGGGTGTGTGACTGAGGGTTAGAAAGAGCAAGCACTAATTGTCTTCAGCTTGTCAGCTAGCTCTGATATTTGTACACATCTTTATTTCTCAAGGTGATACAGGGATGCTGTAAGAATAATGAGCTCTTCAGCTTGCAGGCAGTGGGATGCTTTTACTAAAGGTGAGACATACTGAGGACGCTCCTGGCCCTGAAAAGACATTTACCTTCATGCTTGGTCTTGATGAGACAGAAAAGTCACCTGGGTAAAAGGTGGAGAGGCTGCACCTGGAGTGGAAATCAAGCTTTTCCCTGCTCACTGCTTTCACTGTCCACCTTGGGAGCTCACATCATGCAGCCTTCAAAGCTCAGCACTGCCAGCTGCCCAAAGAGGGAGGCAGTGCCTCCTGGTGCCAGTGGCCACACAAAATCCAATGCACAATTTTCACCATGGATGGAGGCAAACAGGACTCAGGACTCTGGGCACAATTTTGTGGACATAAAACCAGGAGAATCTGTCACCAGCTGTGTGTGTGGAGATGGTCCCTCTGGATCTCCATCAGGCTCAGAGGAAACACAGTGTGGTCACACAGAGCAATTTGGCAGCTAGGCAGGATGGCTACAACCCATAAAGCAGACAGATGTTAATTTACTACCTTAACTCTTGAAAGTTGCCTCAGACTGAGAAAATCAAATCTTCACAGAGAGTGAAGCAAACAGAAAAACCACACACATCTGTCTTTGGTGGTGTTGAGAGTCTGGGAGAAGCTCACCTGCATCTCAGGATGATGGAGGCACCAACAGGGCTTCAGGCTTTGGGAAGTGATTGCTTGTCACAGTGGGCATGAAGTGAAATTAATAGTTTTCACTATTAATTAGCATTGTAATTGGGGAAAACAAAACTCTATTATGTGAATATCAAGGAAGAATCAGCTTTTTATTTACAAATGTTTAGGTTTTTCAGCTGAAGGCCCAAGCTTGAAGACATGTGCAGCCATGCAAAGCCTCCCCAGTGCTGTGACAAAGCCAGGACTTCCTTCCCTTACAGTGATCATAAATGGGGGGAAAAAAGAGAAAATGGGTGTTTAGTATTGCCTGGAGTTGCTGAGAAAGAGCAGGAGGTTACAGTAATTTCTATGGACCCTAAGCAATAATTTTAAAGAAAATTTTTAACTTTTTTTTGAGAAAGAAGTTTCATCCCTTGTGCTGAGGGAATATGGATGAGCTCCCATGTCTTGCAGTGGGGCATTTTCAGATTGCCACAACATTTAACTGTAGTGCACAGACCTGCAAAGGTGCTTTGCTCATGAGCTGATTTTGCACATGAGCAGGATACAGTGAAAGAAAGGGTGACTCAAAACCTCTACATTTTTCCTGGTTCTCTCTGTCTTTTGCTCTTCTGTTTGAAGTGCATTTCCTGTACCTGATTTCTGCTAACACACCCTTCCCCTCTTGGCTGCCAGAGAAGCTTGGTGGAGGCTTTTCAGGAGACCCTCACCACAGCTGAAACAGAAACATTTCCAAAAATCCATGTCTTCCTGTTTTGCCTGCAGTCACTACCTCTCTTCTTGTGACACTCACCTGCTCTCCCTGCACAAGTCCCAGCTCTTCTTGACTTGCAGCTCTGTGAGGTCAGGTTTCCTGGCCTTTTTTTGGGGTATGTCTTCCACAGCTACTGTGTTTCCTTCATTTACAAAGATAACAGGAGGAAAACACTGTAAAAACTCACCCATGCTAACTAGGCCAAGCAGATGAGACCTCTTGCAGTTTAACAGTACCAGGGGAAGCATTTTCCAATTTTATGCAGAACTTGAAAAATGGTCAGTGATTTTTTCTGTGCCATTGTAATTCCACTGACTTTTTATATTATGTTAGTGTTGTGTTTTTTAAGAGAAAATGAGGGTTTAGTTCAACTATGTCAGATTTTTTACGGATCAATCTACTTTATAGATGGGATTTATATGGTCCTTGCAGTAAGGTATCATGCCACATAGGTTCAGAAAGAAGATTGGCATCATGAGTTTTATTTCCATTTAATACTTGGGAAACTGAACCCAAGGAGGTTAAATAGAGGGTCAGAATCATGGAGGGCATTGGGCAGAAAGGGAACTTCACCCACCCCTGTACTTCCTAAACCAGAGCACGAGCAGCACCTGTGGGTAACCCAGGTTAGATCAATTTCCAAAGGGTATCCTCAGGGGAAAGTCTCCTTCCAAGAAACACATTTCTGGCAGCCTTTCCCCTACCAGCTTTCTAAGCTTTCAAGATGCCAAAAATGAATTGTTCTCTTTGACAAAGCTTTAGAATTAATTCAGGCTGAATCTGCTGCCCCTTCTGGATTTGAGTTATTATCCATTATTTTCATCTACAATGCATTTGGCTACCACACACTCTTAAATTAAAACATTTTCCACTTTTTTTTTCTTTTGCACTTTGAAGAGAATAAAATTGCTTGAAATTAGAGAGGTAACCATTCTTTGAGAAGTGCAGGATATTCAAGTAAATCTTTAGCAGAGAGTATTTCTCACAGCAGCAAGTTATTTAACTGAAGCATATGATGTAGTGGTTTTATATATCATTTATTTGCAGACATATAATGAAATATCTCTTCTTTGTTCAGTCTGTTTTCAATTTAGTCACCAAGAAATAAAAGCATTAGGAAAATACACCCATGTCTTATCTGGCACAACAGCAATGCCATATTTTTAATTTGGAATGAGATGACTAGAAGTGCTTCATTAGCTGAAGACAGGGAGCTGTTATATGGCCTGTGGAAGCTGAAATATGATAAAAATAAATGTAAATAAAGTTGTCATAACCAAACCCAGCTATAGCCTCTATCCCTCGACTTCAGTTGGCATGAATTACAGAAAATAATGTAGACATTTTAAAAGGGGGAAGAGAAAATTTATCATTTCTCAGTCAGCCTCAACTCAATTAGCCAGGATGGGAAGAATTTATGCTTGAAAAACGATTTCTGATTATTTGAAGTTGCAGGGCTTCTCACTGTTGCTCTGCATAATTTGGGCAACATCCTGGAGGGATTTGGAACAAGTGGGAAAAGGACTTGTGCAGAAGAGGAGGGAGGGAGGAAGGAAGGGAGGAAGGGAGGAAGGAAGGAAGGAAGGAGCTGCTTTTGTGCCCCAGTTCACATGCTGTCTGTTGATGTTCACTGTAACTGGTAGGGCTGTATGAGGTGCAATGTTTGCAATGCCCAATCTTTCCTTCTTTCACCCTTTTCACAAACAAATGGCACAGGGTTGATGGTACGAGGCACTCTCTGAAAGTGGATGCTTTAAAAGTCCTGGTTTCTCTCTGAGATTAAAAATAATGCTATGCTCAAATATGTGTTCTAAATGTTCCTTTTTCTTTCATGTACAAGTCAGTTCACATGAAATTTCTACTACTTCAAAATAAATAAATAAATAGATCAATAGATAATCTAGCAAAAGCCCCAAAACCCAGCAACTGTAGCCTTCTGCTAATGGTTTGTGCCCTGAAACAGTGTACATTAAAAAGCCCATTTCTGCTGAAGCTTTTGATAGTGCACTTGACAACTCTGATACTGAAGTGGCACAGAAAATGCCTCTGCCAGGCTTGCTAATGCACAAACTGCTTCCTTGCACTTACAGAAATGCCTCTTGCAAGCACATACTGTGCAAACATGTCAGTGTTTATTAAATCTGGGGCTGAGATGTGGAATGGCCTCAGTTTCCTCTGATACCAAGGCAGATGATGTTCTGCTCCCTGCAGGAACAGCTCTTAGCTGGTAAATAATGCTATATTCTCATTCTTCCTCAAGTAAATTCCCTTTCTCTAGCAACCTCACACTCTTGGAGTGATGCCAGCCTTATCCAAATGTGACTTGCCCTTTGGGGAATTTCCTTGAATAATTTCTCTTGTAGGGATGAGAGAAGCTGAGAATTATGGCACCCTGTATTCATATAAATACCATGAAATGGTTGTTTACAGAGAACTGCTTATCAATCCAGCAAAAAGCCCCACTGTGCAAATGATGTGAAATGGTTAGAATAACAGGTAACTCTTAAAGCTCCTGCAGCTGAACTCCAGACATATTTATACTTGCTGCTATGAGATTTCTGGTGCTTAGCATCTCTTTGGAACACATCATTATATTAATTGTTCATTTTCTGAGGATTAAAAGACCAGGTCTGGACTTTAGGAGACAAGATGAAAATGATTTAACAATGTAGGGGCAAACCCAGTCAGTTGCAATAATCTCATCAAATATTTAAGCTGAAGTACAGATGCTTATTGTGGTAAGAAATTTGGTCTGGACTGGAATTTCACAGCTGGTTTTGGTATCTTTGATCTTGAATCAAAATTAGCCCCCAACACCCCAGGTCTGGAGACATCTGTGCAAGGCCACCTCTAAATCTCAGTCTCCATGGAAATAGGCTGCTCTATGAAGGGTGGAAATGAAGTTTCCCATGGGGTTGGACTCTGTGTTTTCACTGTCCTTCCCTGTCCTTCCCAGCTCTACTGAAAGCTCTCTGCCTGGCCAGGCAAGAGGCAGCATCTTTTATGCTGTGCTGACATGGGCTGATTGGCCAGTGAGTTCTTGCCTCCCTGATAAGGGAATGGAAGTGTTTTTCCCTTGGTGGGACAACCCTGGGATGTGAAAGCTAATATCTGCCTGAAACTCATAGAATGGCATTCCTGTGGGATTGCTGCCTCTGTCAAATGGACTGAAAGTGATTGGTGGATTAAAAAATTCTTAATCAGGTCACTGAGACAAGGTAGTAGCATTGGTTTGGTTTCCTTTGCACACTACAGCTGTAAACAGCTCATATAAATTACTATCCTAGCTTATTTTGTTGGTTTTTTTTTTAGTGCTTAAACTTGTATGTTCTTTTGCAGCCAAAAACCCCACTCCAAACATGGGATCTGTCCTCTGCATGGCACTGTGTGAACCAGGTTAACCTTGTGCCAGGGGTGAAAGCAGCAAAGCTTAGTTTTGGTGCTGTGTCCTCCACTGAGTCGTGTAGCTGAAGCATCCTGGCTTGGTGGTCAGTGTCTGCATCCCAGCTTAGGGTGCAAAGATGACAGGCTCATGGGGGTTTGACTCCATTCCTGTAAAGGAGATAGAAGCTTTAGATGGATCTCTTCTGCCTCAGACTCTGCTCAGAAATGGGGACTGCCACCCTGCAGAAGACCTGGGGAAGAGAGGCAAAGGTCAAGAACAGGAAACACAGGATTATCAACTTCACCTGAGCTCCTGCTACTCTGTTGGAGCTGGGCACCATAAAAACCAGTGCCATGTGACCACATGTCCTCTGTCAATTGGTATTTTTAAGGTTGGGCCAGATGTCTTCTGGAAAACATTGTCATCCAGAAACTGATTGGGGAGCATCCAAGTAACAAGTGAAATTTTAAGGATTATGTTGAAGGTGGTCTGGTAAACTTGGTTTGTCCAGGCATAAAAGCTATACCTAGAGCATCCTAAGGCCCAGTTCTCCACCTTGTTGTGTCAGGATGGACAAAAGATGCTGACTGAGACTGTTGTTAATTCTCCAGGGTCTTGCTGGTGTGGAGATGTTTTTATCTAGGACTTTCTCTCTCCTGACATCCCAGAAAGATGATGTGAACCCATAAACCCACTCACTGTTATTCTGGGTTCAACTACTTTATAAATGTCAATTAAAATTAATGAACTTGATTGCTCAGAGATAAACAGAGGCAAACAGGAAATTTTTAACCTTTTTCTCTTTTGGGTTTCTTAGACATAGGGTGGAAACTTGGGTAATCCATGAGCTCTGTCTCTCCATGTTATGAAGAGATCTGCTACTAAACGGACAATTCAGTGACAAGGAAAAATAAATTACTGAAGAAACAGCTGACAGAAGAGCAACAGGATACTCTTTTTTCCCCCTGTGGTCATAAATTTAAAAGCCAAAGCAGAAAGATAAACAGTAAGAAAGATTCATAACTTGTATTGTTCATTTTGATAATGTTAAAAAGCTCCAGATGAAAAGAGTGCAAAAGCAGAACATATTTCTTTTGGTACAACTCACAAAGAAATTGGACATGTGCTTGTAGGTGCTAATGGCTGCCAGGAGGCAAGTTCTGATCTTTCAGCTGTCATACTCTGGATTAAAACTGATGGATGGATTTGGCATCTTTTAAAAGGTGAAATGAAAGGGTCAAAAGAGCCCCAAACCTTGTTATAAAGCAGTTGCTGGAAACAGGAGGAAGACTCCTAAAATCATTTGAACCTGACAAGTGGAACCAGCCAAAAATGCTTGGAGACCTCTCAGTGAATGGCTGCCAATGCTTCATTTTAAGGGTTAGTGAGAGAAAAAGGCAGGGAAATTGAACATCCCTGGTGATTGTGGCCTTCAGAGGGAGCAGAGAGCCCGGGCTCCCAAAGGCAGGGAGCTGGCTGGGCAGGCAGGACTGGAAACTGTGAGCAAAGAAACTGCTGCTGTATTTTCTTCCTAGGCAGGGACTCTGTGAATAGAGAAGATCACACTATGAAAATATCCTCTTCAGTCCCCCAGCACACCATCAAAGCTCTGAATGTGAAAGTTAACACCTATTCTGAAAGGTGGAAATTGGATTTTCTTCCCAAATGCTAGCTGAGAGACTAAACATAATTCCCTGTACACTTTATTTCAAGGGTTTGAAAGCATCTGAGGGCAGACTTGTCCGAGCTGCTCTGCTTCATTTTGAGCTGCTGCTGGAATGGCTGGTAGGAGCACATCCTCCAGCTGTGTGCCAGTAACCTGCAGACACAGCCTTTACCTCACACAGGGATAACCTTGTGCTCTAGTTAGGAAAAACTGGAACCAGTACAGCCCTACCTGCTGTCTTAGCACTGATGTGCAAAATGTTTCTTTGTTTCACAAGGGCAACAAGGGGACAGCAATGTTGCTTTTTAATGCAGAAAAGCCAACAAATTTCATTATGTAAAATGCCAGCTGGCAGAGAAGCAACATTACATGACATAACCTGTATTTCAGTGGCCACAATTAGGTAATTCTTTATACAATGCAGGTTATGTTTCAAAAGGCATTCTTCAGAATAGGCTGAAAGAGTCTACTCTAAATAGGGAAAAACTGAGAAGCAAAGTAATGCTTGGAAAAAAGTTGCTGAATTAAGATCAGTTCAGTAGAAATGTATGTTCTAGCATTCCCATTGTAAGAAACTGAGCTTCGTTCAGTTTTTTACTGCTATTTGGAAGGAAAAAAATATTCTCTTGCTTTTTTGCTTCTGCATTTATTGTTTATAAGTTCAGCACAGCACAGGAGTCTTTCAGCACAGGCTCTGAGAACAAGAAGCCAGGAATCACACATCTTCCCAGCTACAGCAAGCACCAAGTCAAGGTTCCCCTGGGATACTGTTCTCATGGTGGGTGCCCTGGAGTAAGTCTGACTTTCTGCAAGGCCTCTGTGCTTGTGGCTTGAAAAAACACATAGTTCAAGGACCAGAAGGTTGTCTAGGAAAAAATCCAAGAACCATAAAGTCAAAGGGGTCATAAAGCTCTTTTAAAAAATGAAGTTTTATTATCCAGCATGTGAGATTCCTTTTATTTTGCTCTAAACCTCTTCAGCATTAGATAAAGTTCTCTCAGCTGAGGCATCTGGCTGTGAAACAAATTCCAGAGGAGATTGGGTAAAACTAATTTTGGCCATCTAAAGGAAAACCTGCAGTCTTTTGCTTTACAGAAAGCCTTGCTAGAAGAATGATGCTGCTCTCATTATTCTTCAGTTTAGTCTCACCAAGCAACCAGAAACTCTCTCAACCAAAGCCAATAGATTGATAATTTCACCCAGAGAACATTTGCTTTCTTTGAAAAGCAGGGAGTGCCTAGAGTCCATGGCCATCCAGGAGCTTGCTGTCAATATCCATTGTACATGAAAGGAGCTCAGATACTCTGGAATTGGGTGTGAGAGCAGGAGGTAAGGTGATTAAAAGGCAGTCAGTGCACATATATGCTGTGATGCTGCACACTTATATGTAAATACATCATTCCCTATACCTACACACCTGCATGTTCATTCTTCTGTAGAGGAAAATGAACTTCCATTAAAATGGCAGCTTTTTGGACAGTAAAGACAAATTAGTGCCAGTTGCTGAAGTTCTCCAGACTGGACCAAACTCACACAGAATTTTACTGTATCTCAGGGGCTTGGGCAAGGGACATTACTGGAAAATTCTGCAGCCTAGTGAAGCTCTCTGATTGCTATCTGCTATTGGTTGTTCAAGCTGGCAGCAATGAAATAACAAAGAGAAGTCTGAGGGCATCAAAAGAGGCTTCAGGGCCCTGGGACAACTGGCAGAAGGATAGGGAGCACAGGTACTGATTTCCTTGATCCTTCCAGTTACAAGGAATAATACTGTTAGCCAGACCCATCAGGTCAATATGTGGCTCCAAGATTGGTGTAGTTGGAAAAATTTTGAGTTTGTTTGCCATGAGATGAGCTACTCAACATCTGGTCTACTGAGCACTGATGCCATGCACCTGTCTCAGAGGAGGAAAAGAGTTGTAGCCCAGGTGCTTGTGGGGCTCCTTGACAGAGCTTTGAACTAGCTTTTAAGGGGGAAAGGGATAAAACCAGGCTCACCTGTGAGGAGTGATGGCACTGTGTGCCAAAAACTTGAGGAAATGAGCACTATTGAGCACCCTTAATCTGCTTTACAAGGTATTGGCTACAATGTAGCACACCTGAAACATTTCTACACTAATGCACAAGGAACAAATCCAAGGAGCTTGAAGCTTTGGCCCAGGCTGGTGGGATGAGTCCTGTTACTGGAGTGCTATTTTGGATGCTTCTAGGCTCTTCAGGAGGGATAGGCAGGATGGAAGAGGCAGAGGGATGGCACAGATGGAATAGAAGGGTCAGAATATATGGAGCCCACAGTTGGTGATGGCACAGTTGAGAGCCTCTGGATTACCATCAAGTGGCAAACAAATAATGTGGATGTCACTGTGGGAGTCAGCCACAGACCTACAGCCAGGATGATGATGCCAATGAATCTGAGGAACTAAGGGACACCTCCAAGTCAACTGCCCCTGTCCTTACTGGGGACTTCAACTTGCCAGAAATTAACTGGAAGCATCACAGCTGGTACAACTCGGGCCAGAAGATTCCTAAAACACCTGGATGTGCTTTGAAATGCCCCTGGCATTGCCTTGTGTGGGAGTTGCTCCTTTGAGTTCAGTCTATTACCAGTGTCATCAAGTAGCACCTGCAAAATTGGGACTAAATGCATAACTAAGAACCCCTTGAAACTAAACAAACCATAAACTTTAACCTCCCTGGTACAGAGACTATTATTTCAGAAAATGTAATGACTAACAGGTCTCTTATTTTTTACTTGAGGTTATAACAGTAGCTCAGTGTAGAGACTCCTTACATCATTCTGCGTGCAACAGGAGACCAGTACAAATATTCCAGTGAGGAGGTAAAACCATATTGAGTTTTTCCAGCCACCCTGACATCCTGAAGGCAGAACTCAAAGGTAACTGTGACCTGAGCTCTCTATTCAGCCTTCTATTGACTTAATGGCTCACAGGAAAAATTCCAACACTGCTGAAACTGGATTGGTTCAAAGGAAGAGCATGGGAAAGCCCTGCAGTGATCTGCACTGTTTATGCAGTGAGTTTTTATATATGGCATTCCTGGAAAATGTGAAAAATTTTCAGAGTATAAATAATTTTTCCCCCAAAAGGGTTTTGAATTGCCATGCCATGCTTTAGATTAACAATGAGGTAAATTAGTTTGTTCAAATGACTGAGTTTATTTTCTTGGGGATGAGATGGAATGTTATAAGTAATTCAATTCAAGTAAGGACAAGAAACATAGTCATAGGTCTCCAGAGCAGTCAAATTAATTTCCTCTGCCTTTTGTTCCGGTTCATACAAACATTCCAATCCACCATCAAAGTAGCAAGTTCATTTCTAAAACAAGAGCCTGAGCCTGTTGGCTCAGCAGCTAATTGTAAGTTAAAAACAAGATGTGATAGCTGAGTTCAGTGCAAACCTGTAAGAGCTCTTCATCTCCCTGAGTATTCACCTGCAGGTTTAAAAAAAGACCCTGGCCTGCACAGTTTCTAAAAACTCACTGTCCTGCACTGTGAATTTTAATACTGAAAGCTGGATTAAAAACATCATCAGGATGTCCCTTATTTTCTGAAGAGTAAAAGGGAAACATTTGTTTCTGCAATAAGATTATCAGAATTAAATACTGTGATGTCAGACTAAGTAGCATTACTTTAGCTCCTGTATGGTTGAGTGATTTTACTATAATAGTTTCCCATAATAATGCTTTTTATCTGTAATACATAGGGGATAGAGAGACTGACAGAGCTATAATCTTTCTTTCAGAAGCACGGTGTTAAATGAAGAGGGTTCGAGTGAAAATATAATTTGGAAAGGAAGATAAAGACAGCCCTATGTAAGACTGTGTCACCATTTCAAGTGAAAGTAGTTAGCTCTGAAAATAATGCCATATATTATGAAGATAAGTCAATTTCAAATTTCTACTTCAGGGTCTGGAATTTATTTGTGGCAGAAGGCTGTGTATGCTTATGTGTACACAGCTACTCTTGCCACTGCTATTTGCTGTTTATGCAGGGCTGTGTGTGCTGAGCATTGAATGCATGTGTGAAGACCATGGCCCTGCCACAAAAAACCCTTTCCATCTACTAGAATGAACAAATATGTTCTCCTGGTTTCACAGCTGTCTGCACATAAAAGCAAAGCTCCTCTGTGTACTGAGAGAAGCTAAGCCTGGAACAGCTTCAGTGTGGATGGCAGCTTCTGCTGGCCTTCTTCCATTGCCCTCCCAAAACTCCTGAGTCTGTCTTTCCCATGATCTTTTAAGAGTGTGTGGTCATTGGTGAATAAAAGGCAAATATGCCGGTGCCCCTGAACTGTCCTCTGACCCACCACTGCAACCACTCACTGCCTTCACAAATTCAATGCTGCAAAAGAGACTTCAGACTGCCCTAAGCAATCACCAGGTGTGCTCACACCTAGGATTTTTGCATTACACCACCCAGAGTTGAAGCATTTCATTGCATCCAGAGAAGGGCGATGGGGCTGGTGGAGGGGGGCATGGGTCTGATGAGGAGCAGCTGAGGGAGCTGGGGATGCTCAGCCTGGAGAAAAGGAGGCTCAGGAGTGACCTTATCAATCCCTGCTACAAGGAAGGAGGTTGTAGCCAGGTGGGCGTGTGGCATTCACATTCTCTGAACATGATTCTTTCACCCAGAATTTTTCTCCTGGGAAGCTGAAAGGCAGCAAGAACCCTCAGAGAAGAGAAAAACAATTCTTATCTCATTTGTTTCTCCTGTGTTGTGCTCATGTGGAATGTGTTTGAAGATTGTTTACCCAAAATGAGTCCTTGATTGGGCTCTGGTGTGAGTTGTTTTGACTCATTGGCCAATTAGGGCCCAGCTGTGTCGGGATTCTGGAAAGAGTCATGAGTTTTCATTATCTTTTTAGCATGCAGTAAGTATCTTTTCTGTATTCTTTAGTATAGTATTCTTTAATATAATATAGTAAAATAAAGTAATAAATTAGACTTCTGACAACATGGAGTCAGATGCATTGTTCTTTCCTGCCACAGAGGTCACCTTGCATTTTACAGTATGGGGGTTGGCCTCTTTTCTAGGAAAATGACAGGATAAGAGGACACAGTCTTAAGCTGTGCCAGGGGAGCTTTAGGTTGGACATTAGGAGGAATTTCTTCACAGAAAGGGTGATTAGACATTGGAATGGGCTCCCAGGGAGGTGGTGGAGTCACATCCCTGGAGGTGTTTAAGGAAAGGCTGGACATGCACTCAGGGCCGTGGTCTAATTACATGGTGGTGTTTGGTCATAGATTGGACTCGATCTCAGAGATCTTTTCCAACCTAATAGATTCCACGATCCCATGAAGTTATCATCAGTTTTCATGTGCTCACATCTATGATTTTTGCATCACGCCCCCCCAGCCGTGTCAGAGCGCAGAGCTGCAGCATTTCGCCTTTCCCGGGCCTGAGTGTGCTGTGAGGAACAACACGGAATCATGGAATCTTCCAGGTTCTTAAAGACCTCTGAGACCAGAGAGTCCAACCATTAACGCAGCACTGCCAAACCCACCACTACACCATTTGGCAAGCTACTAAACCATCGCGAAGCACCACATCTGCACATTTATTGAACGCTTCCAGGGATGGGGACTCAGGCAGCGGCCTCTCGGCACTTCAGGGCACAGCAGTGCCCTCAGCCCCAATATGTGTGGTGCAACCTCCATTTTCAGCCTGCCTTGCATGGGATTTGGGGACGGTGGTGCCTGTGTTGTTCTGAGGGATGGTTGCTCAGACACAGTATGAACCACAGCCCTACGCTCAAGGGCTGTGTTATGTGGAACGGCAAGCGAGCTGCGGCCCCTCACGCCTCATCCCGAGCGCTGCGGCCCCTTTAAGGCGTCACATGGCTCTTGGGCGGCGCTGTAGTCCCTTGACCGGGGTGGCGACGCTGGCCGGCGCGGCTAACGGCAGACTGGAGAACTACAACTCCCAGCAGCCACCGCGGGGACGGATGAGCTCATCCGCCGCGCCCAGGCGGGCGTCGCGATGCACGCCGGGAATTGTAGTCCGATGTCAGTACCAGTGGCAGGTTACGGTGAGGCGCGAAACTACGCCTCCCAGCGTGCCGAGCGCGGCCGGTTCCCGTCAGCGCCGAGGGGGAGCCCCCCAACGTAAAGGGGGATCACTTTCCCCTTGTGTCCGCCATATTGGACGGTAACTCTGCCCAGCGGCGCCGGGGCCGAGCGAGTCCCCGTGGCCGTGACAGCCCCGCTTCGCCCGCGCCGCCCGGGGAGCTCCGGCCCCGCCCGGCCTC
>WBNO01016636.1:79292-92712 GCA_013400575.1 Peucedramus taeniatus
CGGCCCGCCCGGGCCCCGGCGGGGGTCTCGGGGCTGGGCCCCGGGGCTGCGGGGAGGGGCCGGTGGGGCTGGGCAGCGTCCTCAGCTCCCCACCCTTTGTGGGGGAAGGGCCGCGCCGGCGGTGTCGTCCTGGGTTTGTCCTGGAATCAGCTCCAGCGTCCCCATCCGCGGGGTCTCACCTTAATGGAGGAGATGTAGGAAATAGGCGGTCAGGCCTTGAGAAAGCAAAAAGACACCTCCATTACGCCCTTTTTGCAGTAGCCAACTTCGTTATTGAGCATAGGAGGTTCATTGTAGCTTGGACTGTGGTTGGCACGCTGGTGCCTTGGAATAATTCAGATCTGTTACATTATTTCATATTATGGCGAAATTTATTGGGAGCAGATTGTGTAGTTTAACTGATTATTTTTTTCCCAAGAAAAAATGCTCAGGGATTAAGCCCTTAAAAAGGTGCCCTATTGGTTCAGGTAGCAAAAGCAAAGAAGTTCATGTTCCTTTCTCTTGTGAAGGTTACCTCAAGTTTTTTGTTATCAACACAGAGCTTGTGTTCAGGTATCATATTTACAGCAGCATTTCCTGCTGACAGCATCTTCAGACTTCCATGTGCATGTCATACCACCTGCTCTGTTTCTTCTTGCTCTCATAAACTTGTTGAGCACGTGAAGGGAAATGAAAGAATTGACTTTTGTGATGTAGCATGTCTGAAATACCATGATATAACAAATGGGTTTATTTTGTTCTCCATGTACTTTTGTGGCCATCTATTTTACTGGGTCAACAATCAATCTCATGATTGTAGTTGATGTTTTTCCCCTCTCTTTAAAGCTTGGGTTCATATGCTTTCATAGCTTTGGCTACTGTACTTTAGATTAACTGTTTCTATATTTCTGTCCTAATCTGACGCTTCATGCATAATTTCCTTCTGGGACAGTAGCCTATATGTGACTTAGATATCCAGAAGAATGATGTGCCTAATGGCAAGAGGTGTGCAGGTTTTTATTTGCAACTTTGAAAGTCATCACTCAACACTGTTCTAACTAAACCTCTACCAAGAAGATGCATCTTGCTTTGTTTTACATCTTACATCACAAGCCTTTACAGGCACAGGTTCCTAGATATTGTTAAACATCATCATGCCAAAGGAAGTAAAACCAGCAGTGAAGTGATGCTCAGAATGGGACATTGATGTGGCTCCACTGCCCCCAATATTTCAATATTTGTGGCTTGTGGTTATGTGTAGTCTAGAACTTTGGTTCTCATCAGACTGTATGGGATCTTTCTGAAATTCATCTTAAAAGCTAAAATCATTGTTGGTCTGCCTTCTTAATGTTTCTTATTTCTATCAGACTAGGCAGATCCAAATAAAATCTCTCAGTCTCTCTGAAAGTATGTAATGTCTTGAAAATTAAGTACTGTGTTTCAGCACTAAATTTTTGGGAGAATACATTTGTCCATTACACTTGCTTACATGTTATTCATACTTTTGTTAGTGTACACAACATGTAACTTAATGCATTTGTGACTTTGTCTTAAGTGGTCTTTTTTGCCTCTACTCTTAGATGTGCATGCGATTTGTCAAATGTTTCCGTTTCCATTTGTAGTGTGATACAAGTGGTTCTGAAGACTGATAGGCAAGTGAGGAGTTGTGAGTTAAACAGATTAGTTAAACTAGAATACACCTGCAGCAGAGATATTGATCAATCAGCATATTAGAATGCCTGAGGTTTTGAGGATGGGTAAATCCCTGTGCTCAGTTTCTTGGAAGGTAAATGCTTATACCCCATAATGCTCCTTTAAAGCTGGTGTTGCTTACTCCATAGTGGTTTCAGTGACCTCTTTCTTGACATTTTCAATAGCTTTCCAGTGGTTGTGACATGAAAATTGCCAGTACTTAAAATTTTGCTGATAATCTTGTTGCAGAGGTGAAATCTTAAAGCATCATTGCATGACTCTTGCTGATATGAAAATAGGATCACCTTAATG
The DNA here is from genome assembly GCA_013400575.1 of Peucedramus taeniatus. Classification (NCBI taxonomy): domain Eukaryota; kingdom Metazoa; phylum Chordata; class Aves; order Passeriformes; family Fringillidae; genus Peucedramus; species Peucedramus taeniatus. The sequence goes on from WBNO01016636.1 coordinate 81,276, forward strand.
GTATGTAAAAATGTGATAGTTTAAGGTAGATGGTCAAAACAAGACTTGGTTTTTTGAGTGAAAGACTAGCAGATATTTTTTTTCTGGATGAAGTTGAGAAAGAAAACTGTTTTACATGACAGATCACTTTTAAATTAGGTGCAATGTTTGTTTTGGCTGGATGTAAGCAACACACTAATAGGTGTAAAGTAGTAACCAGACTTGCTTTGCTTTTATCTTACCCAGAATAATGTGAAGTTCCCTTTGGTAGGTAAGAGAAATCATCAACCAGTTCTCTGCTGAACAAACTTAAATATTTAATCTTTGAAAATATGTAAAATATAACCACCAGCCCCCCACAAGTTTAGTGTTTGCTGCACAGCACAGTGTGTTCTACTTGTTCTCATGCTCTCGTTGCTCTCATGTAGTTTCCAGCTTTTGTCACTTACCTGGTTTTAGGGCAGCCATTCTGGGTGGAGTGGGCACATCCTTCTATTAGTGTTCTGTTAGGTGATTCTTCCAAAACTTGTCTAAAAGAATGAAACAGGATGTTAAATGAATAATCCTGTGTATAGTCCACATTCTTGTGTGTCAATAATTGCTCAGAATAATGTATACTTTGAACCTGCTTTATAAAACAGGTTGACTGTAGTTTAAAAATGAATGTATTTATGGTTCAGACTAAAAGCTCATGTGCCAGTATTGAAATTCTAGCTAACCCTGTTAGAGCTAACAAATAAATTTGAATTGAGGTTTTTATACATCTTATCTGGAGGTTTTTTTTAAGACTGTAGGCTAAACTCTGCATTAGAGTACATGCTAAGTCTTGTTCTGGGATGCAAGTAGGCAACTCCTAACAGAATCTTCCTGGAAGGTATGTTATTCCATGCACATGCTTTATAGTATCTGAATTCATCCTCTCAAGCACTGTCACATGTTTTGGAGTGCTAGTGAAATTAAGGGTGCTTTCCCAGTGTATCAGTGCAAGGGAGTCTGTTTTGAAAACCTGTAACTGTGTCAACTTTAACTGGAACTGGAAACCAAGACACTTAGTTGTCCAGTGCTGCTGTGGGACTTCTCTAGGATTTTTTCTTTTTAATATGCATATTTATAGAAATAGATCTTGCTTTCTTGTTCTGTTTTGTTTTGTTTTAATTCAGTGATGTGTTGCATCAGGCTTTCTTAATTTGAGCCTATAAATTTTTGACGGACAGTTGGATTATTGATGTTGTGAGAGGCATTTGATTATCTCTAGCAACCACTGCATAATTCATACATATACTATAGCAAAATTGGCTATTCATTAGTATGTTCAGGTATTTCGGAGTGAAGAGTGAAATGTCAGTAGCTGATCAACTGCAGAAATACTTTTTGTTACAGGCCTGACCAGTCTTGTGTTATTAAAGGGAATAATTTAGTAGCCATTTTACTTTTCTCTCACTTGCATTTTTGGAAGTATTGTATGTCAAATGTAGTAATCTATTGAATCTTCTTGCATTTGAGAGTGGTTTTAGAATTTCATAAAATACTTCAGCAGTCTTTTTTATTATGGGGTACTGCTTTTTAAATAGAGATTCTATACATAGCAGAATGTACATTGCCAATTTCTTCAGCAGCTTTGTAGCTCGTTGCGTTTTAGTGATATCTGTGTTTGATTTGTGATTTCAGATTTTCCCTGTTTTCTCTTCCCCTTCCATGATTCAAACACTCAGAAGAGGAGCTTTGTCAGGAGCTCAGAAGTTTAGCAAATAGCTAGCTTTTGTGCTTTGATGTAGAGCCTCCTTCTCTCCAAAAGCAAACTTCTTTTGGCCACTTTTTGTCAAGGCTCAGGTAAACTAGATAAAGTCCAATTAATAAAACAGTATTATAACCTCTGCTCCTCAGGCTGAGGCAGCCGGTACTTAAAAACACTGACTTGAAGAACAAGCCTTTTTGACAGTCAGGTAGTAAATTTCTTCCTCTCATTAAAGGTAGTTCACTAGGGGTTTTTTTTGGTAATAGACATGCAGTGCCTGCCCTGAAGAGCTTATGCTCTGCTTTTTATAATAAAAGGAGACAGAATGGGATAAAACTATTAGGATTTGCTTTAGATGGTATGGTTGAGTTAACTTGCTAATTTAGAAGCAGAATCTAAACAGAGCATTTCAAACTTTAAAACAAGCTTAGTGGTTGCATAACATTCACATTATTAGCTCTTTCATAGCTTCTTCCCATGCTCAGTTAAGGCATTTCTCAGCTAATAGACCTGAGACCAGAGACACACATACCAGTGATTGGGTCAGATCTCATAATGCTGCTCCTGGGAAATGTGTGGCTGTGTGTACCCATGACCTTGACGTATATCCAATCTCTGAGCATTCCATTTCTCCCCCACCTCCTGCACCTGCAAAATCATGGTCAGCTGATAATGAGAATAATCGGTTGTGAATTGTTAGATGAAACATACCAAAATTGTGTCCAAAAAATGGTATCTAGTTCAGTGGTGTCTAATCCGTATCAGTAAGGATCCTCCTTTGGCTTTGTTAGGAGACATTTGATTCCAGGTGTGAAGGCAGAGGATTTTTTTCCCTTGCTGTATTGGTTGCAAAATGTGAGAGATTGAGAGAGAGAAATTTTTTACTCTAAAAAACATAGTGACTCCCTTCCTCTCCTCCCTTTTGTTTCCTGACTGTGGAAGCAAAACCTTGTTGATTTAATTTGGAACTAGATTAGTTTGAAAAGTTATTTCTGAAATAGGTGTATATTGATGAGAATATTCAGGGTTCTTGTCCTGCAAGTTTTTTGACCCCAAACAGTACCTGAAGCTTTATGTAAGTATTTAATATTACATTATTTTCTTGGTTATGCCATTTATTCTGTTGTAGTGGTATCTCATCTTGGAGTCTCTGGATCTTTTCTCCTTTACAGTGAGAGCTCCAGTCAGCCTCTCTTCTGCCTGGCAAGGAGAGCTGAGTGGATGTGGAAATTCAGTTTGGTGGTGCTTGGTGCCTATGAGACTGATGTTCAGACCTTGATAGTTGTGTTTAGCAAGGGTGGTCTGAATAAATACAGACCTGCTGAAGACATATTGTGGGGAAGTGATTGGGAGAAATAACTGGGGAAAAAAACTTGCTTTGCTTTGGATGTACAGGACTTCATGGATGTGCTAGGCAGTGTTCTGGGTTTGTATGGATCTGAGTAATCAAAGAAGGTTTAATATTTATTGAGGCTCCTTCACTGATGGGAAAGGAAGTCATATATCCCTTTTTATTAAGGTAATGGAAACAGTCCCTACATTTTCCTTTCCTGGGTTTTTTTTTTTTTTCTTAAATTTTGTAGTGACTAAGGTGGCTGTGGACTTGTCTGTTTTGAGAAAGAGTATTCCATATGTGGAATTTTCCTAGGATAATTAAACATAATGAAATATCTGAGTTAAATATCTAGAAGAATACTGCAATACTGCAGTTCAATTCCTTCTTTGCTGCAAATAAAGAGTTAACAGGGAAACGACATTTATGATATTACTCTTAACGGTATTAAAGGAACTGCCCAAATTGAGGCTTTTCTGAGAATGCAGTGGAATAAATATGCCTTTTATTTTTTGACACAACAATTACTTAATTTTGTGTTATAAAAATTCAAGGCAGCCTATGCCATTACTGACCTCCTCGCCTGCAAGGAAACACACCAGAAATACTATTAAAGATACATCTGAGCAACATAGCGCTTACCTGAGGTAAATATTTTGTTCCTAAATATTTTCTTGTTGCTTACTTTTTTTAATAGAGAATGTACAGCTGCTTTAGTGATGCAGAAGTTAGTCCAGGCACTGTTTTGCAAAGTGGATTTTAGGGGGAATATTAATGGAGCTGCCTGTGAGCCTCTTCCAAGCTGTTGAACTGAAGTTGTTCATGTTGGACTGGTGAAAAACTTCCTTTGGGTGGGAATTTTAACCGTGTTCCTAAATAATCAACTCCCCTTATTTTGCAAAAGCCACAAAGGGAGTTCTCTCCATCTCAAAGTTCCTAGTAGTGATAGAACCCACTTAGGCATCTGAGAGGCAGGTTTCTGTTCTCCATCACTCTGTAGGGGGGCTGTCTCTCTCCTCTCGTTATTGAAGGAAGCCTTGGGAGATCTTGGTACAAGCAAAGTGCCTGAAGTTGGATGAGGTGAAAAACCTATGTAGGAGGCCATGCTTAGCCTCTACCTGCCTATTCAGGTATGGTTTCTTCCTCTTAAAAAACAAAAAAAAAAGTTGGAGCTCAAATAGTTATAAGGGGGAAACAAAAGATTGACTTCATTGTACATTTTTCAGAAGAAAATCTGTGTGTGCTTCCATGAAACATTCCTATACATAGTCTCTCCTCAGGCCTAGAGGAGCATGCCACAGTAGGTTGTAGGTGCCTCTGTATTGTTACTTACTGTGGAGTGTCACAAAATCCTCATGCCCAGAAGTCCTTTATATTAGTCCTCCTTTCACACACTGATCTGTTGAACTGGCTCTTAGTAACTTTGACAGGTGGTTTTTTGTGAAGGATGTTCAAAAACATGAGACCGCAATCATCCAGGTAAATAATTAAGTTTTTACAAGGTCACAAATGTAATTATTTTGAAGTCCAGAGTTGTGGACTGCCTGGATCTTGAGCAAACTTGTCACTTATGGCATCTGGACTTCAGGGCTTCTCTTATGGATTCATCTCCTACTCCTCTTAGAAGGTGCCTGTGGGAGGTAAATTGCTTGTGGTCCAGGAGGAGCCACAACAGGCAACGAGGACTAATTTCTGGGAGGGTTCGTGGATGACAGTTGCTCGTAGGAAAAAGCTGCTTGCTTTTTCTTTTTTTTTCCTTTAACTGCTTTGGCAGCAGTTCAGTGGTCTCTGTTGAGCTGCAGACAGATGGAGGATGTGATCAGCTGTTGGGGCAGTGTTTGCTGCTCTAAATAGCTGTTTCTTCTCTTCTCCAGGGAAAGGTAGCAGGCTGGATAGAAGTGTCTGGCTGGCAGCACAGGGGACTTCACTGTTCTAGATGTGAATTTTCAGATGCCCATCTTTATTCTTCTAGATATTAATTACGCCTACAATATCAAAAGTGATTGTTTAGTCATGGCTTGCATTGCGATGTCAGCTTTGCTCACTTTGATTCCTAAGTCAGTTGCTCTTTTTGGAAATAGTAGCTTCTCTACTTAAAGCAAGACCAAACTGTGTAAAGAACTGGGCAGCATTTGGTTTATGTCACAAACCTGTACATGTGCTGTAGACATGAGCTTTCTAAAGATGGGGTATTGACATATGCATGCATCACTAGAATACAAAACTCTAGTGATTTATATCTGTTTATTAAATAATGTATGATTGATAAGTTAGCTTTAGTAATTAAATCCAGTAGTTGTTTAAAAATGTAAAGGGCTCCATGGACCCATAACTATTTGTAATTCTATGAATTAGGAATAAAAACACTGGCAACTGAAGCCCACTCAAATGGTTCTACTACTTAGACTTCTGTGGACAACAGTGATTAATTGAGATATGTTTTTGTAGTGTTACCTTTTTACTTCCTCCTTTAGGTTTCACCTCCTTTAGGAAATCTGCAGGCATAGCAGAAGTAACCTCTAAAGTTAGTCCTCAGAAAGGGTACTGGAAAGTAAGAAGTGGAGTAGTAGACATGTTTCTCTACAGCATCAGAAATTGAAGGAGGTTTTACAGTACTGGGAATCTCAGTTACAACACTCATAAAGCTAATGAGAAGGGGGGAAATGCATATGGCACGTTGTGTTACGACCATCTATCTCCTGAGCCAGCTTTTATCAAAAATTTGCTATCTAAGCTAATATATGGTTTGGATTTAGGGTGGTAACCTGCCTCTCAGGTGGGCTTGGCACAGCTGTGTGCTGGCAGGGCTGGCTGCTGCCAGAGCTAATGCAGGATAACTCGGTGTTAGTGTTGAGCTCTGCCCACCAGCAGTCATATAGGAGCTCTAAACATGGATATTTGCCAACTAGTCTGACATCTGAACAAGACCCTGAAGCAGCACCTTTTTTGTAGATAAACACTGCTTTCTTGGGGACTGGTCTTTTTTGCTGTGCTTTTATTCTCCTCATATGTCAGAAGAAACAGCTGGCAGTTACAGGTTTGGTAAGTTAACAGAAGTCTGTGGGTAGTGAATGAAGATGGGGTCTTTGGAGGGATAGAATAAGACTAAAATGTGGGTATTTTTCCTCTTGGATGAAGTAGGAGATGAGTTAATGTGAATGAGGGAAGAAAACTGTAGAAGAGCAAGCAATGTTGATGGTACGTGAAATATGCTTGGCCTTTTGAAATGGACAAGTGAGTTCAAGAAAGACTGTTGAATGCACTAGCTAAGGATGGCATGATGTAGACTTGTGTTTTGAATTTGACTGAGAAGTTTTGGTCATGTGCCTCAGGTCTTGAATGTCTGTCATGATACCAGACATTGTAAAGTGAGGGAAGGAAAAGAAGGCTGTCAATTGAATCATTTTCCTGAAAGCAGTTTGTTAATTAATGCAAGCCATGACTCTAAAGTCTGTGTATTAGGGGGTATCTCATCATGTGTAGTGTTGAAATATGTTGGAAACCATATTAAATGTAGTGTACATGTAGTGTGATAAAGTGCTGTAAGGCTCTGCCTTGACTCCTCTTCTGCTTTCAACTCTGTGCTGTCAAACTGCATCAATGATGGCTCCTTAGAAACAAAAGATATGGCTTGAGGCAGGGGTGCCAGACTTGAATACACTCTGCCACCCACTTCTCTCTTTGAGGCTTTTTTCAAAGAGAGAGAACTAGTACAAAGAGCTGTATGTTGATGTGGTTGAAGTCAATGCACTAACTGTGGGCACTGCGAACTTAATGATTTCTTCTGTATTTTGGAGCTAAAATAATTAAGGTTTTAAACTAAGATTTTTTTTTAAGCCAAAGCTTGTTTTCTGGTTTTTGGTGGTGGGTGTTTTTGAGTTTGTTTGTTTCTTTCTTTCCCTGTGTGCAGGAATAGAAACTTAATCTCTCAGAGCAGAAGTCTTCCTAAGCTAGGAAGGTGATGATACCATTCAATTGTACACAGAATTGCTGCAGTTGGATGGGATCACTGGTGGGGTCAGCTGGTCCAACCTGCCTGCTGGAGTAGGGTCTTCTAGAGCACCTTGCACCAGATGGTTTCCAGTCAGTTCTTGAATATGTCCAGTGAGGAAGAATCCACATCCTCTCTATGCAGCCTGTTCCAGGGCTCAGTCACGTGCATAGTGAGGAAGTTCTTTCCCATGTTCAGGTGGAACTTCCTGTGCATCAATTTCCACCTCTTGCCTCTTGTCCTATTGTCTGGCACCACTGAGTAGCCCCTGGTTCCATGTGCTTGACACCCTCCTTTCAGATGCTCATAGACATTGATAAGATGTACTCTGTCTTCTTTCCTTCTCAAGGCTGAGCAGGTAGTTCAGATATTTCTAGTATTAGGTGCTTTTTTCCACTGAGATTGGTAGTTTAATTTAAAAATGCCTTGAGTGAAACATGTTGTCATAGGCAGGCTTTTGTTAGTTTATAAATATTAAAGGAAATTAAGGAACCTCTTTCTATACCTATATTAAACTCAGTGGTTGACAGTTTCAAATGTGTTGTTGGGAATATTTCACTGAGATAGATATGACACTGAATTTGGATAACACTAATGGTGGTGCAAGCCCAGAGACACTTCCATGGGCAGATGCATGAGTGAGAATGTGTGTGTGCGTGAGGCTTTTTGAAACATGGTGTTTTTGAATATGGGTTAAAGAAGTTGCTACGTAAGTGTAGGAATGAAGTAAATGCTTTGTATGTTTGCATGGAAATTATATTTGAGTAGGAGAACGCACATGTATGTGGGCTACCAATGGACAAAGTACCTGAGTAAATGTTTAAAGGTTCTTTGACACACTGTGTCTCATCCTGAAACCAGTCACTGGGAGCAGAAGAGTTCGCCTTAAAAAGCAGTTCTGAGCCACTGTATGGTTCTGCCAGCCTTTAGTGTTTAATTGGTGTGGAGTTAATGACCAAAAGATTTCTTAATTGCCATAATGCTTCCAGGCTGCTTATCTTCAATAAGCTGCTGCCACAACAGATGGTGGTTTAGCTGAGGTTCACTAGAAATTTTTCACAATTTTGTTTTAATGGCCTTAACTTATCTATGCGGCTGTAGCTAATGTGTAGTTGAAACCCAAATCTCCACTGGAATAGGCTTCAGATGAATTATGGTTTTAGTTTGTCATCCAGCAAAAGATAGAACTCTACTGTCAAAGAAACTTTGCAGTTTTATCTGTGTGATCATCTTTATTTTATCTTCACATTTTTTCCTGGCTACTCCCAAGATTTGTCTCCACTATACTGTCATTCTCTACTTCTTTTCAGGGAGTCTGCAGGGAATTGTACTGGTGTCTGCTGTGATTTGAGACAGCTTGCAGCAGCAGAGTGAAGCTGACTAGGCTGGGGTTTTTTAGCATCATAATAGTCTGAACCACAAGAATAAAAGTGGACAAAGTTAAAGTTCCATAATTTTAGATATTAAAAAAAAGCTTACAAAAAAAGATTCTTATGCTTTTAAAGGAAAAAAAATACAATTACTTTTCTGTCTGGAAAACAGGCTGCCATACTTCTACAGTATACACTAGTTAACAGATTTGAAACTTTAGGTAGGAGGGTATGGAACTTTGTACTGAGAAACATTTCATAGTAACTAAGTTAAAGATTAATTATTATTTAATGTTTTCAGAACTGTTGTCATTTGTGACCTAGCTTACTGCTTTTCAGAATTATGCAGAAATTAGGACAGTCACACATTGAATATTATTTAGACTGCTTGTTGTATATTTTTTGTAAACTTGATGGCTGCATCTTAAAAAATGAAGAGGAACATTCTTCTGTCAATATTTGAAGTAATTCTGAGCTTATGTTTTCATTTTTATTCAGGTGAAAAATCTAGTGATTGTGTAAGGTTTGGGGGATTGTTCTGATCCCTAGAAATTTGTTAAAACCTTGCTAGGAATGGCCTGTGGTAATTTATTCTTTAAGCAGAATAAATTCAGACAGAAGTCTCAGTGTGTGCTTGCCTTTGTGACTTTTAACTAAGGTCACAGAAACGAGGATTTGTCTAAATGTGAAGCCAGTTTGGAAAGAAACTCTGAAGTCAGCAGGTTGCACTTGATGGTGTTACCTGTTGGTGAGATTGGCTCATCCTCTCAGTCAATAAGGTGTTACTGATAATTTGACAGCTAAGCTGCAAAAGTCCATGGTAGTCTGTGTCTCCTCTGCTAAAGCCTAGAGGATCCTAACTGGTGTTAGACCTCCCTTGCACTGAAAATACTAAAAAAAACCCAAAAAATCAAAGAAATTTATTCCCAACCCTGTTTATATTTGTGATAATCCTGAGAAAGTCAACATCCTTATCCTGAGCTTTTTCCATGAAGTGTCAATTTGGTTAAATAGCCTATAAGTAGTGTACAATGTTACAAAATGGAGGATACAGAATCACATTGCCAATTAAGTTGGAAAAGACCTCTGAGATCGTGGAGTCCAACCTTGACTGATCTCCACTATGTCAACTAAACCATAGCACTAAGTGCCATGTCCAGTCATTTCTTGAACAGCTCTAGGGATGGTGACTCTTCCATGGGCAGTCCATTCCAATGTTTAACAACTGTTTTCACAAAGAAATTCCTTCTAATGTCCAACCTAAACCTCCCCTGGCACAGCTTGAGGCCATTTCCACTTGTCCTGTTGCTGGTTGCCTGGGAGAAGAGACTGAGCTCCAGCTGGCTACAGCCTCTTATCAGGGAGTTGTAGAAAGCAGTAACATCACCTCTGAGCCTCCTTTTTTCCAGGCTAAACACCCCCAGCACCCTCAGCCACTATTCATGGGATTTATCCTCTAGACCCCTCACCAGCTCCATGTCCCTCCTCTGGACCTCAATGACTTCCTTGTAGTGAATGGCTGAGAACTGAACACCAGCACTCGAGGTGAGGCCTCCTCAGCAGTGCCCAGGGTGACAGGCACTGCCCTGGTCCTGCTGGCCAGACATTGCTGGTCCAGTCCAGGTGCCATTGGTTTTCTTGGCCACCTGGGCACAGCTGGCTCATGTTCAGCCACTCTCAACCAGCACCCCCAGGTCCTTTGCCATGGGGCCTTTTCCAGCCCCTCTGCCCCAGCCTGTGGCACTGCAGGGGTTGTTGTGACCCAGGGGCAGGACCCAGCACTTGGCCTTGTTGAACCTCAGACCCTTGGGGCCACTGATCAGCCTGTCCAGATCCCTCTGCTGAGTCTTCCTACCTTCCAGCAGATCAACACTCCCACTCCAACCATCAGTATGGGAGGTATTGCCCTAATATTAAAAAATAATTCCCAAATAATTGTATTTTTACATTTTACTTGTTTTCCTAAATTAGGGATGAATTTGTCTGATGGAAAAAAATTCTCTATGGTTTCTTCGTTTCTCATCTGTTTCCTTCTTTTTTATAACAGGAAATTAGTCTTCACTGTTTTATTTTGCTTGCATTGTCTTGTCTCTGAGACTTCTGCCACAAATATATTCTTTGTATAGTGTGCTTGAGTAGTTTTAACTTTTTGAAGTTACAGGCAAAGTTTTTTTATTGTTGGTGTTAACTCATGATCAGCAAAAAATAGTTGATGCAATGGACTGCCTTTATTGATGCTTTTAAGACTTTATTTATGACTAGAAATTGTCCTTGTCTTAATTTTTTCAGCAAAATGGATATTGTGTAGGGTGGTGTTTCTGACATGAGAGAGTTTGCATAACTATAGCAGTAATCTATTCATAAATGTTACTACATGATCAGAAAGGTGTTAGGTCTGATGATTATTTCTTTTATAGGTGTCTCTGCTTAGTGGACTTTACTGGAGTTTAGTGGAGCACAAATCCCTGTTGTTAAAGCATGAGAGGATCACTGGAAGATGTCTCTCTGGCACCTGTTGTGCCTGCCCTTCCAATATGCTGTTGGGATTCTTTTCCTCTTCAGCAAAATTTGACTGACATTATTGAACAGGAAGGATCTTGGTAGCTCCTCTTTATGGAAAACCATTCCTTGTGGTCAGACCTCCTGAGCTAGTTGGCCTGGATAGTTGGAAGTTATACTGGATAGGCTTATAGCTCCGCTGTAAGGCCATAAATAGGGGTGAGAGAGGCAGAAAGGATGTCTGTGTTCCACTGCTACTGTGTGGATTTATCCTTCTAATTAGGCTTTTTTTTTTAAATTTTCTTAATCACTCTTTCATTTGAGCATTTGTGAGAGAGAGCACATGTGTGGGTGACTGTGAGCAGGCACTGAGCAGACAGGTAGTCTGACCACCACAGTGTAGCAGGAGCTGTGTAGCTTCCAGGGGAGTTGAGCTTTTTGGCCCTGTTTTTTCCCTCTGTGAATCATATCAGGTAGACTCCACTAATTCTTGAGCTTTTAATCTTCTTTTAAAATATTAAAGCACATTA
>WBNO01016636.1:92797-123741 GCA_013400575.1 Peucedramus taeniatus
ATATACATTACATATATATATGTATACATATATATGTAATGTATATATATACATTACATATATATGTATATACATACATATATATATGTATATATACAATACATATATAATATGTATATAATTATATATAATATAATTACACATATATATGTGTAATACCTTGATCATATTAAAAGGTAGATGATTTATCTGAAGAATACAATTTATTTTCTTCAAGATTGTTTTATGTTTTTAAAAAAATTTTTGTCGTTGTTTTGGGGTTTTTAATTACACTCTAGGAAGTAGACAAAAATCCAAGCAGCCATCTTTGTAAACCATCTCCTTAAATCTGACACCAAAGTTGATTGTAATATTCCAGAATCTCTTATCAGTACTCTAATGTCTTAACTTCAAGGTTTTTTCCATGCTTATTTTTATCTCATTCATCTGTCTTCTGGCCAATGGAGGCAGTACTGATTCTACTTTTGTTACTTGTTTGTTTAACCTGCTCTTAAAATGACCTATTTGATGGAGACTCCACAACCTCACCAAGCAGCCTATTTTTACTCTTAACTACTTTGCTGTTAATTTTCTACTGCATAGAATACTCCCTTGCTGCAATTAAAACATTTTGTTGCTTATTCTGTTTGTTGTGGATAGAGACAACTGACTCTTCTCTCTCCTCAATTTTCTGATCTGTAAGGTTGGTGTCCCCAGTTCTCTCAGCCTTTCCTGGCAGGTAATATTGTCTGTGTCTGGTGGTAGTTCTGTGGCTTTTCTCCAGCTGTTCCTGTCTGGCTCCAAAACCTGTGTTCAGAATGAGTTGCAGTTGTCCCTCTGAGACTTACTGGAGCAGAATTAGGTGAAAGGATTGTGTCCTGTGTCACATAAGCTATGCATCCCAAGGTAGCATTCATTCTTTCCATCAGCCTGACCTTGTTGACTCCTCTTTTGCATATAGTCACTTAGAACTATTTGAAAATTCATGGTAGTTGTCAAGATCTTGCTATTTAATTTGGTCATGAGAAAGTTTCAGTACTTAAGGCTGTCAAAGACATTAATCAAGTAAATCATGACATTTATTCTTCCTCCCCTGTGTAAATCTTTCATTGAAGAAAATTTTACTTGTTTGACATAACCAATGTGGCTGTTCCTTCTCTCCATATCATCTAAGTGCTTAAAAAGATTGTTTGAGTGTATTTAACTTTTCTGGGAACTGAAGACAATCCATTCCTCAGGTGTTTCTACCTTCACTATCCTTTTTTTCTCCATCAATTATTGGGTTTTTACTTCTTTTTTTTTTTTTTTTGGGTGCAGGGCTGGGTTTTCTTTGAGGAGTGAGGTTGTTTCTTTGTTTTAAAGAAAGGGTTTAAATAGTTCACCTTTTTCTAAGCTTCTGATTATCTAAGACATCCTCCATGAGTTTTCAAATATAGGATTATTGATTCTGAGGTGCCTCAAAGGATTTCCTGAGGAAGTTTCTTGAATGTTATCAGATCTAGCCTACTTGGAAAAAATGTAAGTATGACTCTTTCCAATAGTTATTTGATTCTGGGTGGATGCTTTTACTCATTTACTTGTGCTAATTCTGCTGGTCACCTGCTTGTAGTTGATATCTTTGAGGATTGTTCTTCATCAATCTGTTTTCTTTCTTTATTCAGTAATGGAGAAATTCTAGTAGTAGTAGTAGTAGTATACTTATAGAATGATTTCTTAGTAACCTCAAGCTGTTTAGTAAGAATTCTTTAGTTTTGTGCCTTTAGCCTTTCATATTTGTCCCTCTTATTCTCTTGCCATTATTATGCTTGTTATTCCCTTCATCTGTGCTTTTTCTGAATCATTATTCTCTTGCTATGTTTTCTGTTCTCTTGCTGTGCTTGGTTTTCTTGAATTTGTTTGTTTCTATTGTGTCATTTGAGAATTAACTCTTCCTTCCCATAGACTTGTCATCTGTGAGCTCTTAATGATGTGGAGTCTGTCTCTTGCTATTCTTCCTTCCTTTCTCTCTTCAGTAACCATTGAACTTCCAGTGAAACTCCTATTGTTTACTGTCAAGTACTTTTTTCTTGCTGCTACAGCTAAAGGAAGTGTCTCCAGTTGCTTTCTGTGTTTTAAAAATTTACGTTCCTTGAGCCATTCCCAGTAGATGCCTAGATTCTTATCTCCTCGTAAAAAAAAGTCTTATGGGTTTTTTTTCCCCCCTTTCAGAAAGGATAGTATCTGTCTGTTGGTCTTTTTTTGATGGTCTGTGGTAAGCTTGCAGCTTGATAGCACTCATGTGCTTTCCTCTTTTTATTATTTGCAGACTTGCAGGATACCTCTCTCTGCATTTGTGATGCCTGTATCCTTTGGGTATAGGGCATGGCATTCCTCGGCACTTGGATTTGTTTGGTTTGGGTTTTTGTTTGCATGTTTAGGTGTTTGTTGTGTTTTTTGGTGAACCGACTGGATCCTTTTCCTGTTAGTATTCCAGTGGGAAAGGGACTCTTATGGAGTATATCATAGTGTTAGTCCCATTCAGAGAATTCTAGCTCCTTTTCTTATGGTTTATGCATTAGTATGTGTTTGTCTAAGACTGATGGATTGACTACTTGGATTTTATGAACTTTTGTGAATAATTACTTGTACTTAGTTCTAGGCTCTTGCCCTGGTATATCATCTTTGAACTCCTGGTGTTTTGCTCATCATCCTAGTGAAAAATAATCTTCCCTTAAGTTGACAGCCAGGAAAGGCTTTTTTTTGTATGTGAATTCCTTGTAATCTGCATTCTCACCTACCAGCACGCAAAACCTCATCACATGGTCAGAGAAGCCAAAGCTGTGCTTTGATAGCATTTTCGAGTTTTTGGGATTGTCTGCAAGAAGAATTTGTTCCTGACAGTGTTGGGGTGTGGAGAGTTGATTGGGAGCTTCTTATTTGTTCTCAATTGTTGTTAGTAGTATCCATGAAGAGTAGTAAGTGTGGTGAATGACATTTGAACAGCTTTTATTTCTTGGGTCTGAAAGAGGCAAAGAACATCTGGAGCAGTATACATCCAAGAAAGGCCAGTATACAGCTTGTTCTTTATGGTGTTTTGTCTGATACAGCTGTTTAGTTGTCTTTGTCTTTTTGCAGTCTCCCATTGAATTGCCTTAAAGACTTAGCAGTCACAGATGACTTGGCTCAGTTGCTTCCTGCTTCTCCTTAATGCCTCACCCCCCAAAACAAACTCCACAATTAAAATCTCAAAACCTCTTTCTAAGAATCTTTAATGTAGAACTGTTGGCACTGTATGTTTTCCTTGTAATCTTCCTCGGTATAGGAAATACAGGCAAAGACTCCTGCAAATCCAGTCCAAGACATAAATTTGTCTCACTGTCCCATTATAACCTCTTCATCAGGTTGGGTCAGGGAACATTCCAGATGAAAGTTTTGGAGATGTCACTTTCTTTTTTTGTTCCTTGTATGTGTGTTGGCATCATTGTTATCTTCCTGCCATTTACACCCCTGCATTTTGGTGAGGGGTAGCTGAATTCCTTGGACACTCTGATCTCTGATTCTTGAGTTGGAGCAGTAAATTTGGGTCAAAAGACTTCAAGCTTTACACGTTTCCTCATTTGATTCAGTAAATGTCTGCTCCCTCCCATGGTGGTGCTTGAAGCAAGCCATGTGTTGTGTTTCAGCAGTGTATTTCATGGGGCCATAAGAAACTACTAAGGGATGTGATGTGATCTGTGTATGGTGAGCATTGAGAGCTCAGCAGTTTGAGGATAATGAAGTACAAGGACTGAGGTAATGTAATGTGGCTATTAGCTTAACTTGGAGTTTTATTAACTTTGTAATGATTTGTTAGAAACGCAGCCTTTCAATGCAGTTCTGATGTTAAAGTTACTTGCTGCATCTTCTGTAATTTTGCTGATTGCTCTTAACTATTACAACTAGGACTCTGCTTCATACTGATGCTGATTTTTGCAGAATTGAAATGGCTTAGAAATAGAGAATTATTTCTATGACTTGTACTGTCAGTGTCATATCCCAGTACAGCATATGTAATTTGCCTTTTTTTTTTTCTGTTGGGGGAAAAACATGTCTAGTTTAAAAATTGCATTTGGTGGATCATTTGGAAAATGGCTTCTCCCATGTCCAGAATGTGGCTTCACTTAAGACTTTATGAGATTTTTTCTGTCAGAAGGATGAATGTTTAGCCCTTTAACAGTTAACAAGTGAGGTCATTTTCTTGTGGCATAATTCCTGGAGTAGGGCATCTGCAGTTGTAGCATTGAAGTTACATAGTCAGGTAGTTAATTCCTAGATGTTGTCTTACAAATCTGAAGGTTGCCTTTGAATGAATGCTTTCTGCTGTTCATAAGGCACATCTTGGGTTTGGATTGGATTGGTTTGTGTAATCCTATTAACTTTACATATTTCTGTTCAGTATTGAAGTTGAAGCAGCAGGTTAAAACTCTAACAACTCTGACTAGGAAAAAAATGTATATGCATGGTTGTTACCTGTCAGGGCTAGTTGAGAGAATTTTGGAGTGTTTTAACTACCTGCTTGGAACACTTTGCTCATTGTACTTGGAAAATGAATGCTTGAATCGTGCTCATTATTAGCTTTTGGTACCTTTTTTTAGCATGTGGCTGCGAAATCACTGGGAAAATGTTGAACATATTCCTAGAACAGAAAAGGCAGAGTCCTGGTAGGAGGTGGATTGGCTGTGTTCTGCTGTGTCATATTTATCTATGAAGAAGGGAAGTATTGCATGTGGGAAGGGGTATGTGCTTTAAAGAATTTGTAATGTGTGTAATTAAAACAAAATTTCCTTCCCTCTCTTTTTCCACTGGAAAGCCTGGGTTCTTGGTAGCTGCACATGCAAGCATTGCAGATACAAGTATGTTTTTGCTCAAGTCGAAACCTGTCTACACTTAAGTTAATTCTGTTATTTTGTATACTTGCTGCCATTTCACTTTCAGCTAGGGAATAGGATTTAATGCTCTCCTGAAACTTATTAAATACAATTAATTCCTGCATATCCACCTGTGAAAGACCTGATTTCCTTCCCCTATGATTTTATTTTGGTTTCAGGTTTTTAAGTTTGCTTTACCTTGCAAATTGTCCATACCTTTACACAAAATACTATTTTTTTCTTTTTATTTTAAATGCAGTTTTAAAAGACACGTAAGAGCTTTGTAAAAACTCTTGTAGACAAATTTCCCTTCTTCTCCCCTGCTGCTGAAAAAAACACACAGAAGACAAAGGCAGCGCTTATATTACAATTGAGTTGCAGATGTATTTGGGAGGCTGCAAAGCTTTTTCATGTGAATGGTGATAAAAATGTGAAGGGATTGGGGCAGCTGTTTTGATTCTGTCTATCTGTTGAAATATGTAAAATACCTTTCACTAGCTGATTCAACTTCATTTGAAGTAGATCTTCACTGTCCATATCTTCAGTTCTGCTTCATATCCTTCATGCTGTGACTGACAGTCTTGTCCTTCAGTTTGAGTGTATTCCAGGACACTTGACTCTGCTTCCCTGTCCTTGGTGTAATTGTTGTTTTCTGCCCATCCCCAGTACCCTTGCAGAGACCTGAATTGCTTTGCTAAGCTAAATGAGGCAGGCCTCTTGCTGACAACCCAGTTTTGCTGTCACCATGTCTGTTCCAGTTAGGCATTTCTTGAGAGTGGTTGACCAAATGAGGTCTCCTCCAGAGGCCTTTGAAGCAGCACTAATACTTCCTTCCTCTTGGAAACAGTGTGATGCATCTTGGAATCGTGTTTCCTTTTCACAGTTGGGGTGATGAGCATCAGGTATTGGTATAACAAAATCCTTGTTTATTTCCCAATACTGATAGAGAGTTAATCTGAGAAAGGCTCTTTGGTTGCAAATACAGAATGAGACACTTTTCAATGTCAATGCACCTTTAAGATGTGCAATTTTTTGATTTGGAGATGGGAATTGAAAAAGTCTGACAGTTGGAAATGTAAACTATGAATAATAGCTGAATATAATGAAAGACAAAAAATTACATGATCATCAATACAAATAATTAAATATGCATGTGCTCGATTATACTTCTTTAAAAATAACCAATTTCTAGTAATATATTCTTAATTTACATGCAGTATCTCAGATCATTGTAAAGCAAAATACAAGGAAGATAAGGATATTAATTCTACTGGCTTTAATCTGAATAAATGGTCTTATTTAGCCAAGTCATTTGTTCCACAAGTATAGGCATGCTGTATTGTCTTGGTTTCACACAGTTTAAGAGCTGATACCCTCATGTGTATTGTAGTTGGTTTAATTTTCTGTTTAAAAACATTTTCTTTGAGAAAAATGAAGACAAGCTTATGTTACGGTTTGCAGCTTTCTGACTGTTGTTAAATTCAACTTCAAAATATGGGGCTTTGTGATTCTTACCATCTTCATAATTTCTTTGCTGAAGTGTCATTATTTATTGCCCTGAGTAGACTGTAATATTTCTATGGTAGGTTATGTTTTAACTTACTCCCTTACGCTTAAATGTAGATTTTTAAAAAATTATTTTTAATGACCAAAATAGTTTTATTTTACTGTGGAACTGAGTTTTTCCTCTATGATGCTGTGAGGAAATGGCTTATCAGCTGTAGCTGTCACTTGTACAAATAGCAGTGCTGCAGTTTGCAAAGTAAAGCTTGACAGTGGGGCAAAAGTGTTAAAGTTTCTCTTCCCCCTCCTGCTCCCCAAGGACAAAATCTTTCATTTCTTGCAGTACAATATCTATTTCTGTATGGTAGGTGTTATATATTTTTCTAGTATATGTTTATAAATGTAAGCATGGTAGAAATTGTGATTCTAATTCTTCACAATTTTTTGTAATATAAGACAGGTGGTTTTAGGTTCAGAGGAAGATAAAATGACAAGTTGGGATTTGTAAGCATAGGTACTTTTCATGGCATCAGGGATCTGTTGCTTTCTGCTGTAGTGATCCTTCTCTGCTGGAAGGCAATTAGCCATTAACCACCAGAGACTGCAGTGGGATTCACTGTGGTGTTATTAACCCTTCCTTGGCCGTGTGTCTTCCTTGAGAAGGGACGTGGGCAGGGCCATGGAGAGAGCTGGGCACTTCTGTCCTCAGGGTGGCACAGCACTGCACCTATTGTTCATTGCTTTTCAAACAGTAAGGGAGACTTCAGCTTGTTGTATTTCAGATGCAATAGGAGTATTTTTTTCACAGATGACATGGATTTTCCAGCTTTTTGTCATGGAAAACTTTCAGTAATGGATGTGCGAGTAGGTTATAAGGAATTGTGGTAATGCTGTTTTTATGTTGCGTTGGAAGAAAACGTGAAATTATATTGATAAAGCTTTAGGGGATATAGCAGTTTAGAGAGGGATAATCAGAACTCTGAGCCTGACAAAACCCAGTATTTGTTCATATGCTGCAAAGAGTATTCATGGAAGCCTTGCCAGCTTTCATGTGACTCGGGTAGAGTGACCTTTAGGTTGGATATGCTGATGGCTTCTGTTTGGGTGCACAATAATCTGTGAATTAAAAAAAAAAAAAAAAAAAACTATCCTGGTCCTTTAATCTCTTGACAAGGGTGTCAAGTGGGAGGTTATTGGGTATCTGGCAGGGATTTCTTCCAGAATTACCAGTTCATGTGAGTATTTTGTAGGAAGGATGATGTAATTATCTGTGTCCCTGACTTCCAAGGGCCTGTTCTCTAACCCTTTCCGATTTCTTGGAGCATAAGGAGAAAATGGCTCATCAGATAAAAGCATCTCAATACGTAATAGAAGAAAAGTGATGATGAAGAGCACTACTTGATATTTGATTCTGAGCCTAGGTGAATTCTGTTAGAGATGATTTGCTACTTGCAGTTTTTAAATAGGGGTTATGCCAGATCATATCTTATGGAAAAAACACCCTACACTAATTAGCTCAGGAAGGTCCTTGGCCTTTATCAAGACAAATTTCATGAGATCATGTACCAGGCAGCACTTAGATACATTTCTTAATTACAGTTTATGTAGGTTTAGTTTTAGTGGTGGAATTCAACTCTAGATTATCTATGGAACACAGCAGGGACTTTTGGTAGTGTCTGTACACTCCATTCTACAAAACAACTTTATTTCTTAATTTTTTTTCCTTAGGGTATTATTTGATAGTGATCAGTTGTCACATGAGACTTTTAAAATAAAGAAGCAGGGGAGGTGAATTCTATGGCAGTGGTTCAGGTAGGGATGAATATACCCATCTGTAGGTTTCATGGAATAAGTAGTTAAAGTTGGCATCATTCAAATTAACGGCCAAGGAATTGTTCAATAAAACTGAATAAATAAGAAAAACTTATTTGAGTACAACCTTGCTTTAACTTCCATTAAAAAATTTACATGAGTGTAGATTGTTCTGTTTTATAACAGACCAGAATTTCATCTTTTTAATTTTGGATTGTGAGTTATTCCCAATTCCTGTAGAGATCATGGCTTTTTTGTGTGTGCTAACATTTTCATGTTGTGGCACTATAACCTGTGAGCTCCTTATTTCCTAAGAGGTGCTCATTTCCTGAAGGATGTGGTTTAGGTTGATTCAGCTAAAAGAAAACTAAGTCTGCTATTGAAGAATGCGTGGGAGGAATGCTACAGAATATAGATGTTGCTTCCTTAAAACTCATTACAGAGTAACAGTATCTGTGTTCTTTTTCAAAGTACTACTTCAAAGTTGTCTTTTTAAGGTACTGCTGAGGAAAAAAACTTTCACTGGGGGGTTTCCTGAGGCTTTCTTTGCAGGGTAGATCATGTAATTTAAGATGGCTGTGTTTCTGAGTATAGGTTTTTGTCAGTCCAGGTTTGATGGGTTTGTGAATTTTAAATAGCTGTTTAGACTTCAGTCAGTTCTGATTACTGTGCTACAGTAGAATTGTTTTATTTTGGCACTGAGGATCCAAAGGAAAAATAAATGCAGCAGATAAATAATCAATTCTGTGTAAATCCACCAGAGGTGGTGATTTTATTTAATTTTCAGAGGACTTGAGTCTTACAGAACTGAAGTAGAGGGAAAACTGATTTTCTTTCAATTCTCCATTGTCTGTTGCTGTCTGATTTCCTTCCTCTGTGTTCTGTTTTTGAAGGTTTTGTGTATGTGTGGGAAACAAAAACTAAACAAAAACTTAATTATGTACACTTTTTGCACAGACTTTTACAAGTCATCCATGTACTTGATCCACCTGAAGCTGACTGCATGTATAACACTTCTGCAAACTGTGGAGGAAAAGATGCCTTTAACTTTCTCAGACTACTAATATGTCTCATTTTGAAAAACAGCTCTGTGTATGGGTGATTTATTATCCTTCCTCCCCCACTCCTGTGATAAGCCTGTATATATCTTACAGGCCTGTATATCTTACTTATATCTTACAAGAATCCTTTGGGAAAAAGTCTTGTTGGCCAAGTATCTTAGACTTGAGTTTTAGCAGGAGGCACTTGCCATCTTGGATATCTTGTCATCTTGTCATTTAGGATATCTCCCCAAATGGGTGAGATGGGGACAGCCTCCCAACACACCCTGACCTCACTCTTGACTCATAACTGTTGCTAAACCAGGAAATATTGGTCTTTTTGAACAAGTGCTGTATATGGCTGCTCTTTATACTTCTGTAGTTCCTCTCCATAGATTGAAATTCTCTAAAAAGAAAGATTTCAACTGGAAAAAGTATAATTTGAAATAATTTCAGTTCCTGTTGAAAACTCCATTGACATTTTGACTTAGTATCAAAGGTCTTAAAGCATGTCACTGTTGGAAAAGAAGCAATTCAGATTTGAGATCTTGGGTGTGGGGAGAGGAGTAATTTTGGGGATTTGAGCCTTTCATGGTACACTTGCTTCATAACCTACATGCAAGGTAGTGGAGCTTTCTAGATTAAGCCTCCCCACCCTCAGCTTGTCGGCTTGCTTGACATCAACAATTTGCTTTAGGACCAGTTTTTACTGAACTATGAAAATAGTGTTATGTTTACTTAAAGCCCAGTGATAAGTTTTAATAATATGACTTGTTAAAGAAGGAAGGCTTTCAGAGAACCTGTCTTGCAGGTTAGTCAGATTCTGTAATGGTGTGATTTTACTTAATAAGGAAAACATTGGAAGTCGGTGTTACTGCATAAAAGAGATTAAAATTGCAATAGAAGTGTCACTAAAATTATTGAAATCTCATAATGTTGATTTTATTTGTATTTTTCCTCATTAGTGTAAGAAGACTGTTAGTTATATTGGCTAATGAGGATTTAACCTGGGGTCTTAAAAAGTTTATTTTGGCATAGTACAATTCAAAAGAGAGAGAAACAGTTTTGCTCATAGGCACTTTCTGTGAAGATGCTTGGATAGGAAGTACCTAATTTTGGTTTAATATGATGAGTGTCTATTGCCAAATATATCTTAACATATTATCCCTAATATGAACTAATATCATGCTTCACCTTTTGGAGGGCTAAACTGAGTGACTTCAACAACAGCCTTGTTAGCTCCTTGCCAGTGTTTGGGTTTGCAGTTGAGTGTAACACTGGTGCTCTGCTCTGCGTGTTTCTGTCTCTTGCTTGTCTTTGCAAACAAAGCAAGTGTGAATTCTCAAGTTAGATGAGCAATAATCTTTTCTTAGACCCAGCATTGTCTCTCTTCCTCCTTCCATCTTCATAGGTCATTTCCTGTGTTTAGTCCTTGACTGTGTAATTCCCTCTGGCTAACCTTGGTGGAGAGAGCATGATAGAAAGGGCTAGTGTGTTCTACAGTCACAGGATTTCCAACCTGCCCCATCCAAAAACATGTACACAGGATGGTACATGAACCACTAACGTGCTGCTTTTCAGAGCTAGTTGATGTATCTCATGTGGTGTTCTGCAGGAAATCTGCTTTTTAATGATTTCTGTTAAGTACCATAGGTATTGAACACAGATGTGCTGTGCACTAGATACCAATATAAATAAGGATTGTGTCAGCATGCTGGCTGTATTCATGTGCAGAGCTTTTGCCCTCTGGAGCTCTGACAAATTTCTCATGAGCGCTTTACTCTTGACTGTTGTTCAGCTTCTGCAACTTCTATTTCTCCTGCTTCTAAATTATTTCATATCTAAAAGCTGATTTATCTGTATTTGAGAGTAATATCACAATGTTTAAAAAATCTAAATATCAGGAGAGTCACAAAAGTCTTCTAACTCTCCTTGGAATGCTTGTTCTTTCTAAGCTTTCACTTTTTTATATCCTGATAATTGACATAAAGATAAATAAAGATTTAAAGGTTCTCTGAAATTATGTCTAGTCCAGTAGCTTTTCAAAGGAGTACCAAGGGCTGACTTGTGATATCACTGACTTGTTTATATGTATTTTTTTCTTCATTAAAGCATTTCCAGTCTCAAGAGTGTGGACTGTACTAGAATAATTCAGGCTAGGCTGGGAAAGGATAATTTAGGTGTTTGTGAATATTAATGCTAAGGACAAAATGCTCGGTAAAATGAATTGATAGTCTGCAAAGTTATTCAATTGGCCAGATCAAGTGTTGGCTGCCTTAATAGGGATATTTGAACTTAAATTATTATCACCTTGTCTTTGCTTGTGCTGATTTTTATTTGGTACTTTGGCACCCTTAGTAAAATTAAGGATCTTTTTGCATAGGAAGTCTTCACAACTTCCCCTGCTGGTGACAGTTGCAGATAATCAGTAACCACTTTATCTGTCAGTGTCTCTCGTATAATCCTGAGACTGCCTGGCAGGCAAGTCTGTGTTAGGATGTACAACTGCATTCTGTTCAGTGTCACTAGAGATGTGTGATTATGGCATAAAAAATGTAGATATTTGTCCATTTCTTAAGCAAAACACTCCAGCTTCTAGATCAGGAAGGGGTAGTATTTAGTTTGTTCATGCTTTAACTTGATAGTTAATAAAACTAACTGGTGGTCTTTATTCATTCCTCCCCTACTAAGACATGTTTCACTTCTGCTTGACACTAAACCATAGCTATGTTTGGAGTAGGAACCTCCAAACTTTTCCCTTTTGCCCATCAAACATTTACCTATTTTCCAGCTACTGATTCAAAAGTCTTTGAAATTAAATTTTCTATAATTGATTACAAAAGACTTTTTTTTCCCTTCAAAACCAATAATAATAGACTCTGATATCTGCTTGAATGTTGCTATGCTAATGAACCTGGAAGTGTGTTGTATATTACTGATTATTTTCTGGCCTGCTGTTGGGCATGCTAATTTGGCTTCTCCTTGCTC
Organism: Peucedramus taeniatus; assembly: GCA_013400575.1. Taxonomy (NCBI): domain Eukaryota; kingdom Metazoa; phylum Chordata; class Aves; order Passeriformes; family Fringillidae; genus Peucedramus; species Peucedramus taeniatus. The sequence continues at coordinate 105,006 of WBNO01016636.1, forward strand.
CAGTGCTAGGAAGAAAACTCTTACCTTTAATCTTTTTAAAAATATAATTTTTGTATGCTTTTCTTAGAGGTCATGCTCTCCTGCTACAAAAGCTGTTGTACTTTTGGGAGTTATTTAAAAATGAAAATAACAACTTCCCTTCTATTAGAAAAGTTTCCTGTTCACCTCCACTTGGGTGTCAGACTTCCATGACCATGGACAGGGATCATCAGTGACCTTGGGCCAGCCCAGCTGGAGCACAGCAGGCCCAGGCATGCTGTGATAGAGGACACTTCTGCATTTCTTGGCCGTGTTGTTATTGACCATAAGTGTTTGGATGTGCTCAAGAGTATTCTTGCGTGTAGTTCTGGGTAATCATTTGTCTAATTCCAAGACCTCCCTGGACTGTTTCTTTCAGTATTAGACCACCCTTAACAACAAGTGCTTTGATGAAAAAATGATGGAATACACTATTTTTTTTTCTAGAGTATGTTCTGCTTTATTGGACATATGCTTTGGTTTGCTTCAGTTTTGCAGTAGTTGATACCTTGCAGGGCTTATGGCATTTTGGTGCATGGCACTGGTGTGTCCAGAGTATGGAACAACTTTTTCTGCGAGAAACCAGGCAGTACTTTGCTTAGTCTCTTGCTAGTGTACTTTCTATGCCTTTAAAGATGCTCATGGGTTTCTTAAAGCAGACAAAAAATAACCAGTATGTTGAAATAAATGAAATCTCATTTGCAAGAGTGATGACACTGCCAAGTAGAACTGTTCCAGTTTGCTGTTCCTCTTAAAAACTGGGCTGTAGCAGATGTTAACAGCGTATAGTGTGGACTTAAAAGAGGATTAAGGAAGGGATAAGTGTTGATAGTTCACTTGCTGTGTTTTACATCATAATATCTCTTTGGTGCTATAATACATGTTTTGCAGAGGCTGCAGTCACTCCTGCCTGCCTTCAGGAGAAGTGTTTGAAGCAAACCCCAAAGCCTTGCTGTGCTACAGGTCTGGCCAGCGTGGTGTCCTGTCTGACAGTGCTTGCTACTAGAGAATGGAGAGAATTACAGTGAATCTGTAGAAAATGAAGAGAATTATAGTGCCTGTGTAGAATAATGTTCCTCCTGTGCACCTTCACAGGTTTTACCAGTCCCGGGGTGTCCTGCATCAGATTGTTTGTTATCTGCTGTTTAATGTCTCCCTGATACGTTTATCATAATTTTTTTCTCTCTTCCACCAGGCATTTGACTTTTACAATGGCTTATCATTAATTCAGTTTCGGTTAGGGGGGAAGGATCCTAAATTTTCACTTACTGAGATCAGATCATTTGCTATCTGTTGAACTAAAGGCATAAATAAATAATTCTTCATATCTGCGAGTCACTTAGGATTTCGTAAGCGTCACTCAGCTGCCAGCAGCAGTTCTGTCACCAATTTAGCTGTGGCTGGATGAGGAGAGAAACAGCTCAGGCTGTGACTGGAGCCTGCCCAAGTCAGAGCTTCACTGGGGCTGTGGGGTGGCAGGGCTTGAGCAGAGAGTGGGACTTGAGAGTGCTGCTACCAAAGGGTGGTGGGTGACAGCAGTGGGAGGTGAGCAGAGCTGCTCCAAGTGCCTGGGGTAAGGCTGAGCACGGGAAAGCCATGGCAAATGGGATTTGGCTTTAAAATGCAGGCAGGGGAACAAGTGGCATGGACAAGACATCTGGATGAGTTTTGGGAGGGGTAGCAGGCTGGTTTCTTTAGTGTTAGATAATGACAGATGTTTCAACAAACTTAATTTTTCACCTCCCTATATAAAAATAAGGTAATTGATTCAAGTGGTATGGAATGCAATTATTACGTTAAGACCTTGTAGAATTAAGTGTAGCTGTAATTGTGTCTTGGTAACATTGTTTTTTTTCAGATCTGTCTTTCCTAATACACCTGAGAAAATCAGTGCAATTTATCCTTGCTGTTTTTCTCTGGAAGAAATTTGATTCAGTCTTCTTTTTTTTTTAGCATCACATTTCTTTTGAACAGTTTAGGGTTCAGTGGTGGTGAATTGAATCTAAATTTCCTTCCTGTGCTTTTCTTTTCTTGAACTCTCCTGAGATCTTGCATCACTCTCACTTTCCTGATGTTTGTGTGTCTTCACCAGGCTTCAGTTGTGAGACAGATGGGGGTGTGTTGTCTAGTAATGTGTCACTCAGCCTCCTGGAGGTCTGATTTCAATAGTGACAGGCTATTAGAGCAAATTGTGGCAGTCTCTGAGTGCTTATTTTCTAATTGCTCAACTGGTTCTTCAAGGTCATTCTGGTGTAATCAGGCAGTATTGTTTAAAGTGTGATTCCCTCTCTCTTCATGCTTTCTGGTATGAATTATACTGTACCAAGATGTTGCATGCCTTATTCTCAGGAAAATCAACCTTTTGGAGAAGGTGGGTTGGTGTGACGTAACTTTTAAGAAACACAAGATATCTTTCCTTATATTTTTTCCATTGTAAATAAAATTCATAGCAAGAACAGAAATACTTCACACACACACACTTTCCATTATGGTGAAGAGAGCTTATGGGGATTCAGATGTTCCTCATCATCCATGTCAGCCTTCCTTATGGCATTTACCTTCACAAAATAGCTTTTTAAAGCACAAAACATTAAAATCATTAGAAAGGATACTTAGGAATGAGAAAATAAGGCGTTTTAAATGAAATTAAAAAAGCTAGGGTAACCCAGAAGTGGCAGTGTCTAGTTTGTCACTTCTACTTGAATTCCCTGCGCACAGAGAATCTTATATCTGACAGCATATGGCACAGTAACCAGATCTTGGATGGTCCTTCTGCCATTCTCCAGTCTCTTTACATGAAGAATTTTGTGCTATTAGCTAACTTTGTCATCTCAGGCACTTTCTTGTTACAGACTTTGAGTAACTGCAGTTTCTCTTTTGAAAGCTTAATAAATAAATGCAATTATTTGCTCCTCTAGTACTATTGAAGCACAAAGCAAGCATTAACATATTGAAATTATTAGTGGAACTCTGAGGTCCTTGAATTTCCTTAGGACTCTTGGCTGAATGTCATCCACTCTTGGTGGTTTGCTAATTTTTCACTGGTCTGTTTTCTCTGTACTGTTTGTCTTTTTTTTTTTTTTTCCTAGCAAAGAGATCCTCTTTGCTTTGCTTTGAAAGAGATCCTCTAATGCATATTCCATAAAGGCCTTTCACTGGGAGAATATGTTTAAATTCCTCCCTAATGAACATGTAAAAAATAATTCTGGTGGTGCCCTGACTATAGGTTATTTAAGCTTTTTCTCTTAATGCTTCTACTTGTTTACCTGCTGTACCCTTACCAATCCTGACAGGCTTCTTGCTTCTAATGTGCCTCAAGAAAAGATTTAGTTGTAGTTTTTATACTTTTTTTTCCTTCCCTAAATTATTTGTGGGACTGTCTTGTATTTTTTTTCTGGTTTTAGCTTGCTATTGTTTGAACCTCATTTGGGCAACTTTTACAAGATTCTTCTAATATTTTCTCTAATATGTTAGTTGGCCTTCTGCTTCCTTGCCTGTCATGTCATTATTCATCCCCACTTAAGTCTTTCTTTTTTTGTGATTTTTGTTTCCTCTAGGCGTCATATACAATGGCTTATATCTCATTGTCTACAGACAAGTTTTTGATGATTCTCTTTGTTGCCTCCTATTTGTCTAATTCCTCTCTTTAAATTTCTTGGTGTTTGTTCCTTCTGCATTAAATTTTGGGTGAGGGTTGCACTAATATTTTTAAGCAAATTCTGCACAGTGTTTAGGATCAAGAGATGTATTTTCTGACAGCTCCTTCCATGAAGCAGTCATTCTTGATATTCAGTATTTTGTCTTGGCTTCCTGTGACATTTAGTGGATAACAAAAACCTCCCATTGTTTTTGTCTTTACTTTTGTAACATTTCTGAGTACCTTAGCTTGGTCACTCAATGCCTGCATGTTTCAATGTGATGGCTCATGTATTTCTCATTATCATTGTCTTGGATGTAAAGAAGGTAAATGTACTCCCTTAATGAATAAGTAATGTCTTTGGATAAATTTCTCTTTTTATTAATTTTCTCAAAAAAATGTTTTTAGCTGCAGATAACTATTTCATTCTAAACTTTCATACTCATTTCTTTATTTTTGAGTGTATATGCATGTCAATAACCAGTGAACCTCCAGACTTGTGGATATCTTTTCTTGATCAAGCAGACTTCTTTTGATCAAACAACCCTTATTTTTTCCACTTTTTGGAAAGTGTCTGAATAAAAATAGGGAACTTGTTCCACATCAGCATTTTTGTTCTCATAATTTTAGACCTGAGATGCTTGACTTGCATATGAGGAGATTTTTCTTAAATATCTACTCTGGAAAGATAGCATAGGGTATGGAAGTGAAATTGTGTGATTTCTTATTTGTATTTTCTCTAGCAGTGATTTGACAGTCCCCACTTTGCCTTTGGAAAACTTCAGCTGAAGGCAGTGGCTCTGCAATAATCTTGCTGCCTCTAAACTGAGCAGTTGGGGATGCTGTGAGATGTATGAAACTGAAGGGTGCTCCTTTGCACTGAGGACAGCTCCAGTTAGAGTTCATGGTTTGGGCACAGGGCAGAAATATTTTCTGAATCCTGACAGTACAGCACACAAGATCTGGGGGTTCTTGGTCAGACAGACTGGTTTTATTGTAGTCTTTAGAGTGGTCTTAGAAACACTAATATCCAACAGCAATAGGTGGGAAATGGGAGGGCAAAAAAGAGTTTAGAAAAAGCATGTTAAAGGTGGAACAGAGGCATGAGATGACTGATAACTGAAATTCAAAAGCTCAACCAGTGCTCAAGAAGAATGTGAGAATAAAATAATGGACTTTTTTTTTCTCCTTTCCCATTTTTTAAAAATGAAATGCCTTTTCTTCAAGTTGGTATGATCTAGAGCTCTTCATTGTCACTGACTTGAATTCATACATTGTCTTGACTTTACTCTTGATTTAGTGCCCTCAAATAGTGCTGTGGGAAAACACTTGGGGCTTGTAAAAGGCACTTCATTGCTGTCTGGTGTACTCTCTGTAGCACTTGTGTAGAAGAGATCTCAGGTTTCTCAATGAGTTGTAACCTGGGGCAGGAGGGAAGCTGCTGCAATGGAGTAGCTGAATGCCACTGGGAGGTTTGCTGTGGAATACTCTTCTGGTTAACACTGCATATTTTTCTAAGCAGTATGGTATTCAACTTTCAAAAGGCAACAATTTTTATTAATTGTTTTGATTTGCAGTAGAAGTTCAAAAGCTAAATGCAAATATGAAATAGTGAAGGAAAAATGTAGTTTTGCTTATGACTTTCCTGTTTTCCTGAATCAGTTATTTCAGCTCAGAGTTGCTACTGAAACAGCTATAGTGCAAAAGTTGAAAATCCAAACTTTTGCATCTGTAGAACTTTTTTACAAAAGAAAAGATTTCCGTCTCTGCAGTTGAACAGTGATTCAGATTTCAAAAGCTGTTGTATCAGTCTTCAGATACTGAGGAAGATTTTGTTTAATTTTTATAAAGCTCTTTTAGCAATAAACTCAACTATTATAACCAATCTGTTGTTATTTTTCCAGGTTTCACTAAATGGTACACAGTTTACAGACAGTTCTGTTGGATCAGAATTCACGGGTGTTTCTCAGGTATGTGCAGTCAAATTTTGTGGGTATGTATACAAGCAGAATTATTTACTAATGGGAGAAAATATTAAACATTATTAAAGGTACTAAATCAAACTCTTCAAAAAGAATGCTGTGTGAGATTTAGATGTTGCTAATTAAGGTCAGTTTCTGATTATTTCCTATTTAAGCTTTAAAAAGCGGTGGAGGCTTTTTTTTAAAGTAAAATTTTATTGTTATAGTATGCTTGAAATTGCACATGGATGTTAAAAAAATCTATGCAGTTTTTATGGTAATAAAGTTATTCTTGGAAATAAATCTAAATACATAGCAGAGATGCAGTTATTTCTGTTCCAACTTGTCCTACTTCCAGCTTTCATTTATGAATGTTATATCTGAACATGTTTCAGAGACAAAGTGAGACTGGGTGTTTTCTTGCAGAGATGCATCCCACATTTTTTGAAGCTTGACTAGTGGAAAAATATCCTCCTTTTCACAAAATGTGCTCTTTGCTCTGATGACACTGAAGAGACATACAAATGTGACCTAATTGCAAGCTCTCCTAATCCAGCAAGAGTTTACTGCTCCTGTTGAAATGGTCACATGAACAGTAACTGCATTCATCATGCTTTAAATAAATAAGAATCTGCAATTTATGGCTTCATTTAATAGGATGGAGTCATAACAGGTATCAGAGATGCTTATGGTCTAGATTTGGTTGAAGTTCTAATTTTCATTATTGATTTGCATTGTGCTCTAGGAACCAAGGGCTTTAATTTGAGATTCACATCTGTTGTAAATATGGGCTCAGTGGAGAGATTGTTAGGGTTTCACTGAGTCTGCCCATAACCAAGATCGTTGTTCCTGTTTGCCATGGCTTTTTAGTGATTGTGGTGCAGCTTTAAGCAAGTTACACACACACACTTCTTAACTTCTAGAAGTCCCTGCAGAGTGGCTGAGGTGTGTTTGCCATGACCTTTACCTTTGCAAAAGAGCAAGTGTCAGGTTGTCTTCTGAGCTTCTACGTTTGTGTCCTTTTCCTACTTGTTGGAAGATGTCCTGCAAATGATGTTCATAAGGATTTGCCTACAAAACACCTATGTCATCATTCTGACAGGGACTTCATCTGGCTTGAAAAAAAGTGTATTTAAGAAGGAAACTTTCAGGGCTAAGGGATAAGCAGTCATGGCCTGCATGCAGGGGTTTTAGGCATGAATAAGATCTTCAGTTGAGTGCAGGTCAGCCAAGAGGAATGTCTAACTTGGGAAATCTGTTGATGCTTGTAGAGCTTATAAAGGAGTTGATCAGTCTCTGCATGAGAGAATTTTTTAAAAACCTGCCGTAGACTCCTGGAGAGATTGTGTTCTTTTTGCTGCCTTAGTGCTTAGGTGCAAATTCTAGAAGTAGCAGCAGTGAGTAAAGGTTAGCTATTCTTACTAAATCTGTTAAATTTCTCATGAACTTTTGAAAGATAGGAAGATATTTGTGGAGATGAAGCCAGTCTGTCTTTTGGGTTCTTATGTCTAGAATTCTTAGTTTTCCTTTTCATATTGCTGAGTCTGTCAGTTTTACAAATGTTAAGAACACAAAAATCAGTGTTTGTAATGCTCTGCTGTTTTTCTTTAGATGTCAGCACTAGAGAATTGATTTGTTGTTGCTGTGAAGACAAGAAGAGAGTGAATTATGGTTTAGCTTGAACTGGTCCTTTGCCCTAAAGAACTATTCACCTGTGCCTGTGCAGTTCAGCTTTACAAGATCTTTAAAGCTGTATTATTTGTTAGTATTGAGATTGGAGCAGTATCAAGAGCAGTGCTTGAATTACTTAAAGTTTGCTTTTTCTTTGAGAAAGAATTAAAGTATTTTGATGCTTACATAGAAGGTGTTGTTAATTAAGGCAGAGTTAGCAGTTTTAATAAAATTGGGCAAATCTGTGATTCTGCCATTGCATGATATTTTGTTCCAGTCATCTCTTATGTCTCATAAAATTGGGTCCTCTTTGTCTTGTGCTGCCTAAGTTGTTTTTGACTGTCAGCCTTGGTGAAGAATCAGCATTGCATGGCTGAACCATGGTTTCATGCACAGTAGCATCTTGGAAAAGAATTCAGGTTTTGAAGTACCTCTGTCCTTGTAAGTTGCCAAGTCTACTTGATTTAATAGCTGATAGTGGATTTTAGGACCCTACTGACTTGTTTTGTTGAAATTGATTTAAACTTTTATTTTGTAATAAGCTTAGCTGAAAGTGACTTTGTTTCAGGTAGTATTGTAGAAGAAAGTGTCACAGAGCTTCAAAGAGGAGATATTTTTCTTTCTTATCTGTAAATAGTGACAGTAAAAGTAAATATTACTTGCTAGATAATTACATCTAGGCCAAAATATTTTAGAGGGAAAGACTGTAGACCATGCTCCTTGGAAACATTTCTTTATAAATGGGAGTGTATTAATAGTCAGAATAGTTTGCCTCATGGATATTGAGACTGCTGTTTGATGTTGGGGCACTCCAAGTATTCACCATTTTATAATGACTGGTAAAACGTGTGTTGTTTTTAGGGGGTTTCATTGTTTGTTTCAAATATCAGAAAATCTTTTCTGATGTGTATTTTGTGAATAACCATTTATCTATCAAAACATTTGTTTGTAGACACCATTTACCTTTGGCTTGGGCCAAAGGGCACCATATACAACTGGCGAGCATTGTCTTCTTTGTAGAAGTGAACGAAAAGATACTTCGCTTTCAGAGAGCGGGATAAAGAATTCTAGCAAAACAGCACTTTCCACATCTCCAAAAGCAAACAATATGCTGCATCTTCCACTGTGGGTGTGTCCAGACTGTCGAAGAACAGTTGAAAAGGAGGAGAGGCATGCTACAATAGAGCAGTCTCTCGTGGTAAGTTCAAGTACCTCAGTAGACTGAGAAAATGCTTACTTATGGGCTGCATGTCACTTTGTGCTTTGGAACCATTGGAACTGTAAATGCTTAAAAAGGATTTTAGGTGATTTTGAGTTGGCTGTATTTAAACTAAACAGGGAAGTTGTTGCAAAAGTGAGGAGTTCTGGTTCCGAGTTGTGGAGTTTTAAGTAGAGCAAGGTTTGGATCTGTTTTTTACTGAGGTTTTTGCTTTTAATTCATTGGATCTCAAGCTTTGTCCTTATCCTCTGTACTTAAATACAATTTCTTCTACTTTTACCAACAGGACCTTACTCACTACACGGTTTTTTATTCTGTCTGCTCATATTGCATTTTCCTCTCTTTGTGAAGTAAACTATCTGAATTTTCCTTGTTCTTTCAGTGGACTTCTTGAGTCACTGCACTTGCACTGACAACGTCCTGCAGATTTCTGAGTTTTGCTGTCTTTTCTTCCCTGTATTTTTTAATAAAGAAGCACAGCTTTGCATAGCATGAATGTAACAGTTTCCTAGTCATGGTAGCACTGCAAGTACCAATTTAATAGATAGTGCTAATATTTGAAGTTGTGAATTCAACCTCCTGTAAGAGCTGTGCTTAGTGTTGCAGGAAGATACTAAAAGTTCGTTGACAGGTCCAGCAAAACCTCATTAGAAGTAAACTATGTTATACTGCAGAGGCAAGTCTTCATCACTGACCTGGGAAGTCACACACTTAGGATAATTGGAAGTACTGTAGATTCCAGCTGATACCTCCTTGCAGAGAGCAAACAGGCTGTGCACACACCCAGAGGCACATACAAGTTTTTATTTCAGTAAATCACTGTAAAGAAAGATTGTATAGAGTACTGCTAAGCTTGTGTTAAAAGTATGGTTAGGGATGTGTTTTGTGAGGAAAATTTAAGAGTTTCTCACTTGTATACAACTTGTGTTTACAGATAATATTGCTGTTAACAAGGATAGTAAATAATCAAAAGAGGTTGCATCTAAGGGAATTACAGTGGTGGTATGGTGGTAAACACATCCTAGAGAGTTCAAAGCACAGCAAGACCAAGGCACATTATTGTTCAATTGAGTCAAATTTTTTGACACATTTAAGCTTTGTTTAAGGAACTGGTAAAGAAAATTAGTGTCCTAGATGTGCAAGGAAGGCAGGATTTGATTCCTACATGTTTAGTTAAGTTACAGATACTCCAGGTGTAAATAAAAACTCACATTGTTTGTTTTTTTTTATTTGGCAACAGTTTTCTTGTTAAAGAGGAATTTTTAAAAGCAGGCAGCAAATAGATTTTCCAAGATTGGAAGCTTGACTTAAAAAGGCATCTACATAAGGTGGCTGGTCAAATTAGAGAAGCCAGCTGAGAAAAAAAGCCAAAATTACAAAAAAAAAAAAAAAAAATTGTTGCCAGTGACTGCAAGTCAGAATACAGGTGGTTTGCTGTAGACGTTCCTGTGTTTAGGTTGCTGTTGCTCTCATTAGCTTGCTTGGTAGCAACTGCATGCAGGTTTGTTTTTACCTATGTCTGCATCATGATCCGGGATTTGGGGCACAAAAAAACCCACTTTCAGTCACAGTACTGATGTGAGAGAGGTCTCTGCCTGGTGCCAGGGAAATCTGGTGGCAGACTTGGGAGGGTGCAGGAAAGAAGCATGGCATGTGCTGGGGCTGGAGCACAGAGAAGGGAGAGAAACTGCAGACAAAAATAGCAGCAGTCTTGGGCGAGTGGTCTGTGTCATCTGCTAGAATTGAGCAGCACAGGAGATCGCATCCATCTCCAATGGCAGCAGCTTTCTGACATCCATTGCTATGAAATACTGTGTCTGGCTGTTACAAAAAAGGAGATTTTATGATTTTTACTAGAAGGGATTGTTAAATCCAGAAGCCAAACCTACTGTTACATGGAGACTGAAGAGATGGTGCTGGTTTATGTTTAAGTGTGGATGATGCAAGCCTTCCTTTAGCTTAGTTCATTGTTTATGCTGAAGTACATAAAGGTGATAATTATAGCCAGTGTACTTTGGTCATTAGAAATGAAGCTTTGTTTGTATCGTCTCTGTTCATCTCTTGCATTTATTAGTCTTTTGAAAGATTAATTCTTTGTGCCTGATTGAGTGTCCACCCAAAATACATACAGCACTAACAATTGCCACTTTAGTATTTGTCTACCTAATAACATTTGAGACCTTACAAACTGTTTGGGTTTTTTCTTTTATTTCAGAGCCAAGATTTCCTTTTGCACATGCCTCTTGGAAACAGTGGATCGCAGCAGGAATCTGTAGGAGGAGGAAGAATAACTGTTGGTGCACAGACAGTGCCTGCTGCAGATCTTAGCAATTCCTCTCCTTCAGATATAGCGTGCAACTGTGAGGCCTGTAATGAACGCAGGTAAGCACTGAACTCAACCTCAGCAGCACGGTGGTTGTAGTCAGACTTTGGCAGTGTTGTAGCTTGTTTGTAGGTGTGTGCTTAAATTCTTGGAACAGTAATTTCTGGATGTCAGAAATTACCCAGTTTCATTTACCCAGTTTCATACTTTATTCTAGGCATTTTCAGGTGTGCTTTTTTTTTTCTGGAATAGTAGGAATCAATACACTTATGTGATGCATACAAAGGGTAATTATTTTTGTCTTCAAATGCAGAGAAAATCCAGCAGAGCCTGAACGTGAACCTCAGCAGCTACAGAATTACTGGTCTGAAGTCAGATACATGGTCCGGTGTATTTATCGTCAAGCTGGGACCCCTCTGGCAGATGACCAAGACCAATCGTTGGTACCAGATAAAGAAGGAATGAAAGAGCTGGTGGATAGGTATATTACTTGAAAGAATATTAATTCTGTTTTATTCAGGATTTTTCAATACTAGTTTAAATGCATGGGAAGCTATTAAATTCATAGGCTGTTTGCAATAGGAATATAAATGTATAATTATGAAAGGGTCCCAGAATGTTATTCTTCAAAAGGCCTTATTCATAAGACAGTGTTAAGTTTGAATTGCCCCATGTGAAAATCTTACCTTGTGGAACTAGCTTGAGTTAGTAGTAGCAATCAGTGTTTGCACCTTACTGCAATTGTAATACCTGGAAGAAATTTTATAAAAATAAAGAAAAGTTATGTTGGACATTGATCACTAGATGAGGTGGATTCCAATTTCATTATCATTTTAGAAGTCACAACTGTAGCTTTTTAAGGTGTTGAAGTGAAAATGGGCTTAATGACATCCAGTGGTGGGTTTTTTGCTTTTAAGAATAGTGTGGCAAACCTTAAAGTGCTCCAGTAGGATCATCTCAGTTTCTGTCTAACTCAGTGTGTGGTCAAGGAGTTTTGTTCTCCTTGGTTCCATATGTACTTAGTATACAGAGATCTGAGCAGTCTCAGCTGTAGTTCTCATGTACAATTTCTAGTTGAACCTAAATTCTGGTGAGGTAAAGACACATTTGAAAGAGAAATTCATCTAGCACTGCTCTTAATATGACTGTACACCTGAACTAGCTTTAGTAGATAATTAAATAAGCATATTGCACTTTGTTTATATAAAAACTGTTTGGTTACGTAGGTGAGTTGTGTACAAGGAGAGCAATATAGTGTCCCTCCCTCTTAGTCACACTTCGTTTATTTAGGTGATCAAAACATGCAATATAGGCTTGGAAATCAAAGATGTTTAAATGTTGCATAGTGTGTTGGTAATTAAAGCTGAATCACAGCTAAAGTGGTTATTGATGTTATGCATCTCCTTTATGGAAAAATTTTGGAAATCAAAACATAATACGTGTAACTTTCTTATGTACACAGGAGCTTTCATTACTCAGAACTGTTTTTCACTTTCAAGAGAGATTGCTAAAATACAAAGACATAAACAGGATTTCAAAGAAGGAAACCTTAAATGCCAATTGGATTATTTTTCACTTGAGTTCCTTATGGTCTATAAAGTGAAAAATAAAAAAAGGGTATGCTTTGGGCAGGCACCGGTGCGTCCAGTCTGTAGTGCTAATATCATGCAGAATTTTTTTACAAAGCTAGTCAATATAGGTATTGAATGCATTAAAAAAGTCTTCCATTTAGGTAGCATGCAGAAAACCATGCTGGCTGAGTAACTCTGTTTAAAAGGCAGAAATTCCCACTTCCATGCTTGGCTCTTGTTAGATACAGCTGGCAAAAAATGGAGTGTCTGGCTGTCTTTTTTGGAATAATTGGTGGTGCCAAGTAATGTTCCTATTGTATGTTGGAATACTTGATGGCAGTGTGATAGGACTGTTTTGTGAGTGGTGAGGGAAAAACATGGATTAGATAGCTACAGACTGCAGATTTCTATTCACCTAGCTCTTAAGTAATTAACCTGTTAATTTCTTCTTCCCACTTCCCTGTGCTGTAAAAAACCCAAATCATTCTGCGCATGCTTAAACTCCGTGCACAGAGATTTAGAGTGAAATTAAATTATTTAAAGGGGCTCAAAGCAGCTATCATGTTCAGTTTTCTTCTGTAGGCACAAATTTGTCACATGTTATGAACAACATGGAGAAACAGTGAAGAAGCTTATCTGAAGAGTCTGGGTGCCTGCAGGGTTGGATACAAATGGAATTAAGATTTTTGAGCTCACAATGAAATTGTAAATTCTAAATCAGTTTGCTCCTCAAGTATCCTTGACTTAAAGGTACACAGGAGCTCAGTCCCATACGTGTAGAAGTAGGGGCCTGGACTGTGTTCTCTGAGATTTCAAGTAGTTCTCTAAACCTGAGCCACTGAGGTTACTTTTGATGAGGATAATGGTAACTAGTAAATACTTCTAGGAAAATGAAAACTGTTGATTACATGCTCTTTTTTTTTTTTCTTTTTTGTCACAAATACTCTAAAAATAAAGGCTTTGTGAAAGAGATCCATACCAGCTTTACCAGCGATTGGAACAACAAGCTAGGGAATATGTGCTGGAAATGAAGGTGCGTCTGCTCAGACACCTGTCCCTGCGATCCAAGGTTGCATCGATGCTGGCGACAGAAGGGCCACCCCAGGCACAGCAGTTCATCTCACTCCTACTTGAAGAGTACAGTGCACTCTGTCAGGCAGCCTGTACAATCAGCGCCTTCCTAGTCACTCTGGTAAGACTGAAAAAACAGCCTTTGTGCTCCTGCTTGCCAGGGCTGATGCTGACAGTTATTTCTGAGCTCTTTCAGGTGTCTTCTGTGGTTGTAAATTGTAAGGTTCTTTTTGTGTTTGTCAATAGAGACTGGGAGACTGTGAAAATGCAGTTAAAATTCAGAAGTGTGGAGTAGGCATCTCTTACAGTGTCTTGATGAAATTTTTTTGTTGTTCACAAAGAAAAAGGTGGGATGTTGTTTGTGGCACTTACTCTGAAACAAATCTTTAAGCAGATTTACAAAATATGATATATCCTAGTGTGGAAAATCCTTCTCTAGTAATCTTTAATGGTCTCTTCACAACCCTGATTAAGTGACACCAACTTCTGTGTGTAGCACTTACTTAATTGTTTCCTTGGTCAAACTTTTCATTCATGATCTAGGATGGCTACTTGAAGAGATTGTGTTGCCTCAGACTTAATCTGCTATGTAATTTATTATTTCTAAAGTTCTACCTTAAATGCTTTTTTTGTCAACTGATTGTGCTGTTAGACTTGGGATTACATTTTTGGGTATAAAATAGGCAGTAGCCTTAAAAATTTCTTCTTGAGTAACTGTCCATTGGGTGCATAATACCATAAACACATTCTGTAATTCTGTTTGTTTAAGATCTTAGAAGGTTATTAATCCTGTTTTGATATTAATCCTTTCTTGTGCATCCTTTGTTAATGTCCTCATCCTGCCCATCCCTTTTCTTGTGTAAGCTTTGTGCAAGTAGAAAAAAAAAAGGTGGCAAAAATGGGGAATTTGGATTTTATTGCCAGTTAGGTGAAAGTGACTGTCTGGATGGGTAAAGAGAAGAAAAAATAGATGGGACACTATGATGGCCACAGGTGAGAGAGGAAGCAGAGTTTCATTACTGAGGTAGCACTGTCAATAAAATTAAATTGGCAAAGCAAGAAGATGCTTCTTCTAAGAAACTTGAACATATCTGAAGAGGGTTTTTGTTGTCAGTGCTCTGTGTTTACTGTTTCTCTATTATCTTTCCCAGCTTTATCACTTAGATACAGACGTGAGGTCACTGCTATCTCCTGTTTATTGGCTGCTTTTAACAGTCACTAAGTTTTTAACAAGGTGCTTGAGAGAAGGTTACTCTTGAGGTTGATTTGTGTTGCAGCTTTTTCACCTGTAAAGTGAATGGTTTGCAGTGCACCTCAGCTTTCTCAAAGTGGGTCTGCCAATAACGAACCCATTAATGCCAGAATTACACAGTTGATCAGAAAATTACCATTGTATACCTTTTTCCTGGCAATTACTGTGAACTAGTCATCTGAAAACTAGTAGGTATGGGAGATTGAAATAATAGCCATGAGAAAACAGAAGATGCTTGAACTCCCTAGTCAGCCCCTTTCCTGACAAAATTAAAAGTAAAATAAAATTCTTCTCCTCTTTTAAAAAACAAAGCATAAGAAAACACAAAATATACCAGATTTTTCTTGTCTTTCTCCTTCTGCAGCCCAGTCAGTACTGAAAACATCTTTCTACTACGCTGTGACCTTGAGAAACTGAAATGTGAGAATGTAGGATACTGTCTCTTGTCATACATTTCTTAGATTTACTAAATAAACTTTTTATTAAATGGAGTAGAATGTCACAGCTTGCAGTACAGGTAGTAGGGTCACTAGCTTTTTCAGTCTGCATGGATGTTTCCTCTCAAGATACCAGTACACTATGGAAGAAGGAATCTTTGCAGCTAAAATAACGTAACAGGCAGCCGAGATTTCTAAACTTAGTCCTGCCTTCCTTTTAAGGATGAAAGCTTTGCATGTAGTGTACTGTAGAAAGGCATATAATGCCTTGAACCTCCACCTGTGAGAAACTGATTTCTCAATGAAATTATGAACAGTTGTCCTTCCTTTCAAACAAATCCATCTGACTTCAATAGCAGGAACTAAAGCTTTGTGCCCCACCAGTGCAGGGAATGACAGATTATACTGACAGCAATTTAGAGAGACTCTGGTCAGTACAGAAGGGCCCTCAAGTACACAGCATACAGACTAGAGAAGAAAACATGCCTGATGTTTCTTTGTGAGAAATACCATAATCTGCACAAACTGGTACACAAGAGTTTGTAGATAAATGTTGATTGTTTTGTTCACAGCATAATATGGAAATTCCTTAAGAAATCAACCTAAGTGAACCTTGAGAAATTATTGGCATTTTATAGAAATTTAAAATATTTTGTAGACATAGTACTCAAAATGAAAAAGTATATGCGTCTTGTATAACTCAAAAAACCCCATCACCTGCCCTTCTTAATAATAATACTTTGAACTTAATTGGTTTTTTTAAATGCTGGTAGTCTTGTCTTCAGGTCTAATATAAATTTGTTTGGTTGGTTTATTTTTTAACCCACTGTTGTTAACAAAACTTTAAAATTCCAGAGTATAATGGTGTTTCTGGGTGCTTGGGGTTATAGTACTTAAGGCCCACTTGCTGATTTGAGAGCCAGAATGCTTGTGTTTAATTCTGCTGTGTGGGTGAGTCCTGGTACAGAAAACCTGCATACTGCTGGCTAAATGTATGAAAACTTGCTGCCTTGAAAAGTATATTTACATGTGTTTTGAATTCTTGTGTTTTAATGATAATAGTTTTAAGGTTTAGCTCTTGAAATCACATACAATTAGGTGTTAAATAACATCAAATACAGAAATGTTCTGCTTACTAGAGAAGTAAGCTGTTGGTCTTGTCTGTTTAGAGAACTTAATTCTTTAAACTGTAGTTGAGGAGAGCTGTTAATTTGATTTTATGTCAGTTTTGAGTAAAGATTATAGGTTGACATTATACATGTGTCTTATACTAGCTAAGTTAAAAAAACTGAAAAATAATCATAAATAGACAATTGTTTGACAAGAAAACCTGAGAATTACAGGTTCAGGTCATAAAATGCATCTTTTGGTGCGGGAACTTTGAAAAATGTAGACTGGTTTGTTTTTTTTTTTTATTATTCATGACAGTTTAGAAGGAATGATGCTACGGTTATTTAAGTAATTAAAAATTGATTCAGTTCTTGAATTTGGTTTGGGTTTTAAAACTGTGTAAGATCTGAGCTGGTTCATACAGCCTGTAGGTTGGAGATTAGGCTTTTAAAAAATTCTTGCTTTGTACAGAATTTTGGTTTTTTTTCCTTAACCCTGGTTTATTTCTGGTTGTTTTATCATTATAGGAAAATGAACATTTGAAGAAATTTCAGGTGACATGGGAATTGCACAACAAGCATCTGTTTGAAAATTTGGTATTTTCTGAGCCACTCCTGCAGAATAGCTTGCCAACGCTGGTGTCACAGTTAAGGTAGAGTTTAACTTTTGTTTTGTGGTTTCAAGAAGAAGTGAAAACCCATGTTTGCAGCCATAGCTTTAAAAAAATGCCACTACAATTGCATTGGTAAAAATCTTTGGGGATCTCTCTTGAAAAGAGTGTTGTTGATTGAGCAGGCTGCTGTCATAACTTGCTTGTCAGAAGAATTACAGCCTTAATTTGCTTAGTTGTAGGTTACCCAGTAAAATGACAGCATCCTGTGTAAATATTGATGGTATGACTGAATAGTACTGTTTTCAGTTATCAGGCATTGCTGCTGTTTCTACAGCTCTGCAAGCAAATTAAAGCCTCATTACCTTCTACTTCCCATAGTGCACAGAACTGAATTTGGAGTTTTAATCCATCTTTTCACTGGAGAAACTCCCTTGCTGTATGCTTGCAGGTTCCATGGATTTAAAGCTCTTGAGGCATTAAATTTTATATTTTCTTAGTAGGGTTGCTCTGCTTGTAATTTGTGTACTGCCAAAGTGTTAGGGTTTTCTAGGGAAGAGGTATTAATAGAAATTTTCTTTACCCGAAGTCCTAACATTTTTAACATACAGTTGTGGGTGGTTCATGTTGACCTCTCAGTCTCATTTGTGATGAAGACATGTTTATGATCTGTGTATGTGGGGCTTAAAGGTATTGTCTTGGGTAATTTTCTATGGTACAATAGCAGTTTGGCTAATTCTGTTACAAGAGATGTTGCACGCAGTGAAAAAAAAAAATTGAGTCTTCCCTCCTTTTGCTAGTAGATACTAGAAAGGAAAAAAGAAGGGACAAAAAGTTGAATTGATTCCAGGCTCAGCAACAGGCTAGCAAGAAGTCTAAGGTCCCTCATAAGTTACCCCATTTGTTTAGATGAAGCTGGGTTGATATTGAAAGCCTTTCTCTCCCTGCCCCAACAGCTAATTTTGTTGCTGTGTACAACAGCATGTTAGTTGTGTATTTTTCCAGTGATCTGTGGCTTCTTTTTCTGTGACTGTCCTTCATCATATCCGTGCTTTTTGACAAGGCCTCTCGGTATCTCTTTACTCCAGCAATCCTGACTATATGAAAATGTTTATGTTGCCTTTATCTGCAGAGCTGAGAATGGTCTTAGAGAACTTTATGGTTACTTCTTAACAAAAGCATTTTTAATTTCATTTACCTGTTCTGTGCTACTGCAATTAAAGTCAGAGCAACAGAAGTTGTGTTTCTGCTGTCACTGTGGTGACAGCCTCTTTCAAAGCTTACAAATATGATGAAATCAGAATCTCTTCCTGCAGGACTTTCTTTTCCAGTGCATTTGTGTTTTCTAGGTAGTTTGTGTGAAACACCCTTGAACTTATGGTTTTGCCTAGTTTGGTTGACATGAATCATTTTTTGACAGGAAAGGTTCAGCACAATCTTCCCATTTCTAGGTTATTTAGTGTATATCTTGTTTTTCTTTGATAAACAGATTTTGTTTGTGTTCATGGTCTCTCAGGATTTTATTGAGTTCTCTGTGTCTTGAAGTGACAGAATTAGATTTCTCTGGGAAGGATATGTTTCTGCCTTCCATTGGAAATTAGTGTAGAAATGATCCATCACAGAAGCGTCACATGGAAAAGCAGGGATCAGCCTAGTCCTCTGGACATTTGGTGAACAGAGAATCGTGTATGTGCAGTAGAGGAAGTATTGCCAGAGTTTCTTTACAAAGAGCATCAGCCTCATCATTTTCTCTTCCTGAAGAGAAATGTGAAATGGCATTTTGACATCTCAGCTTCGCTTAGATTTTGGGTGTTCATCCTTTCTTTCATCCTTTGCTTAAATCACTACTTTTTTTT
>WBNO01016638.1:186-15775 GCA_013400575.1 Peucedramus taeniatus
CAACATGACATCTCAAAAACCCAAAAAGTGACAAAAAACTCCACTGCAGCAAAGCAGTGATTTGTAATACAGTATGGTCACTTGAAAATAAATAATAAAATTACGAAGAGACAGAAACCTTACATTGGTGGGCAACAGCAAATAGGCTTAAATACTCTACTGATTGTGCATTTTCCTAAATTTGCAATTAGGAATCCAAGTCATAGGGAAGTATTAGTATCTGGAGGCAAATCTAGGGAATAAAGACTGACATCACAGAGTTAGGCTAACATGCTGGCAGAGTACCCATTCTCTATTTTTCATTCATCTCACCTAGTCAGATCACAACCTCTTTAGTGACATTATCAGAAGCTTCTGTATAAGGGGTGATCTAAACATAATTTATTTCCTGAAAAATTAAGTCTCTGATTTATTTGTATTGTGTATCTTATCCTTACCCTATATTTCTGTCAACATCAACACCTTGAGCAGTCATATGGTAGAGTCCAAATTTAGCCAACTTCACGTGTCCCTGCAAAAGGAAAAATAAATTATCAAGAGCAGCAGTATCCATGGGAAGAATGTGTTTAAGTTAAAAAAGTCAAAACCAAAATTTAAAAATAATTTCAAACTGCATTAGCTGTCAGAGGACAGAAACCTATAAAAGCACCTTATTACATTTCTGCCTCATCTCTTACGCAGAAATGCATTGCAAGTTAAAGAGGTGTTTATTTCTAAGGCTTTTGCTTCTCAAGAGCATTAAGTAAATCACTTTGTTTGGAACACTTGAACTCAGTGTTTGAATCAGAACTTTTAAAGTTACAGTATTATCTTCAGTAAATTAAAAAGGCTTAAATACTCCACTGAACATTTTTTCTGTTTGAAAACTGTTCAAAATCCTCTTTGACTCCTAGAGCTCCCTAAACATGACCAATATTTCCTCAACTCCTCCATTTACCCAACCTTGCTTCTGCAGACCTCCAATCAATTCATTACTATCTTGCTCTCCTTAACAGTATCAACATGTATTCTAAACAAACAGTATTTCCAGGTACTTTCTTTTTATTTGTGAAGACAGAAAGCTAACTCCAAAACAACAAAAAATTAGGCACAGAAGTTAAACTGAGGCTTTATTTCTGCTGAATATTGAATTACACTCAGTCAGCCTACAGATAGTACAACAGAGAAGGCTACATCAGAAGGCTTTCAAAGGGCAGGGGAGAGCTTAGAAGTTTATTGTCTCACAGCATTCTTCTGTTCTTTCATTGATTTTAGGAGTATCTTAAAATTCTAGAGTACTTTTGCATGTTAGAGCACTATTATGATTTTCATTTGTTTACAAGCATATAAAAAAATATGTGCTCCTTCTTTTTGGTGTTCCTTATTTTTGTCCTCTCCTTTCTTTGCCTTCCAAGGGGAGGATTTAGCTATTCTACCAAAACTGAGTAAAAAAAGATTGACAGAGGAGTTATGCAGGTAGGTCAAACTCTTTAGCTGTTGGTTCTGATGAAGAAACTGCTCTGAGGACAACAGTAGCTATTAATTTCCTCTCAACTTTTATGACCAGAAATTGTATTCCTCTTTGCCGATTCAATAATCTGTGGTAACAGAACTGACAGATACTTAAACCTGAATATTTTAACATGAACAAAAAAATATCCTGAAAAGTATCTTAAAAGGCGAGTACCATATCACCATGGAACACAAGAAATATTAGTGACAGCTAATTAGCCATATGAAATATTCTTCTATTCAAATAGCTAGGAAGGTCTTGTGGCTAATTATTGATGACAAGTAGACTTAGATTACCACTTGAGACTGGAGAAAAAGTGTGGTTTGGGATAGAATAGAAAAATGAATTTGGCAATACATTTTAAACTTAGGAAATGAGGGAAAATTGTAGTTAAAAAAAACCAACCAAACAATAAAACAAACAACTGTCTAGATCTGCAATTTTTTCCCCATTGAAAGGACTGTGACTGTCCAGTCTCCATCTATGACACTGCACAGCACTTGTTAGCACCAAACAAACCCATAGATTTATTCCTGTAGCTGTACCTTTCGATCCAAAAGAATATTGCAAGGGGAGAGTGCTCGGTGGACCATTCCATGCTTATTCATATATTGCAAACCTTGCAAAACCTCATATGCTATGCATAAGATCCTTGAAGAACTGAAAAAAACCAAACAAACCAACAACATGTTACAGTGAATGTTTTCCTTTTTAATCTGTAAAAATATAGTGTTCCACAGCTATTCCAAACAAAAGCGAGACATTTACAATTCCAGAACAGTTTAAGGGATCAGCATTGAATATGGTGGGGTATGTTCATTGCCATACACACATCTCCTCAAAATCCACACCTAAGTTTCTTGAACTGATCCTTAGGAAGCGTAGAAAATGCTGACAAAGTATAAAATACTCTCTTCAGTAGAAACTCACCTAAACAGGAAATAAAAAATCTCAACCCTCCTTTATTTTTATTTGCTCTTCTTAAGTCTCCTACTGGTATTCATTAAAAAAAAAAAAAAAGTTCACCTGAACAAAAGGTTTTTAAAACTCAGACAGTAACTAGAGCTTATTCAGAAGATAGCAAAGAGGCAGAAACTTCATTTTCAGCACACTTTGTTTTACAACCTTGGAAGTATCAACCTTACCATCTTTGTAGAGAAACAACAAAGCTTACTATAAAAAACATTTTTACATAACTATGTATTTTGACAAAAGTTACCATTTCCTCTATAGACTGATAGCCCTAAAGAGGAGTTTCTGTGAATAACTGATCAGGAACTTGTACAGATCACCATAACAGGCTTCCAAAGAGCACTCTAAACAAGAGCAAAAGGCATGGATCTCATGTCACCTAGAGAGATTCCATTTAACTTTCTACTCTTCTCATTCTGTCCACTCCCCCTCAGCCATTTCAGGTCTTTTTGGTAACTTTGTAGGCACTGGTTTACAAAATATCCAAAAATGAAAGCATATCTACTTATAAAGACTTAACATCCCTTTTTTTTTTTTTTTATTTTTTATTTCCTTGTTAAAGAATAGCATACAATAGCCTGTATCCTCCTTCTGGAGGGTATTCACCACCTTCTCTTGCTTATTAAAAACTTGTGCAACAGCAAAATGAGGAGGAGTATTTCAGACTGATGACTGTGACAAGCCAACTATCTGATTAAACACCAAAATTAATTTATTTATTCAACTTCATCAGCTGCTATTCATACCCGATGGAATGACAAATAATTTGTTCTGCAAGAGTAAATAGCTAGATTTTTACAAAAGTCACACTTACAACAAATTCTGGAACTACTGAAACACAGAAATACTGAAAAAAAGCCATGACTAAGTTACCTTGCACAGAGCTATTGTCTAGATCCTCCCCCTTTTTCCTAGAAGAGCTCTGCACTAATTCACAGTAGTTGTGAATATATACTTTAAAGATATATTTTAAGCACAAATGGAAACTACTCTAACATATGTCCATACTGCTGTATCTTAGGTCATACTATTTGAAAGTGATTCTCAAGGTCTTAGCAATTTGATCAAAACCTTATGGCTAATAACCACAAAACCAAAACAAAACCTCAAAACCATCTAGCTTCTCTCTCCCTATCACCTCCCACCCACAAGTTAAATACTACACCACAGCATCAGACCCTGTTAAGCTGTGTACCTTTCCTCTCAGACATTCTTGGGCAGAAATATGAATGTGGTAAAAAAAATTACAAGTCCTCAGCTTTCTTGTATATTTTTTTTGCCTTCAATGCAAATACTAGTGATAATAGTGGTAAACAGAATCCCCTCTCTCATCTTCTGCTCAGTTTTGTTAAACAAGACATGAAAAATAAATGATGGAGTATTCATGTTTCCAGTAAGGAAACAAGTGCATGCAAACAATTAGTAGTACATCATGAGGTATTCTAGCCTAAACATTGTTTCTCTGTGTTAAAAAATAAAAGTAAATATGGCATATTTAAAAACCAGAACTAACTACTAATAAAAGCAAAATTTGGTGGCGGTTTGCTGGAGGCAAGCAGTGTGCTCTGCTGGCACCAGGGGGCCTCAGCCACCCATTTATTCTCTATGTTCTCTCGCAATTCATTAAAAAAACACCCCAGAACCCGGGCAAATACATGAAAATACTGCTTTGGGATTCTTTGCTTTTCAAGATAAACTCTTCACATCATTACAACGATCAGGAACACAGGAGTGGTAATTATTTTTCAATGTGCATTCAATGCTCAGTGCTGTTAAACTCTTGATACCATCCTTCTGGGCAGAAGTGTTGAGCCAAGCATCTCCCACTGGTTCTTCAGCAGAGAGGGAACTCTGTACACCAAGCTCTGCATTGTGCTGCTGCACCTTGTGTAGCTCTTATTTATCAGGAAAATACACGGTGTGGTTACAACCCATGAGATTTGCACTTAATTCCAAAGGGCCTGACAACTACACTTACTGCTGTTATCAAGCCCAAGAGATTTCTCTCTTTTATACTCCCCAAGGCCAAGTTCAGCAGATATCCCCAGCCTCTGGAGATCACTACCTAGGCTGTCCCCTTGCTTCAGTGGGTCTCAGCTCCATCCCAGTTTCTACAACCACTGTCAACATCTCAAGCATTGCATCAGCCTTCAGCAAATGCAGAAGGTACACTCATAAAGACACTTCCAGGCTGCAGTGTAACTTGACTTTTAAAAAGCCCCTGTAAACAGAAAAAGAAGACGTTGTTCTAAATGAGAAGGACACTTATAAAAATCCAGTGTTGGTGGGAAGCTCTGAGCAGATTCAGAAACTTTTTCACCAATTAGCTGGAAGTCTGTTTTTCAAGAGACTACCTGCTGTTGAACTACAATAGATGTAGCCCTGTTAACTACTCTGCCTCTTGAACTGCAGAGGTATCAGCACCCTCTTTTAGCAGGAGGTGGAGGGAAAAAAAACCAACAGCAGAGGCACTAGAAACAATATAGGAGCTGAAGTAGCCAGATGTAAACGAGGCAGGTTTGACATCAATCACACCACACCATAGACCTAAGGAGGGCCATAATGGCAGCTGTGGGGCACAAAGCAGCCTCTTCATCTCAGCAGCTGATGATCATGGTTGTGACCTCATATTACAGTAAAACAAATCACTCCCCTGCTTAGGCAATACTGTAGGATGCAGCAAGTAAAAGTAGAAGTGTGAGATGCACTGGAGTTTCCTAGCTCTTCCAAAAAGACTTGTTTTAAGGTGATCTTCCTCTCCACCAGCAAGAAAAGAAACAGAAACGTCTTTGCAAAAGGAGCACACGTTCAAGAAGCTATGTGCATTTTGATCCTCCGTCTGGATACCAAAAAATATATTCAGCTGTAGCCTGGTCAGCTAGGCCTCTGAACAGGGGCTCTCTTCAAGAGAAAGGATTGCACACAGGTATCAAACTGGTTAAAATAAATGGTTGTCCTGGTTTGCAGAAGAAACAGCCACGAAAAGAGGACATTTTGTACTCCTTCATACTAGAAATCATGAATTAAAATACTGTAAGAATTAAAACCAATACCAGGTTTGAGGCTATAATTTGAATGCATAGAAAAGGAAGCACTAAGGAAAACTCTATTCCCCCTTCAGATCCATCCTGTAAGTAGGATGAGGAAAAACAAAATCTCTACAAGTTGACATGAGCAAGTTTAGCCAACAGTACAAAACCCAGCATGATTAAGAGAGGCATGTGCATGGCATTTGTGGGTGGAGAGAAAAGTGAAGTCAACTTAAAAACCCACAAAAAGGAGGATTGTTTTATTACCTCCAGAACTTGTCAGACCAAGAGCTGTACCAGACAAATGACTAATTTCCACACTGTAATAGTGCACAGGTGGCTGCATTGTGCCTTCACAAAAAACATTAACTTCTCCACTTAGCAGCCAGCCTGATCTCCAGTCTGCTGAATTCTTACTGTTAAGGACACAAACACATTTTCTGGAAATTTATTCAGGAATAATAAACCTAACCTGTCAGGAAACAGATGGTTTAGCAGAGTTTCAATCTCTTGTGGTTCTGCAAACCCACTGATGAAATAATCTGATTGCTTGGGAGACTGTTGTCACTCTTTGGCTTCAGACGAGTGGGGTGGGGAAGAAAAGCTTCTTAGTGCACCCACTACACTCCCTGATCTGAAGGAGAACAGCTTCTGGGCCAGAGTGAAAGGGAAAGTACTAGAAGAAGTTAGCATACGCAGAGTCTTACCTTTTTCAAAAGGATCAGATTTTAGCAGAGAGAGTGAGAAAGATGGACTATCAGGAACCAACTTAAGACAATAAACCCTGAAAACAATCAGGGGATTGGAGAGCTAAGAGCGAGCATACTCACCCAGCAGGGACTGAGCAGTACCTGGGAAGAAACAGCTGAGGAGAACTGCCCAAGCCATAGGTCAACATGAACACAAGATCAAACAAAAAAAATTGCTTTATTTAAAAATCAAAAACTTTATGACAAAAATGTGGTATGCTGAATTCCTGCTAAAATAACCCAAACAATATTACCTATATATTCTTCAGTTTAAGTGGCTATTTTTTAACTTATGATTTGTGATTAATGGGAATAATAATGCAGCTGCTTGCAGAAGTGGGAACTGGACTCCAAGACAGGCTGCTCTAGAAACAAACAATTTCTTGCAACTAATTATTTCCATTTTAGATAAAATTACTGGTCTTCCAAATCCTAAAAATAGTCATATTAGCTCAGACCAAATATTATTTCAGACCACTATCCTTTAAAAAAAAAAAAAAAAAGGCAGATGCCTAGGAGAAAGGGAATACAGAGCAAGCACATATGACACCTTCTTTGATATTTTCCTGGCTTCCAACTTCCTCTAATCTTTCTTCTGGGTGAAACAAAAGTTTGCCTCCTAAGCATCATGTCTGGTAATATCATCTACTAGATCCTGTGGCATTCCACAGCCATCAAGAATTCTGTTGGTAAAATCTCCTTGCTATTTTATCATTGCTCGACTCCAGAGCAGGAAAAGCAATTGTGGAAAAATGCATTTGACAGCCAGCAGCATGGTAGTTGCTACATACACCACAGACTGCTGAAGGGAAAATAAAAACTACTTCATGCATGACATATTGAATACTGAAGAACAAGAGGACTGCAGCTCACACAGTTGGAAATCAGAGACGGGTGGGGTCAGGAGGCTTGACTTATTAAACTGTCTGATCAAAAAAATTCCAACATGAGAAAAGAAACAATGAAGAGATGAATTTTCAGTATTCATGTCAATACCATGGAAGGTACAGGTTCACACAAGTTTCTTTCCCTCCACTTTAAAGGAAAATCAATGTCAATCTGCACACAAATTGACTCCATTATCATCTTTAAGAGAAGTGTATTCATGGCATTAGCTGGAAATACATATTCTCCATTTTTTTTCAGTGCTACAATAAAATAGTTTAATATGAAAGAGTAATTGGGTATCTCAAAAGATCTTCCTGTCTTTGTACTGTGTCCAGAGCTACCTTCTAGACTACATCATCTCCCCTTTTGATGCAGAGGCAGCTATTACAGTGTAGGTAATCAGCACATAGTGATTGTGCTGGTTTTGCAATAACTAATTTTTGGTGAAGAATGTGGGCATCAATCCCGGTACCTCTCAAAGGTGCACTGGCATCTGGCCAGTGTCAACCCATCACATTTATGTACCTGTACAGCAGGACAGGAGCAAAACCAGCAGGCTGGAGCAAAATGAAGGCAGGAGCAAAATCTTGAGGAAAGGAGAAAGATTTCTGGCTGTTACAAATATATTGGTGGTATTTTTAACTGGTTACGACCAGGTGTAAATTTAATTTCCTTTTATGCTTTTTTATCAGTCAACACAGAGCCCCCAGTCCAGTTTTTAGAAGGAAGAAAGTTGTGCCTGGAAAGTACATTCAGTACTTAATGGACTATTTTGAATAAGAATGTTTCATCAAGTGAAGTGAACAGAGGCACTACCAGAATGTGAAAACAAAACAGGACTGCTATCAGAAAGCAAGCCTCTCCATCATCTACTTAATTGCACAGAGTCCTGTAATCTTGTAGGTAATAGAGATGTGTATGTGGATTAGTACTAAAGTCATGTTTATTCAGTGCAGTGGCAATTTAAGAAAAGAGGAAATTGATAACAAAAACTGGAACCAGAATAATTTTGACTTCTCTTAGGAAGGCAGAGCAAGATCAAACAGAGTAAGAGTAGGCTCTATATGAGTATACCATGTTTCTGAGTTTCTCTTTGCTCAGACTTACAGTTCATGGGTACATACACCGCAATGCATGCTTAAATAAGTCCTTTATTAAATCTGTGCATCTTGTTCTAACATTGTAATATTCTTGTAAAAAGTAAACTCTAAAGGAAGAGAACCTCAACAAGCAGGAGTCTTAAGAAGCTTGTAGCACTGATACACAGGAGTGAAAACATGGGTTCCTCTCCCAAAGCAGCGTCAGACAGGGTCTGCCCTGAGGAAGCACACCAGAGCAACACAAACCAGCAACGTCATCAATCACCATCCCTGAACTTGTGAAACTAATACACATTTGGAATCCAGGAAGGAGATTCATCACAAAAAATTGCGTCTGTTCAAAGTGAAAGGGAACCAGGTTGTGAACAGATGTAATGTTTCTGAACCCATAAAAGTGACAGTATTTCAATACAAGCAAAACTATAAAACAAAGAAAATGACATTTGCAGTTAGTTCCATTATTGCCAACAATGTGGATAGACTGGTTAGAAGTGGTGTGGCCAAGTGGTTCAGCAAAGGATAAAGTTTGGGTATAATCCCAGCTGAGACAATCACTATGTTGACCTCAAGAAAGCCATCTGACCTCCTTATTCCTCAATCAACCAGCTGGAAAACTGGATAAAAAGCAGAACTGGGTTGAAAACCAGATGTGCAGATAAATCGGGTCTTCCTGGGTAAATAAATTACAAAATACCCTATACAGGACATAAAGAGTTTGATGCAGGTGGGAATGGTTTATTTAGCACTTTATTATGTGTTTGATTAAAAAATGGCACTGGGGACCAAGATTGTAAACACTGCCAATTTACTTGGAAACGCATTCACATTACCAGAATGAAATGAACTGGAAAGGAATGCAACAAACAGAGAGTAAGACACACACACAAAAAAAGAGTTTTATAGACAAGAGTCCTCAGAAGTCACTAACTCATTCACAAGGTTATTTCACACAGGATATCTTCAACAAGTTCATCGCTCACCTGAGGAAACTCAGAAAGTCCTTTCATTCCTTTTTTAAAGTTCTAAGCCACAAGCATTTAAAAGCAACACAGATGATGTTACACTCTTATGAAGGTCTCAACTTGTAATGTATGATAAAAGTCCATGAAACATAGATGAAGGCACAGATAAAGAACAACTTTATATACCGAGCAGATTGAATACAACACTTTTTATCAGACTGCTGATTTCTCAGATCATTATCGCTTTGAATGATTTTTGTCATAAACCAAAAATTTTCAAACATTGCACCTTAATTCCTCCTGGACATCCAGCATTCATCCCAAAAAAAGGGAGAGCAAATGAAAAAAGTAGTTTTGAAGAAAAAGTACACCTTCTAAAGTGGTACTTTAATGAAACTTCTAGTGCCATCCTGTTTAATGCACAGAATGAGAACGACAATCCACATTCCTTGATTTTGATCTTGCCCCGATTAACTTCTAAAAAGTTTTTTTGCATCTTAGCCTCAGCTGGCTCATATGTAAAACATGTAATAGTGATACTTTACATTGGACCAAAAAGTGCAATGAAATAAATTATTTCAATCACTAGATACAAAAATTAGGCAAAGTAGTTCTAATTTAAACTCAGAGACTCAGCATTCTTACCACTGACTATATACTCTGAGTAACATAACAGAACTAGATGCAGAGTTGACAATAAAAGAACAAGACCTAATGGGGGAAAAAACAAGACAATGACCTCAAAATATACAATAAAAAAGTAGCTTCCATAGCATTATATACACGTACCATATGTCACAAGGCCAAAATTTCATTGAAGGAATCAACATATCTCACATTCTCCTCTCCTTCTCCAAAAGGAGTGATCTCATAAAAAGTAGTAGAATTAAGATCAATTGAAGTCAGATCTCCAAAAAGCTTTTGCTTTCTTTTGGACTCCTCTGAACAAATGCATGCACCTTTAAAAAGTCGTACATTGATACTCCAATTCTCCCTGATGCAACTGAGGGCAAGGTATTGATCTGACATCTTAAGATCATAGGAGTGCTTTCTCCCATTTGAGGTTATAATGTACAACTGCATATTTTGCTTTATTTTTAAGGAAGACCTATGTCTATGGCATGAGAAGAGAGTTTTACTTAACGTCAGCCATACAGACTTCCTCCTCCACACAGCAAGAGAAGTGATGGGTCCCTACCCTCATCATACAAGGAGACAGATTCCCTCATCCTTACTGTGGTGCCCTACATGGATCAGAAAAACTTGATCAATGAAAAATTTTAAAAGAAAAGCTGAAAATGAAGGGTAATTAGTGATGTAGTTAAGGTTGTTGCAGCTGTGTGGCAGTATAAACTGAACAAGCAGCTTTAGAAATCATGACTAGCTATCAAGAAATAATGCTGTCCTTGCAGTCAGACAGGATTGTTTTTTTACATTATTTTCTGTTGGCATCTCTATGAGAGGATTAAGCATTATTAACAAGCCACTTGCCTAATTAAACCCCTTCTCCCCCATTTAAAAAACTTTCAACAGAACTTTTAAAGCTATGAACAAATCTTGCAACACTACACAGATCTTCTGAAGCTAGGCACTCTATGCAAATTATATGCTGCAACAGTGTTACTTTAACAAATAAATTGTCCATAACATATTTTTTAAAAAAAATCAAAATATCTAAGGTGAAAAACCTGCCTAGGTATTACTGTTTAGCTCAAGAAATCTGGATCCCTATATAGATGGTATAGACATTGCTAAAAAGTGAAACAGAACGGGAAGTTTCAAGAACAGCCTGCAAATTCAAGTGATCAAAGGGACTTTACAACTAGGCCAATAAGCAGTGGTGCTGCTAGGAATTTCACAGCTAACAACTGATCTTGCAAAAGCTGCTAGGAAGTACATCACTTTGATCTATAAACCAGTACACATCATCACAACAGGCAGGAAACACCTATCTGGAGAGGTAACCATAAACTTATGTGTAGACAATGCAGAGGCCTGTGACTATAAATTAGGAATTTATCAATCACCATACAATTAATACTAAATTTTCTTCAAAGTGATAAGAGAAATGTGATCACCAAAGGGGGAAATAGAGTGGGCTGCAGTTGCATGTAGGAGAAATCCACACACCAAAATTTGAGAGACTGAAGGGCAAGAGAAGCAGAACCATCTCTAAATATGCAGGACATACTCCCAAATACATAGGAAAGATGACTGGTAAAACATAAAATAAGCACTACTGGAAACACAGGAAATCACACTTTGCAGGGGCTGGATAGTGCTGATTACATAAAAATATCAGGCATTAGATAATAGAAGAAAGACCAGTTCATGCTTTGCTTGTAGAGCTCTCGAGCTTTACCACCTAGACTTCTACGAGCCACCAAGGGCCACAGCTGCCACTGCTGACTGCACAGCACCAGTCCCGTGGTACTGGATACTCACAGCTAATTTACAGTATCAGTTCTGGGTACAGAGTGATGAGTAACAATATAGAGATGGATACTGCTAATCAATAAATGAAAGCTTTAAACTAGCCTGATGTGCCAGCCTTCCAAACACTTCCATCACAACAATGTCCAATGCCCTGGTACCTATTTAGTTACACACTCAAGAAGAGAATATTCATATGCACAGAAGAAACAAATCTCAAATCACAATGATGTTAGAGATGTTTGCAAGCATATCAATGCATCTAAAACCAACTGTCTGATCCCTAACTAGTGACAAATGCTCCCTTGAAGACATTGCTCAGTAGTCCAAAAGCAAGAACCTCCTTAAGAAAATAAAGTCCCTTTCTAGAAGGATGCACTATAAAGCAAGCCTAAGAAGTGCTCACTCTTCCTTTTTTTTTCTTTCTAGGAAGCAGGATGAACTGTCAAACACTGCATTTTGTTAGAATAACCATATACTAACCACATCTTGTTCTCACAGTCTACAGCAATTTTTTATGCTAAACACAACTATCATAAATCAACATTAGGATTAATAATGTGCTTTAAATCCCCTAAGATTTGCACAGTACAAATTTGACATTTGGGTTTTCAGCCATTAGCTCATTAGTAGTAATTTGCTCACTAATGCAGAATGGAATTTTAACACGACCCTTACACAATTCCTTGCAGAAATATCTTTGCAGGATGAAGCCACCCTCCCGCTGAGGATGGTGTTTTGTCTGTTTGAAACTCAGCATTCTCTTTCACTAGAAACTGCAGACTCAAAACTCTCCAGTACTTTTGCTCTCAATTAACTCAGCATAACTCATCTTCTGTTTAAGATCTTTAATACTGCTTTTAGCACGGAAATCTGTATGAAGTGTCTACAAGGAACTACAGAAAAAGCACAGGTGAACAAAATATTGAAATAATCATACACTTTTTCACCATCCACAGACTTTATATTGTCATGGTCTAAGCCCAGCTGGAAATTAAGCACCATGCAGCCACTCACTCAACCTCCCTCTCTTCCCTCCACCTCAATGGACTGGGAAGAAGAATCAAAGTAAAACTTGCAGGTTGAGTTAAGATTAGTGTCATAATTGACAATAAAGTAAAATACAGTAATAATGGTAGATTATAATAATATTGGTAATAAAATGGGAAAAACCAGTGAATTTGCTCAGTGCAATTGCTCATCAGCCACTGACTGATGCCAGGCCCTTTTCCCAGACCCAGGCTGGCTGCCCTTCCAGGTAACTCCTCCAGCTGAGGCTGGCCATGATGTGGTGTGGAACATCCCACTGGTCAGTTTGGGTCACCTCTCCCAGCTCTGCTCCTCACCTCACAAGTTTCTTTTGTGTACCTCCTCAAATCAGTGTTACCAACACAGTTCTCATTCTGAATCCAAAACTTGTTCTGTAGCAGCTACTGAAAGGAAATTAACTCTACCCTAGCTGAAACCAGGACAATTACATACAGCTATCATATGCACTTTTTAATAGCAAGCGGCAGATACTATCAATCTCAAAGAGTAGGATTCTTCACTTTTTTTTTTCCCCCTGGAAGACAAGAAGCAAGCATGCACTCACTGTTATGTTTCACATATAAGGAGGAAACACATATGTGTTCTGAAATGTCCTTGCACTGCCATCAAGCACTGCAGCCAACTATGCAAGCAAAGAATTTGGTTCCATACCTGAAAAGATCACTCAAACATCTCCAGCAACAATGCTCACCTCTAATGTCTCATGCAAGCTGCCCCCCTTTTCCATTCCAAACAATTGTTTTCTTGTGAGAGTAAAGGCAAACACAGGAGACAACCTATGCTAAAAGGAATGCTACAGGAAGATTTGCAGTCAGGCTAAAAATTACTTACAGAAATAAACCAGTGCTTCTATATGAAGAAAAGCAAGCGTAATTGGAAAATATACAAACAATTCCAGACTAACAGATAATCTTTCATCATGCCTTTGCAAGTAAAGCATTATCAAGAAAATAAAGTCTATAGACACTAAATTCCCAAACTACAGAACTTCACACATGCTTAGGGAAAAAAAAACCCTTTAAGTTTGTTTACTAATGCTACTTCATTTTACTATTACATAATTTATCCTAGCCAAATTCAGCCCTGTTGTGATATATGGATTTCTCAGGTGAAATTCCAACACAGACTTCATTCAAAGCAGAATACACTCAGCCCATGAAACTCTGCTCATATGCAGCTCTTCAAGTCAAATTATGCAAAACCTTTGGCCTTTTGATGACTTGCACCTGTTTTACAAACATTTTTGAAGAATGACTGGCTACTCAGAAATTGTTTTCCTCCCCACCTAATAACTTCTGTACCAGTCTCACTTCAAGTTTGCCAAAAGCACACTAACAGCAATGATGGCATGAAGAACTCCAGTCCAATCAGTGAACAGACATCTGTTTAATGCAGCCAAATAAAATGTACTCATCCAAATCCATCAGATCATGTTTTCTCCAAACTAGTAAACAGCTGCAGACACAGTCTGCTTCCCATCAAATGTTCCATGTATAACAAACTATACCTTGTATCTGATGGTTCACTAGTAATTTTTCAATACCATGACTTTCAAAACATATGACAACTATATTTTATTGAAGAAAGGAATGGACTTAGACTCTTCAAGCCACAAATTGATGACCAATCCAGAAACTGTACTGTAGGTGCCAAAAGTCTGCTGAATGTCAGTATTTTCTGGCATTTTTATTGTTATGAATACAAGTGCAGACCAACTTCTTCAAAGAAGAAACACACTTGAAGCTTGACAGAAAAGGAAATGCTCACAAGGCCTTTTATAACAGCACAGGAGCAGAGAAAATAACTCCTTTAACACTGACTGGAAAAGGTATCTCAAAGGAGTAGTTGGAAATGTGTTTAAAAGATGGAGAATCTTAAAGATAAATGTACATCCTACATTCTGGTCTTTGGTAGCAACACTAACTTGGAAAAACTAAAATTTTGATTGCCACTTTTTTTTACTGTTAAAGTATAAAACATCTACCCACTATAATTTTTTGTGACTTATTTTCAATTCATTCACAAGAAAAAAATCCTTGTATGCACAGGAAGACAGAGGAAACCAGCTAGACTGAGACACATTTTCAAATCTCTGAACAGCAATAAACCATTGTGAGCTTAAATCAGGTATTTACTATTTTTGTGACTGTACATAAATTCCCAGCCTTTTAAACATTTTACTGACTTCTGAACATACTTCAGAGAGCTGATTTTGCACTAGTGTGACTGTTATAAACTGAAATTATGTGCATCCTTTCAGTGAGCACAACAACAAATAGGATACTAAACAGAGAATATGCAAACAGGAAACAATGACCTAGACTACAGTCTCTCAGGGAAGACAGTGGACAGCAGTCTGGTGAAAAAATGGGATATCAATGCCTAAAATTCTTATCCTATACCAATGACTAATATTCTTATCCTACCCTTATCATACCCTCTTATCCATGGTTGCAGCCTGAATTTCCTGTGGCACACAACTCCAAAAGAGCTCCCCTGCTGTTACTGTGATGCCCAATGGAAGCACAGTAAAGAAAACTGGGATTAATGTCACTTTCAGAAGCATTAACTGCAGTTACTATGTCCACATGGCTAACCTCTGAAAAAAAACCCAAAACACCAGAGAGCTGTAATAAATTCCTTTTCAGTACCTGCTTACTTGTGGTAAGAATTCTGAAAAGCTGACACTCATTTCCCTCCCTTTGAGAGTTCTTGAAATTTTACCTGATAAGAGCTCTTATAGCAGAAGGTGCTTATTCCAGGCTCCCAAATATGCAACAGCAGAAAATAATCTGGCTTATTTTCAAAGCAGAAAATAATCTGGCCATAAATTACCAAACACTTACTTACCTTAATCTTCAAAAATTAGATTGATCTAATCTTCAAATTAAAAAATTAATTTTTATTTTATTTT
>WBNO01016645.1:0-24828 GCA_013400575.1 Peucedramus taeniatus
CATACCTGTTTACTTTTGAGGGAAGTTAAGGTGAATTATTTCAGTACTGTGTTGGTGACATAGCCAGTTCTGCTGCCCAAACTTCCCTTGTGGCACTGAAACAAAATGCAACTTGTTCTACAAACACATTTTCAAAATAGTATGTACACAGCTAAACAAAACAAAGGCATAATTGTCGCAGTGTATTTGGGCTTTTTCTTGACAAGCACAGATAATTTTTAAATGTTAGGTGAACACTATGTGCAAATATTGCAATGATACTTCATCCTTATAAGCAATAACAGGGGATAAACTAAGCAAAGTCACAGCATACAGATTAATTTTGTGCATTTCTTTTCAGAGAATAATGGAATTTTAAGAAAGTGATTAAGTTTCCTACCTACTGAAGAGTCTTAGGGGACAGACAACCAAGAATCAAAGTATCAGCTGTCTTGGTATTTTTGCTTGCACAAAGTCCCAATTAATTAGATGTAATGTTACAGTTATGACTCAGTAGCATTCCCTTAAAGGAAATAGTGGAAATGGATTTTAAGACAATTGAGATTTCATTCTTGCAATGGGATGTCTGAATGGAGATCAATGAATTTGAGAGTTAATAAAGAGATGTATTAGCAGTGTTCTCCATTTGTCCATGGTCTTCGAACAGAAATGCACCAAATTTATTGCACTCTATGTCTAAACTATATCAGTTTATATAAAAAAGCTTTTTCAAGCTGTGTGTGTTTCAAAAATATTGCAGCAAAACAAATATGGCTGAGCAATTTCCATATGGCTTGGATTTCACTTGTGTTATCAGTTCTTGATTCTGACATGCAAGAAGTTTGAGCTGCATTTCACCCTCAAAAAAAAAAAAAAAAAGCTTTTTCAGGTCTTTTGAGTGTAGGCTTTTTGACTCTATTTTTTTAAAAAAACAGCAGTGGGTACTGAACAGGCTCAGAATTACTGAATGAATAGCCATTACCAGGTTTCTCAACTTTGTGTAGCTCAGTAAAACATTACTTTGTTGTGCTGCTTCAGGGAAGTTTTGCGTGGCAGTGAACCTGTCCAACAAGGAATGCCTCCCACTTGAGTTCTGTCAATGTCCCAGTAAAACACTTCCACCACATTTTCCAGCCACCTGCAGCCTGAGACCCTTCTGGCCATTGTGAAAATGAAGTTGTGTTGTCTCTAGTCACTAAGTAAATAGCTGGAGGGCACAAAGATGATTTTCAGGCCTTTTCTGATTCTGACACTGGTGGAAATGAGCTGCTCTGCTCTGGCCCTGATGCCACTGATCTCAGGCTGTTTGTTTCTGACCTGCCTGAAGACCTGCAACAATCTGGCCTTTTTTTTTGGGCTGCTTAACTTTGGCCATGCCCATATCCATATCTACAGTGACAAAGGTTGGAAGCAGTTAGAGAAAAGAGCTACTGGAGCCCAAGTCCACAGCCAACCCCCTTGTAAATTCATCTTTAAACAACGTGGCTCCACCATCTGCCAGTCTTGGATGGAGATTTAATATTTTCCCAAATTTAATAGGAGCTTAACCACCCACCAGCTTTGAAATTATCAACCACTTTTCCAGGAACTGGCTGTTTCTTTGATTATGCAAAGCAAGTGGAGCAGATATTCCTTTCCCCATCCTGCCCCTCCAAATCAGCTTGAAGTGTACTGGTATGCACAGTCCAAGAAACAGACTGCAACTCAGCAGTGCATTTTACCTGTTTTAAAGGATTTTGGACAGATTTTTGTGGAATGTTGTCTTGGGATTTGCAAAACACAAAAGTCTTTTGCACAAAAATTGCAAAGTTTTTGTAGTAAACTGCTGATTGAGAAGAATTACAGATTTTCTCATCTCAATGTCTTCACAGCATAGTGTTTTAAACAATTATTTTTATCCAGGAATGGGCTACACTAGTTTCCTTGAAGTAGCAGGGAATCTTGAGCAGCAGAAGCACAGCTGCCCAGCACAGCCTTCCTCACAGGGTGAACTCCTGAGTACATTTTTAAGTGATTAAGTTTTCTGTAATAGTGTAATACCCAAACCCCTTCATTTCTGGAGCTGACAGAGCTGCAGGACACAGAGTTCAACACAGTGTGTTTTGTTTAGAGTGTCTGGTTATTGTTATAGATTAATCAAATGGACAAAGACTTTCTCCCCATATATTCCTTACTGTTATTCTATACAGTTAGAGTCTTTGGCAGCCTGGGAGGATTCTTGAAAATGCTTAAACATTGTTAAAAATCTGGCTACCTTAGTAAATAGGATACATTTCCACTGTAACTGGACATGGGGAATTTCTTAATTTTGTATGGTACAAAAGCCACAGATTTGGCACTGGGGTTCTCGTTTTGAAATATTTTTGTGAATCCTCATCCAGTGAACGAACTTTAAAGTTCATGGGCATTCAAATTTCTAAATCCAGCTGTCAGTATTTACAGTAACTCAATAAGAGTGATTAACAGTGGTATTTTCTTTCTTGTAAAAACAGAGATTTCTGAATCCATTTAGTCCAATTCTTGTCCAAGAGCCAGATTTGCCCTTAGTGCAAAAGCAAATTATTCTTGTCATTCTTAGGGTATGATTCTTCGGGGGATTTCTGGTTTTGCAGATATGTGTGTGTGTGTGTGTGTGTGTGTGTGTGTGTGTGTGTGTGTGGTTTTGGGGTTTTTTTCTGTGTGTCTCAGTTTACAAAGTTATAGAACTGATTCTTTCTTCTTATGAATGACTTTGGTCTGCTAGACTGTTCTTGATCATTCTGTGAGCAACACTTACATCCTCTTTCCTCTACATCCACAATAAAACCTGAAGAAGATTGAAGAGGATTGAAATGTTTTTACCAAGACTTGGAAGGAAGAGAACAGAGCTGCCTAGTTTATTTGAAACCCTGTCTGCTTGGAAAACAAATGTACTAGCAGATTACAAATATTCCTGCTGTAAAATGAAAATATTTTCTGAATTAGATGACTATAAACTGGGTCACCTGGCCGTAATTCAACTGTGTATATGCCATCAGAGTAGGTAGCAGAAATCCCCTGACCAGTTTCTTTTGTAGCTCTAAGTCCTCTAAAAATAATCACTTTTACAGCTGCCCCCCAACAGAGCTTCCTCCATATATTGCAAACCAAGGCTGAATTGAGAACTTGTTTGGCATTTAATTGATAGATGGTCTTAGAATTCCTTAAATAATAATTCAAACCAAAAATACTTACATTTTTATTCATTCTGCTGAATACAGATCTCTGAAACTTGCTGTTTTATTTGTAACTTCAGCTTTCACTTGCTTGTGCACTATAATGCATAGCCTGGATAGAAATAAATATTCTTCATTTGAACTCACATCGAGTAATTACTGCTTGAAATTGATAGAGATCTGCCATGTAACTCCAAAATCTGTATTTTTCCTAATTGTTAGCCTTAAATCTCTGACAAAGAAAATACACTCCACCAAATTGACTAGCCAGCATTATTTCTCCTCAAGCTGTGCATATAGCATATTCTGAAATGCTGCTGCCCCGTGGGGGCTGTAACAATATTCTCATTGTGCTGTGCTCAGATATGGAATTCCTGTCCATTCCCAGGCTCTGTGCTGCAGGGCTGAGCAGCAGAGGTGCTGCAGCTGTGGCAGGGCCAGCAGCCAGCCCTCACTCTGTGCTGTGCTAACCAAACTCTGCTCCCCAGAGCACTCACACCCCAGCTCTGAGACCTGTTTGTTCACATGGCTGTTTCTGAGGCCTTGAAAGGCATTTTAGTTGCATTCATGGAGAAGAAGCATTAGGAGAGTAATGGATCAGAACAGCTGGAAGCTGACCAGCTGTTGGAGTGAGCCTCTTTTGGTCCTGGCACTTCTCCTCCACAAGCAGAGCAAGAAGCTGCTCCTCAGTAGCCTCCAGTGAGGACCACCACTGGGAGACATCCCTTGTTAACTTTTTCTTTAGGACACAAAAAATAAAAATGGCATACAAGTGTCCATTTCTTTTAAAATTCCTCATTTTTTTGGACTTGAAGAGAAACACTATGTTTCTTGATCTGAGATCACTCACCCAACCTGGCAGTTTCTGTATGCAAACACCTTTCTCCATTTTTAGAATGGAGAACATCAAGAAGAACATTGGGAACATCAAGAAGTCTCTCTATCTGACCTGCAATTACAGTTGTTATAGTTCAACAACTTCCCAAAGTAGAAACTTTGGGAAACTTCCCAAAGTAGAAACTTTGGGAGAGATATAAACAAGAAAAAAACTTACTTTTATATCTCTTCATTAGAAACACCTTGAAGAATTTGTTTCCCTTTTCATGGGGTGCATAAAAGACTTTTGCCCTAACTTCATGAAAATGGTTCAGTGAGGTATATTGTCTTTTGAAAACCATAAAATGCAGCCATAACACAAAATTAAGATTCAGGAGATTCACTGAGAGAATAATCAGTTCTGTGTGCCCATTGTTATTCTTCAGTGCAAACTTGCTGACAGATAGGTGGGGACAAGAGTGGGCAAAGCAAAATTTTTTCCCATGTATTCTTACAGAGTGCCTGCCTGGTAACTTTGGCTGGATTATCAAGTGATGAGAAACTGGGCACCTAAATTTAGACACCTTCAAATGAAACCTTTTAGCAGCATGGTTCAGCTAGTATGTTTTTCCTTCACAACTAATAAATTCAGCTGTCTCTGAATCATCTGCACTTTCCTGTAAAACATGTTTTCCTTTAATTGTCTTTAATTTCCCTGAAGACCACTGTGAACTGTTGTTATGGTCTCAGAGTAAAACAGAACTAGAAAATTGTTCCTAGTGCAAAAAAATACAGCAAGGCTGCTTGATAGTCTGCATGAGGGAACCAAGTTTTCCTCTAATCCAAGGGCTGGAGCAGATTGCCTTGGAGATAATCCTGAATAAGTGTGTACAATAAACGACCTATAAACACAGACCTGGATCATACTCATTAGTCTTGCTTGCATGCCTGCTTGGAACATCTTCATGATTCTTTAAGATCATGTGTCACCCTGATTTTCTCAAGTTTTACTAAGCCTTCTGATGTTTACATTTCTGTACTGAACTTTCCCACAAATTTTATATAAATAACTTATTGTTTTTCATTCCTTTAGGGGGGATGAGCAACCTGATGGACTGTTGGGTTGCCCAGTGACATTGAGGAGGTGGCACTGTCCCCCTCCAATGACACTGGCATTTCAGAAAGATATATAACTGGAGTTAGATGTTTTAATAAAGAGTTTTTTAGTTTGCCTTGAACAGAACTGCCCGTGTCGTTCTTGTGTTGCCCCACGGTGACAATCATGCCTTTAATTCAACTTGCCATCAGGAAGCAATTTTTTTCTCCCAGTTTAAGGTAGGAGAGTCTCTGCTATAAAGATGCCAGGATACTGATTGGAAAGAAATGGACACTCTTAGTCCACCCTGCTCAGTGCAGTGTCCAGCCTTGGCCCCTCCTGCTCCCTCCTCGTGCTAGGAACTTGGCAGTTCTGGCTAAATGGATTGAATTCCTACACTGAATACAAGAATGTGTGAGAGGACATGTTCTTCAAGAGGTTGTTAGATTTATTGGCTTGTTTCAACCTCAAAAATCCATGTAACTATCACATCTCTTTGATTAAAAATTCTGCATGAAAATACTTTATCTGACTCTGTCTTCTCAGCTGTGTTCACTTACGACTTTTGGAGTCAAACTGTTGCTGAATGAAGGTATATTCTTTTTTTTTTTTTGGTTAGCATTAGGCTGTACCTGCAGTTACCACCCTTTCTGAAAGAGCACAAGTACCTTTCAAAGCATCATTAATCACCTTTCTTTAGGAACTGCTCATTCCTAGCTCTTCAAAAGAGAAACTTGAAATTAACACTTAAATCAGGGAAGTAGGTGTTTTTGACTAGCAGTTAGGTCAGAATAGCAGGTAGGACTTCCCAAATTCATCACATCCCTATTGATTTGTGTTCATGTTGAAAAGATTGACAAGAAACAATAAAGCAGGACTAACTTTTCTGTAACATAGAGGGCCTACAAATGTGGGGATGCTGTGCATTGTGAATTCTTTCAACTTGCTCATGCACATGTTACCAAAAATTGTCTCTCTTGTTCCCTGGTGAAATCTGGGATTTTGGGAGGTACAGAAAAATAATCAGAACCACAAGGACCAAGTTTGGCCAACTGGTTTACTGTTTTGGGGAGCTGCCTGAGGGTTTCACAGACAGAGGGGTAGTCTAGCAAATAACCTGGTGAAGTAGCATCAGGCCCCACAACTTAATGTTTTCTTCCATGATATTCAGCTGTGCTGGAAAAGCTTCCTCTGTAGGAAGGAAAAAACTGAGCTATCATAAAGATGCTGGTTATGTTTTTAAAAATTTTAAGTGTAGGTTATATGAGGCAGAGAGAATGAACATTTCTGTGCTGTCTGCCTCCTGTTTGGCTCAAAAACATTTCTCTAAAGATGGCTGCAGACTAAGAACTGAGGTTGCATTGGTTTCTTCTGCACATCAAGCCTACAGATATTAACCTGCTAAAATAGATTGATGTCCAGGTGGGATGTGAAGCTGTATGTACATGCAGTAAGATAACTCATTGCTGAGCTTTTTTCCCTACTGAGATCAATACCCTAAAAAGAAGGGAAGAAAATCTTGGTGTTGTGCACTCCAGGTGACCTGAAGCAGAAACCCAGTGACACATCCAGGTCCCACCACCACTGGGATCAGATCTCCGAGATGCAACAGAGAGCTTTGTGTAGGGTCTTCTCAAATATGCTGAATTTGGGCATGGGGAAAGTTTTTAAACCTTGTAAAGCCTCTGCTGGTTGGAGACCTCGATTGCAAGTGCAGTTGTGAGCTGATTTGGCCCACATAAACAAAGTTGTGCATGCAGCCTGCAATCAAGTGAGCACATGTGCACAGCTGTGTTTATCTGACACTTTGCAAATCAGGATTTTATTTCTAAATAGCATGCTGACAAGAACAAGGTCATAGAAATCTTCCTATTAGCACTCAGAAATAAATATATATTTTTAGAATGTTACCTTAAGAGCTTGAAAATATGACTCCTAATTGCTTACAAAAGATTATGGGTTTTTTTAGTGTTTTAACCTTCACTTAAATATACCCAACTATAGGACCTCTAAAATATAGCTAGGAAAAAGCCTTATTTATTAAATTAACTGGCTTTTGGTAAATAAAAATTTGCCTAACACTCACCTTATGCTTTCAAAGCAAAATGTTACCAGCAAAATAAATGGGATTGACTATGATATGTCCAATTTGTTGAAATGGATTTCTATTTCCCGCTGACTTGACTGGAATTAAAAGGCTGCAATCTACTGAAGTTGAAAACCTTGAAGCCTGGATTTCCTTCATGGCAATAGAGGCTATGTAAGGATGTCTTAAGGCCTCTGTTGTGAAGTCAGCTCTTAATTGACTTTTCTGAATGTACTTTGGAATGAAGTATGGACCATGAGTTTTCAGAAGTTGGCTTTAAAAAATGCAGCTCCTCTTGCTGACAGCATATCAGCAAGATATGTACAAGATATGTGCTGTACATATCAGTACAGCTGCTGGGTGACAGACATGAGGACTTCTGAGCCTGAAAAACTGGGGCATTCCTGACTGCAAAGTTGCCTCCATAACTGTTACACACAGGACACACCCATGAATAACCAGGAAACTTTGGGAAAGCTGTGTTGATGTACCATGTGCTAAATGTTACCCTTAAATGCTTTTTCACAGAATCACAGAATATTTGGGGATATTGGAAGGGCTCTCTGCACATCTTTCAGTCCAACCACCTGCCAAGGCAGGGCCACCTGGAGCACAGGAAGTGTCCAGGTGGCTGTT
Source organism: Peucedramus taeniatus (assembly GCA_013400575.1). Lineage (NCBI taxonomy): Eukaryota > Metazoa > Chordata > Aves > Passeriformes > Fringillidae > Peucedramus > Peucedramus taeniatus. The sequence goes on from WBNO01016645.1 coordinate 7,808, forward strand.
GAATGCCTCCAAAGAGGGAGACTCCATAAACTCCCTGGGCAGCCTGTAGGAATTATTATAGGATTATACTAACTGAAGAAATTGTTTGTAAAGCATCTAGGAAATGCCTGCCTAAATATTTATTATAAACTTGTGGTTTTGGGGAACTTGGCTGGGGAGACCACCCAGAAGAATGAGAACCAGGCAGGCTGATCTGATCAGACCAAAACCAAGACACTGGATAATCATAACTGCTTTAAATGGAACCTAGGAAAAAAATATAGACTCTAAAAATAAAAACAAATTATCTGTATGGCTCTTAAATTCTTCTGCCTCCCTTACACATATTAGTCATGTTGTAGCTTCATAGCTGTGCTATAAAAAGTTCAATTCTGCTCTTCTAGATGGTCACATATAGGACAGAGAAGGTCCTTTAGACTGAAGGGGATGAAAACCATATGGAATGGCTGGCTGCCACTTCCACTACATAGCACAATCCCCAAAAGACTGAAAGATTACCCAAGCTCATCGAGTTGCAGAGAAATGAGTTACCAAGCAGGAAAAAAAGAGGTGATGTTATTGAGAAAACACAGCCCATGGATACTCATTTCTTAAAACAGGATTCCATTAGCCTGGAGCTATTGAAAATTATGCATTATATAAAGATTCCAACATAATAAACAAATGTTTGCATCTGTGTCACCTGGGCAATTAACTGTGAAAGAAGATGTTTTTTATTCTATCAAGTAGAGAATCTTTCATAGAGAACTGTCACAGGTAACTACATTTACCTCCTACCTATACTTGAGAAAAGATGAACATTTGTTTCCTATTTCAATGTACTGTTGTGCTACAAAGGAGCTTTCCAATCTCCTCCTTTCTCCAAAATACCTTCTAACTGAATTAGAATTTAAGAAAAATGCTGAGAAAAAGGTATTTACTGCTTTTAATCACAACTGCAAGTCCCCAGCTCAATCCTAGCTGGGCAGCAGCTGATTTAGTACATTCCCAACATATTAGGGATCACATCATTCAGGAGGCCTGATCTGTGCTGAAATTAAGGTTCTGTTCTTTTTCCCAATTCCTGCCCAAGCCAGTAGAACCCAATGTAATTTCAAAGGGTGAAGTACTGGGCCAAGTCTGTCTGGGGAGCATTTTATGGAAGTTACAGCTGGTCTTTGCTGAGAATGTTTTAACCACACTATTGCATTTAAAGGATGTAACCTCACAAAGAAAACTTAATACTTGAAGGCCCCATACTTTAAAAGCAGTACCTTTATGCAAGCTTCCAGTGTTTGTGTTCAGTGTAAGGACCTTGCTAATACTTGAGATAAGTTAGAGGACTAGAGAACAAGATGAAAATCTTGAATTAAAGTTGTGTTTGGTTTCCCACATGAAATGGGTTTACAGACCTTTTAGAGCATTTCTTCAGCTAATTTCTGCTTTTGTGTTTGTAATGCTGCAGCTGGTGTAGGTTTGAGCCTGAGATGGTGCATTTTACCCTGCTTCAGTAGAATGGTCTGAGATCATACAAAATGAACATTTACTTCCATCTGTCCTAGGCTTACAGGAAGAAAAGTATATTAACTCAAGGACTAGAAATATTAATGATTGCACTTGCCCTTTTGAGGGGAACTATTTTAGATTTCTTTTGAAAAGCTCAGTTTCTCATTCTTTGCAGGCTGAGTGCAGAGTGCCTTTTGATGGGGAACTGTGAATCTTCCCACTTTTTGATAGTGAAGTGTGCAGCTCCACAGGTTGCAAACTACTGACAATTAAATTGGATTTTAAAACATCTGTCCCACATGCATATTTTCAGCTTGATTAAGTATTTCAACTTAAAATAGTAATTCTCTCAGTAACTGCAGGAGAGGGCTACTCACTGTGTCAGACTGGATTCCTGCAAGTGAAGTTGGCCCTGAAATGTCAGAGCGATGCCAAATGGAGAACTGAAACCCCTGGCTTTTGGAGAATGCACTGAGCTATTTCTATGAAGCACAGTGATATTCTTTTACACTGAATAAAACTTTCTGGCAGACAGGAACACATTGTGGGACCTCTAGCTCTAAGCCTGAGAAAGCTCTTGTGATCTTTGTACCTCTTATTTCCATGTCCTTTGCCAAAGTTTCATTATTCAGACCTGGCTTCTCTGCCTTTTCTCCCTCCCACCCCTTTTGCAGTCATGGTGGAGGCCAGCCACACCAAAAACTGCTGCAAAGGAGCTGCAGCTCAGCCTTTCTTTTCAGCTGATTTGCAGAATTAAATTACCTCTCCCACTCCCAGCAAGTTCCCAGCCATGTAGAGAACACCAGGTTGGTTCTGTGCTGCTGTGGCTGAGGTTTAACCCCTCTGTGCCCTCACACTGACCTGTGGGAAACAGTAAAGGTAAGAAGACCTTCAGAAAGCTGGGAAAGCAGCCCTTAGAAACAGAAAGAGCAGAGAAATTAGAGCTAGCTGCAGCTGCAAAGCCTGAAAGTAGAAAAGTTACAATAGCACTGGCCCTGCTTTTTCCCCCACTTCCACTGCTGACCTTAGAAGAGAGGAATGTGTAAAAATTTCATATTTCTGACATTTCATACCTGCTTTGACTGGCCCCTGGATAAGAGTTTAGCAATCTCAGGACTATAAAGGAGGCACTTCAGACTGCAGGGTCTGGGAAAAAGAGTGGTAAGATCTCCTTTGGTTCAGAGCACCTGCCCTAAGAGAAAGAATCTTTATTAGCTTTTTTGGGGAAGGATAGTTAAGTATTTAATACTAGATAAGCATAGTACCAGGTTAGTCTTGAAAACAGTGCAAACCATTTTAAAAATAATTCAGTAATTATAATTGAGGAGACATGGGGTAAAAAATAGCAAGAAAACTTCCATTGTGCTGTTTGAAGTCCATTTAAATTTCATAAGGAAAGTGATAGCTCATCAGTACAAACGCTGGAGCAAAATAATTTTAAGTGTCTTTTACATAAGACAGAAATTCCTACTGAAGCCTTAAAATCCCTTAACTTATAAAACTTTTCCCACTGGGAAACTTAAAATGCTGTGGTTTGTATCTTCCCCACTTTACAGCTGTGCACTAGACCTGTCAGTACTCTAATTGCAGACCCATAATTAATGTTTGAGCTGCAGGCTGCTGCTGCTTTTTGGGGTTAATACACTAAAGCAGAAGGCAAAGAAATTTTTGGATCAGGTTGAGCAGAAGGTTGATGCCCACTGACCACAGGCAGGGGCAATCAGGCTGTTCCAGAGTGCATTTTAGCTGTAGAAACACAGGAAAATGGTTTTGTGTAGGCCACCTATATTCCTTTAAGATAGCAGTGTCACACTGGGTGAATGCTCTGGAGATGGAATATCTGCAGCCCCTGCTCTGGGTGAGAATTCAGGCAGTTTTCAAACCTCTCCAATGAACTTTGTGCCTCCTTCCCTGACCCTCTGTTGTCAAGTGCATGAGAAATGCCAGAGTGAACTTTGAAGGTACAGAGTTAATAGAAAAAAGGATTACTGTAGTCCACAAAGGCCTCTCTTTACATATACTGTAAAAACACTGAAAATATCACAAGTTGCCCTTATTCAATATTTTTAAAAAAAAAATTCAAAGCTGAAATGTTTTGAGTAGCCTTCTCTGTTCCCTCATAGCTAATTAACAATACTGAATTTTAGTAAATAAAGTATTTTTGCAAACATGTAGAAATACAGGTTAAATATAGACTAAAATATCAGCTACAAGAAAAAAAAAATGTTTTTAAATACCATTTCCCCTTATATTTATTCTGCAGCTGTATATATATTTAGCAATAATCCAGTGCATCTTGCATATGGTGAATGATATTTTGATCCAGGATATTTCTGATTTAGAGACCAATGAGCCACTCCTGTGTACCCCATTGTGATGCTTCCAGCACCTGAATTACAGATATTGTTTATGGTAAAGTAATTAACCTTTCAATTTAGAACTATTTGCATTTCTGTATTTCTTATGAGGAGCAGCAAGTAGAAAAATATGCCTGATAGTTTAATAATAACTTCATTTTCATGCCTTTCCAAATATGTTTTGAGAAACAAAGTCAGGAAACTCCATGGAAATGAATCACAGATAATCCACATCTACCAAACCTTTCTGCTTCTTCAGAACCCCACAACTTCATAGTGCAAAAGCCCCACCCAAATATTATAAAAAAAAAAAAAAACCAACCAAACAAAACAAAACAAGAACAACAAGCAAAAAAACACAACCAAACAAGGATATTTCAAATTCTGTGTCTTTAAAGCAGATGATTTTTAAAGAATGCCCAGGAAATTAGGCATAACTGCCAGGTGAATGTAACTTCATCTTTTGGTCCATGGTCTCTTGTACTGCTTTAGAAGCTGAACTACTAATTTGGGGACATATAAAAATAAAGAGGACAATTCAGGGGAGGTCAAAGGAGGAGCCTGGAATTTTGGGCAGATAGTTGTGTGTTCTGTAATTTCTTTATGAAAGATCAGAAAGGCAAATATCAGCATATCATTGGTGGTGTTCCCCCCCAAAGGGTAGGGGTCAGAAACAATTGGAGCCATGAGCTCTGCAAGAGGGGCAGGAGTATGAGTAACCAGAAGGTTCAGGATGACCAAAGAATCTTCTAGAGAAATTACTTTAGCATTGTCTTCAGCTTTTCCTCCTACTTTCAATACTCCTCCTACTACAATAAATATTGCACAGGTTAGTGGAAGTAAGTGAATGTTGAGACAAAGACAATACAAAGCAACACTCCATTTTCAGAAAGTTTCAAACTGTTTTTATTCTAGCATGTATGGTTTTTATACATTCTTACAAAGCTCATAAGTTTACACTTTACTCACTGGTCAGGAAAGACAAACAAAGTGCTTACTGGAATAAGCATTGCAGGTTTCTCTTATTTATCCTTCTTTCTTTCTTGGTTTCTAGGTCATTTACCTTGGTAGGAAATTCTTTCAGGGGTAAACTTGGATCCTCTCACCAAACTCCCCTCTGGCTCACAGAAGTTGCTGTAAAACCTCTTCCACAATGAATCATCATTGACAATACCTGGATTGACAAAGAGCTTTCAAAAGATGTTTCAATTCAGTTTTTTCCTCCTTTCAGTTCAGCTCACCTGGGGCTTCCTATGCTCTAAAGAACACATTCAAATCCAGGTGAGTAGAAGAAGAACCCTGTAAAATTTTCCAGGTTGCTTGCTGTTCAAACAAAAAGCAGAATATGAAAAAAAAGAATCACTAATGGAGGCAGATGTTGAAACAATTTGCAAACAATTTCCAGAGTTCAAGGAGCTTTTGGACAATGTTCATGGTGAGGATCTGGGGGTTTCCAATGCCAGGGTAGGAATTGGATTAGGTGATCCTTGTGGGTCCCTTCCAACCTGGGATATTCCATGGTTCTACAGACATTTCCTTATGTGCTCCTCGTGTCAGTGCACACACACTTGTGCAGGGCTGGAGACTGATGGAAAAGCAGAACTGGGACATTGATCACTGTTTGTTTCTGTGGGAGCAATGACACATCAGTTTAGCCCAGCACATGAGGAATTCAGGTAAGCAAGTGTCCAAAATGGGTTAAAGCATGTTGAATGCTACACAAACAAACAAACAAACAAAAACTATGAAAAATGCCCCATTTTCTTATCTGTGAATCCCAGAATATAACAAAAAGTGACTCCCATGTGAATTAAAATCAAAAATTCCAAAAAAAAATCAGGCAGATAGGAGAGGAAAGATTATAACAAACTGTCATGGGGCACTGAAGGATGTCTGGGACCAGCACTAACATTTAGCAGCTAATCCTTAACTTCAAATTCTCTTATAAACCATGAGCAGTGGTTTTTTACAATTCAGAAATTTATATGCTGCCATAAACTGTAAAAGCTTCTGAAACAAGAATACTGTAAAGTAAAACCTATCAGGGAGAAATAAATTAAACTTTAATTCAAGTTAACTTTCTTGGTACTAGGCCTTGTTAAAAAAACAAACAAAAAAACCACCACGTTCTTTAGGAAGCTTTGGTGAAGAAGAACAGTGAAGAGAAGGAATTAAATAGGAGCTGGGTACTTGAATTCTTCTTCCCAAAGCCTCAAGTGCCTCAGATAAGTAATAAGTAGTTAGAATAAGTAATCAAAGTTTGGGTGTTTTTGCCAGCACCTGCTTGACTGCATGTTCTCATTTTGCAGTCAAGGCAAAATAATCTCCTATAAAAATGTTTAGACAGTAGGGACATAAGGGTAATGAAGCACTGCTGTGGGTTTATGAGGTTTCTTTTTCCTGATCTAGAATCTAAATATTTAAAATTTAAAGCAGTTTCTGGAGTATGGATAGGGTTTCTTAGATGCACATTGCTTTTACTTTCCCTTGTAGGACAAAGCACTTGTTAAACACACCACTCTTCTTATCAAGGAAAAATGTCTCAGAAGAACAGCTCTTTTCATAATAATACCCCATAATGGACAGGGTATTTTATTTAGTGCTCTCTGCTGTGTACTGAATAATTGCTCTCTGTCTTTTGCAATTTATTATGTTAATACTGCTTAGAAATACTTGCTTTTGTTTTAATTTAATTTATGATTCAAGCAGAAGGGGCACCTTTGTGTTCTCTTATGGACATCAGGCCTTAATGTGTATCTAATGTAGGAACTGCTCAAATAACAGGGTTAGAAAAGCATTTGTTTGGCTGAAGAAGTCTGAAGGATACTGCATTTTGCTTTTTGCTGAAAACTTCTCTTCCAGCAGCTTCTATAGCTTAGGTGCTTGAAAAAATGGCCTGAACTTCTTTTTTGGGTTCTTTTAGAAAACATGAGGCAGGCTTTTATTAAAAAAGAAATAGGCAAGAAAGAAACAAGGCATTCCATAAAGAGTTTTGTTTCTTACAAATGGGAGAAGGGAAAAACAGGGTTGCTGATTAACATTAAACACTTTTCTGACCATAAACACTGCTGATCTTTTTTCCTGCTCTTCTTTGGCCTGTCATTTATTCTGTGTCTGATCAGTGGAAGTGCCAAGCACCAGCAGGGATTTGTGAACTGTGAAATGGCTTTTGAAGCCTGAGGATGGAGAAAGATATAAAGATATCTGCTGGAGCCTGTTTCCACCATCAGTACCCATGTCAGTGCTGTCCTACCCTGATTCTTTCCATTTTATGCATAACTTTCATTTCCTAATAAGAAAGGTAAAGATAGCAATGCAAGTTTTTTCTTAATCCCTTGTTTAGTGCCATTCTTCAGCATGTTATAGATACTCCTTGCTTTGGAGCAAACATGTCAGCACCATCCTGCAGCCAGCCAAAGATTCTTGTGCTGGAAATAAGATTTTATCTAACATAGTCTCATCAGACAGTGCACTGGCACTCAAATGAATTAAACAGCACACAGCACCACAGCATCAGAGCAGTGGGCTACCTCTCCCCTCCCAGTGGTAAATTTTCACAGTAAGAGCAGTCCCCAAATCACAATTTAACTCCACAGTCTAAGTGCTGATTCTGCCAGACACATTCTGTCTCCTCTGGGGGCACTGCCTGTGCAATCAGAGTGGTTTTTGCTCTGAGACATGCAGTTTGCTTTTTCCCAGGTAAAACACCCAGGCAGACCTCTAACATTTTGGAAGAAAGGACTGCATAGAAGGTAAAGCTGCTCAGGCATCATTTTGGGGCTTCCTTCCCTCCTCAGTACTTTCTTCCCCTGCACAATGGGAAGTGAATTTTGTATAATGCTGTTTTCTTGTTTGGCCAGATGCTGGCATTTCCTCATGTAAAACCAGTATTAGTGAGTCAAGGAATCCACCACTGCTCAGAGAGCTGGAATTACCATGGACCAATGTGGGATTAGGGTGCAGCATGCAAGCTCCTGTGAATTTGAGCAGTCTGTTGTCATTAATGGATGGGATAGAGGTCAAAAACTTGGTTGTTTACAGACAGAGCAACAGCAAATGCCTCACTCACAGGGATTTCTGTGAGAAATTCTGCTTTGGATTTTCTTGGAGCTAAGTGTTTCTCATTTTGGAAGCCACTTTAAAAGTACAAAATGTGCTTTGGGGCATTTATGTAGCTGAGGTGAGCAACAAGAAAAATTAGTCCACAGATGGGAAGTCCCAACTTGTAGAAGTGATGCTTGACAATACAAGTAACACAATTCTCCATTTCCACAGTAACTCTGCTGGGAAAAAGAAGGATCCTGATCCTGGGGGTGCTGAGACTCCTGTGGGATATCAGTCAAATTGGGTGGGATAAGGAATGTCATGCACACAACACACCTATAGAGGAAACCTCAGAAGTGGGCTAAATTATGGTTTTAGGTTTTGAGTAGAGGACTTCTGATGTTTTACTCTTGTTTTGACATTAGAAAGAGCTAACTGAGACCTAGCAACAGAAGGAACAGCTTTCAGTAAGCTTTACTTTTTACAAGGACCACAGTAGTGAAAAAACCCTGCAGTACTTACTCTTCTGCCAAAATTTCCTGTGAAATATGGTAAGTTCCTGAAAGAATGATTGTTTACATGGAGGTTCTGCATCCTACTGATGTGATTAAGAATATTTAAGATGGGTGGGATTTGTTAACAAGGCCCAACATGTCAAACTTTAAATCCATTAATAGCATTCACATCATCTTTGTATTTCTACCAAATGGCAGATAGAATCCAATTTAGCTACTTTTATGCAATTTTTTTTTTTTAATTCATAAAACTGGAGTCCTGCCATTATTCATAAACAAGGCTAGAAAAATCAGAGTAAACTGCTGAATACCATCAAATACTTGGCTCAAATTCATTTTGGAGAATAAACAGCTCCAACACAACTGCCAGAGTAACTAAAATTCTGCTTTGTTCTTAGCTGAAAACATGAAGTTGATCCATCTGAACTAGTAATCAGTACTAGTTACACTCCTTGTACTCCTTGTACATCATTTCTCACACCATTACAGCTTCTGCTCTGTACACACCTGCTGTTCATGCACACACAGACAAGCCTTTCACTTGCTCTGAAAAGGAGAGAGAGCAGAACCACAGCTCAGCACATTTTCCTGGTTTCTCTGTTTATCAAACTTTCCTGGTTTTCCAGTGGAAAGTTGAAAATGTGAAGGTGATTTTATTGCACTTGTACTGAATGGGTCACCCTTACATACAAATGTGATAAACCGATAATGATTTGATTAATTAATTTAATTAATTGTTTAATTAATTACATCTTGACAGAATGTACTTACTATCTCAGATACATCAATTAAGTTCTGATATTACTAAATGTTTTCACAGGTTTATCATCATGGGATCAGACTGCTTGAACCCCTGCTTGGATAGAAATAACATGCTGAGTAGGATTTCTCTTTTCAGGTTTAATCAGGCTTTTCCAAGGTTTTTAAATGCAATATTGAAGAGTATAATTTTATTTATGTGCACATTGCACAAGGGACTTGGCAGGTGACTCTGGCAGGTGAGCAATATTCAGCTGGGGTGTTGTGTCCACACTGCATGCAAGGTAAAATATGCAAAGCAAATAAAAACAATATTCAATAAAGTCAATAATAGTATAATAATAGTCAATAAAGAATAAGCTTCTCCAAAGAACAAGACAGCAGCATATTAAAGGTAAGAGTTTAAGGTTTATTCAGTGTAGTGCCATTAACAGACCAGGTTTGGGGTGGGAGGGGGAAGAGGCTTTGTAACAACCCACAGGCAGTGCTGTAACATCACTTGTGTATTTAATTATTTCCTGTTAACCATCAAGCTGTTTGCATTTTTGATTCTGCAAAGTGCCTCCAGCATTCCAAAAACAGCTTTGAAGATTTCTCCCTGGCTAATAATCCATCAGTTTAATTAGTACACAAGATAGCTGACGGGATGAGCAAGTACCTTCTCAAATAACTGATGTGCCAGTTTTGCAGCAATAAAATCCTCACAATGATCCTCCTCCCCACTATTTACTGTAAATCAGAAAATCTGAAATTTATTTTCAATCTAAAGGAAGAAGGAAAATCAAACAAAACTAATAAGTTATTTTACTACCAGACTCAGGACATTAAAAAAGTAATGAAACAAGATATAGTAATTTAGAACTTGATAGAAAGTTGATCTTGGCCATATATGACCAATTTATTACCTACATATCTTCAGAAACCCTGGCTTCAGCTTTCAGTGCTCTGGTCATTTTTCATGTTGGGTATTTGCAACAACCATTTTTTATTTTCCTTTCCTTAAAATGTAATCTTGCATAGGCACAGCACTGATTGCAGCTTAGTTGTGTGGCTTTCAGCATCCCTCTTGCCAACCAAGTGTGCAGTAATTAAATCACTTTGCAAACTGCACACACATTGCTTTCTCCTTTGGTAAAATTTCAACATCTTTCATGCCTAGGGGAGAGTTCAACAGCAACATCTGAAGTGTGTAAACAAAGCAAGCAGGCTAAGTATAATCCAACAATATATAGGATTCTCCAGGTATTTGGGCTGCCTTTTAGAAAAAGATCCTGGTAATAAACTTGGAGCATGTTGGACACCTCATTCTCATGTTAAAATTGCTCTTTTTTTCACCTTCTGTGTTCAGTTTTACATAGTTTATGTCTCAGAATTGATCTTAACTGTGGAACATTCCAGATCTCTTAGTACCCCACTTAGTGATGAACTGAAGAACTAAGCACATAGAAGATTTATAGTATCTTTAGCAAAAGTGGCAGATTTTGATAATACACATCAAAGTAAAATTTGTTAGACATGCAAATGTAATGATATCATGCCTGCAATGCCACTTTTTTGAACTGTGAACAAAAGTATTGGAAAGATCAGATGAATGTTATGATGATGAGGCAGACTTACTTCCTTGTCCTTTATGAGCTCCTGTATATTTAAATCAGGAAAATCTAATGGCTTCTACTAGTTTAGGCACTGCAATACTTATTAGTGCAAATTAGGTGTTGCAGCTTTGCAACTGTGTGGGCCTGGAAGAACCACAGGAAAACAAAAGAGTTCCTCTGTGCCCTTCTTCACTGTTAGTGCTTCTCTCAGAGGCACTGGCAGCCTTTCTGGTTTTAACCATGTTCATGTGTGAAACTGCAGAATTTTTTCTTGTAGGAAAACACTTGTCTAAGGTAAAACGGATAGTTTAAGGAATTGATGCAAAAGAGCAACTTTAAAAGAGAAAAAAAAGCTGTAGTCGTGTCCCAGCCTCATTTACTGTAGAACTGCATTTTAGGGCACTCACCACTTTGTCAGACTAAGCCTTTCTAGAGGTACCCTAATCCAGGAGGTGTTTTTTATCACAGTTTTTATCTGCTCTGGAGTATAAAAATGGAATACCAGTATAAAATAGCATCAAGAACATTTTCAACTACTCCCTGAAATTGTTCTGTAAGGCAAACATCCTTTGGCCACTGTTTGTCTTCAGGCATTGATCAGTTTGTTAAGAGTTTGTGGAGATTTTTACCACAGAGGATGCTGTTTCAGGTGTCTGGAACAGAAATCTCTTTCTGATCCAGATACTCTCTGATTCAGGCACTGCATCAGCCTGAAAGAGATTGCCACAGAATCCCATTTATTGCCCTCTTGTTCTTCTCTTGGCCCTCTGCTCACTGCTTCCTCATCTCCCTTCCAATCTGACAAAATGTTTGGATAGTTGGGAGGTGAAGTTCACCTGCCATTTCCTTGGCTGGGGTGATAACTCTCCAGAAGTTCAAAAATTAATTTATGGCACAGGAGTAACAAAAGAGAACAGCACACAATGGAATTGATTTCAAGTCCATAAGCAGAAAAAAAACTTGAGGAATTCCCAAGGGCATGGGCCAGTTTTCCTGCTTCAGTCTGTCAGGAGCAAGTGCAGCAGACCTGTCAGGGAAATTCTGGGCAAACAAGGAGATCACTCATCAGTGTCAGTGATGAGATTCTGAATTTGACAGTGAAGCAACAAGAAGAATAAGGATGAGCTGATAATGGAGCCACATAAGCAGCACTTGTGGTGATGGGAAAAGCACTTGGGAATGACAATGAGTTGCTGTCAGCACCTCTCCTCGGTGGGGATGGGAGGGAGTTTCATAATGACAGGTTAGGAATTGTTCCAGGCTGTGAGCTGCAGAGAGTCAAATCCCCTGGAAACACCATTAAATCACCTTCATGGTACCTGCAGATCCAAAAAATATTTGGAACACTTTCTGCAAGAAGAAGGAATGCATGAACCACAGGCCACCCCCTAAGCAGCAACATGGACTTTCATGTGCAGCTAATCTTTTAAATTCCAGGAGCAAACACACCAACTTTTACAGATCCTACCTTTAATATTGATCTTACCTGGCCAACGAATACATAAATGTAATAAACTCATTTTAACATCAGAGAATTTTATTAAAGTGAAGAGAAATCAATTTAAAGGTCTAAAGTTCAGTGCAATACATTCAGCTAAACAAATTCAGCAGTGGTGATGCTGTCCCATCGAAATGAAAACCTCCTCCACAGAATATTTTTTAAAGAAATCCTGGTAGTATTTTTATGATTTGAAGAGCCTATATAAACCCCCAGATTTAAGAGCTTCCTCAACCACAACCTAATAGACAGCAAACTCCAGTCCTGAGCAGGGACTCAAATCTCTTTTTTTTTCCAATACAGATAAAGCTAGTTCCCACAAAACTACACTTCCCTATAGGTAAACCATACCACAACAACAAGAAGATTAATGTTTCAAGATCCAGAGCACTCAGAATGAACAAGTTCATTACAACCCAAGAGTCTATAGGGAAAAATTGATTTACTGATGGATTACAAATAGTTGCTGTCAACACGTTTTTCATCAGTTTGTGGAAAAAACATTTTGGAATGCAAGGCCACACCCTGTGTATAAATTTTTCTGTAGGCTCAAGACTCCTGTAACTTCTTTATTTTGTAACTGCAGACAGGAAGAGGCATGGCTCAGTGTTAACTTGTTAGAGATCTTTATATTTCTTGCCATGACAATATCTTTATACCATTTAATTGTGAGTTATAAAACATTATATGCCGTGACATTTTTGGCAATTTGTCTGTCCAGTGTCCCGGATGTAAGAGCCAGGATTCATGACTTTATCTTTAAAGAGATAATTCAGTTACAGAGAAAGGGTTTCTCTATAAGCATGTAGATTCACAACCAAATATCCCTGAAAGTTGAGTGACAGGAGGAGCTGATGCTGCTGGGAAATGCTCAAGAAGGAGGGACAAAACCCAGCACTAATTCTTGCATTTAATTCGGAGGTCGAGTGAATTTGTCTAACTTCAGAGCAGTTGTGTTTTGTGGCCTTGAATGTTGAGTTTTACATGGGACAGGACAGATGGGATCTTTTGCATATCAGCTGCAGGTCTAAAAGAAGTTGAGATGAAGGTGAAGACTGATGTAGCATTAACCTGAGTTCACTCCTGGCAGATTACCCAGTTCATGCCATGCTGCTGTCAATGAGACTTGGTCAGAAGAACATTTATTGCTAAAAAGATAATTTGGTCCATGTATTGCATATTTTTGCAAGCAATTATAGAGTTGGGTTAAGGATTGTGCTACATTATTACCCTTACCAGCTGTGAACTGGCATTAAAAGTTTCAAGGCTTCTGCTTATGTGTGAGAATCTTGGTTTCTTGCATCCATGATCTTTTTATCATAGTTAAATTGGAGTCTTGGGCTCAAAATCACCACTGCTATTTGCTAAAATTTGAAATCCACACAGTTCAGGATTGTTTCATGCTCTGGAGCAATGACTGAGCTGGCTGACTCTGCCTTACTCTGACATGAGGTGATGTGTGGGCACCACAACTACCCCAAGAGACAAAACTTTGTGCTGTCTCATAGTGAGACACCTCCAGCCTTCTTGTTCCATCTCCTCTGGAATGAGAATGTGCTCGAATCCCTCCAGTGTGTCTGGAGAGATTCAATCCCTCAGCTGGGCTCTGGGGCTCAGAGAAAATTTTAAGGGATGAGTGGAAAAGGTTCCATTGAAGATGATGATGGCAGAAGACAGCACAGCTCTGTAGGGAGAAAATAAGAGAAAAATTGACAATTTGTCTTAATGGCAGTTTTACCAATGAGTGATAAAGGACCTTGGACAAGTTCAGGCATTTGAAAAAGGAAACTGATAAGAAGCCACAAGTGGGGCATGGCTCACAGAAACTCTGCCTTTCAGTCTCAGCTGCATTCCTTTTGGGTGACTTGCATATCATGGGCAATATTCTGTAGGAAATTAGAAATAAGGGGGTTGCATCTATCTCTTGTGGATTAATGATGTACCTGCATAGCTGCCAGAGGCTCCCTGCAGTGATGGGTAAGATCTGCACATGCTGACATCTTAAAAGATGAAAATGAAGTGACTAAGACTTCATACAGGCTGTTGGAAGGGAAGGAGGAATTGCCATGAACCTTTCCAAGGTGCCAAAAAGTCCCATCCTTGTGGTGTCTTTGTACTAGGACTGAGTCTGAGCTCAGTTTAATGACAAAGCTGCCAACTTGTCCAACATGGAATCTGTAGGTAGGAAGTAAATGACAGGGAATTGATGTGTGGCCAATGCAATGCAAGAGGAAGGTGGGTGAACTCAAAATAACATTTGTACCATTGTTTCTTCCCATTCCCTTTTCTCTCAGTTATGGAACACCTGCTGTGTTTTCAGTGCCTAAAGTGGAAAGGTTGTTTTGTGTGCATTATTGGTGTGTCTTGTTTCTGCCTTGGATGCTCCTGAAAAATCTCTGCTCAGATTTTATGTGACTTCATACAAATCAGTACTGTTTCAAATATGACATAAATAAAAACCTTTTACTGTAAAAAGTGTTTCCCAACAAGTGAAACCACCATATAAGGAGAGCTTTGCTGGTAACAACTCTGGGAACCACTGGAGCTGCACCCCTGTGTGTTCATGGAACAGGAGCTCTCCTGTAGATCCCTGAGGCATCTCTGCCTACCTCCCACAGGTGCCAAATCTTGGCTAGAGTGGTTACTGCTTTGACAATGAGATCATCTCTTGTGTTTTTCAGCTTCTGGTGCCTTGCTGGTTCTTCAGTTCAACTCTCTTTCAGCAATTAATGCTTGTGCCGTTTTTAGAGTTTTGTTTCATTTCCTGGGTCTTCTGTTTCCTGCTTTCCAAAGTGGAAGTGTGCATTTCTTTATTGAAAGTAACTCATTAAACTCTTCTGAAAAAGACAGGAGTCAATGTATAAAGTTTAAAAATGGTGCAATGAGAAGCACCATTGGTGCAATCAGAATAAAAGGAGATTAATTATCTTATTCTGCGATTCTTTCATTAATAGACTAGAAATATTCTTGTTATTGATGTCTCTGAACAGCAGCTATTCCAGGTATGATGGAGTGCCCCTCAGAAGATGCAGGCTGCATCCAGCCCACAGATGACAAAGTGCTGCTGTCACTGCAGGCAGCACAGCTAACTTGGCAAGAGGGCTCTTTTTTGGCACAGGTCCTCTGTTGTCACCTGGAGTTTTGTTAAACACTGCAGTTCCAGCTAGAGGTGTGTGTAATGTTCATGTTAGGCCAGCCCTGTTAGACTGGCCAGACTTTGTAGCCCTGATCTGTGGCAGTGCAGTGCTGTTACTGAGTGGGTAATTAGCTGCCACTGTGTTGGTGGTGATTTTCAAAAGTAGAACATTTGGTAAGTCAGTGGATCTGGAAACCCTCTGGCCATTTCTAACCTTCTGTCCTGTATAAATATTTGAGTTATCGTAAGATATCATAATATTTGAGTTATCATAAAGCACCAGGCTCACCTCTGCTGGAAAAGAAAGTTTCTGAGAGTAAGTAAATGAACAACATATAAATTTAAATATAACCCATTTTCCCACCACAGCTTTGTTTCAGAAAGTACATTAAGTTGCTGTCAAGGGAATAACACATGGAGAACCAGTTTTATTTAGTTAGATTAATTCCATTTTAGTATTTCCATTAGCCATTTTAAACTTGGCACTGCAAAGTAATAAAATCCTCCAAATATTGACAGATAGAAAAGTAAATGCCACCCAACCATGACAAGCCATTTTTCAGCCAACCTCCTGGAGACAGAAAGGCTGCTATCATAATTTATTTATATATTAATAAGGCACATGATTTTTATCACTGGTTATTCCATTCTAGCAATTAAGGCAAAGCTGATAAAATCTTTGCTAAGTCAACATTTTTGACAACTTTAAAGAATTTGTAGCTAAGAATCTTTCTGGGCTGCACACTGGGAAGAAAAGGATAAAGCTTCTCTCATGGAGTGTGCCACTGACTCAGCCATGAAGGGAAGGAAAGTGAAGAGCCACAGGGGATTATAGGCACAGACTGGCACTGCAGCCCCCCGAGTTTGAAGATTTAAAATATTTAAATAATTACTATTCATGGGGTTTATACACACTAAGGAAATGTTTTCTTATTGGTAAATATTGGAAAAGTAGAACACACCTGTATAAAGTCACTTCCTGTTTTTCCATATCTGTCTCTCTCTTGATTCAAGACCAGAACTTCAGCTGATGACAGCACAAAGTGTCCATATCAGCTGAGAATTTATTCTCTTTAGTTCTGGTGTTTGCCTCAGAATCATGAGAATTAGCATTTATTGTGAAGTCCAAGTGATTTCTACCATATAATTGCAAGGAGAAAACTAATCCTTGGAGAAATCACACTTGGAAAAAGGATCTATACAGCCTGAATGGGGAGAACACAGCTTCTGGCCTTTGGGCAGTGACAATCACTTCTTCAGCAATATTGGGGCAGTAGCTAGGAATCCAAATTTTGTAAAGTGTGTGTAAAGTGTGCACAGTGCCACATGTCAGTGGGCCATGTTTTCTAGAAATTTGTCATTCTGCTTAATAAGATTACCGAGGCACAAAACCAAAAATACCCATGTATTAACAAAATATTTTAGAAAATTGATTTGCTACTTTCTCACTACCCAAAGAATATAAACCCATATATATTAATATATATTAAAGTTATACCTTTGTCCCTTGACAACAAAACCTGTGATTTAAATAAGGTGAGGTGTCTAAATATAAATTAAAACTTGGGGTAAACCTTGCAGTATATTACACACACATTAAATATATAGATATATAGATATAATATATTTTAC
>WBNO01016645.1:24851-36815 GCA_013400575.1 Peucedramus taeniatus
GCTAAAAGTGATTTTCTGTGATAGGGACAAAAAGGATGCCTTCTTTAAATCTGTCTTCACTACAAGGCCATTAATTTCACAGTAGAACTGAGATATGCTACTAAAACCAGTTGCTTTAGCTATAGAGAATTTTACCACTGTTCCTGGTTTTAACCTGTTAATTCAGCCCTTCCAGCTGCATATCTTAGTAAGAAAACAGGAGTACCAAATGCAATTTTGTTAATGTATTTAGCAATCTTAGGTTTCCTAATGATTGTTATCATTCCTAATTTTAATGAATTTTTTTAGAATTTTGCATTTGATTCTGCTATCCACTGTATTTTTAGTTTCTAATCAATTTTTAGGTTTAATCGATTTTAAGGTTTGCTGTAAAGGATCCAATGGTTCCATGTAGAAAAGGAAAGAAAAGCAAAAGTGTGCCACTTCACTGCCCTAGAAACAATTTTGTTTTAGTTCTCTACACACTGAATCCTGAAGTTATCCCAACAACCATGCTGACTTTGTACACTAAACTAATGAAACACTGTTTAACCTGCAAATCTTGTAACTGGCAAAACCAGGTTATATTTTCTTAGCCAACAAAGAATTTCATTAAACCACTGTAATGTTCTGTAATTTACTCTTAAGCCACAGTAGCTCAAGTCCTGTGGAACATTAAAATATGGTATGACTTAGGTTCAGTAAAACAAAGTGAATGAAGTGTTAATTTGATAATTGTGTGGTTCATCTGAGCACTAAAGCACAATAAAGCATGCTTTGTTCCATCATTCCAGGCTACCTCAGGGGGGTTCTGATGGTCTCATGCCTTCCACCATCCCAGCAGCATCACAGCCTCCACCAAAGTGTGCCCAAAGTGCTTCACTGCAGCTGCAGGGCAGGTTTCTGACAACTGCTTTCATCCTGAGAGATGGACCATGCTTTGAAAAGCATTTTCAGTAGACACAAATCTAGTTTAATATAGCTGTATGCAAGGACAGAGTACACGAGTTAAGTAGAAATTACCCTTGGTTTTTGTTTAGCATTCTTTCTAAAGCTTCTGACTTTGTTCTGATACAAAAGAAAATGAGGGGTTCAGAAGTAAGGCCATATGTTCTCCAGTGAATCAGGGAAAGGTGGGTGATATAGGGATGTCAGCATTTCTTTCTCTTTGTGCCAGTGTCCTCCTTGGAATTAAAAGCTACAGGTCCAATATTATCACATGACACTTTTGTTGCACAGAGAAAGAGGGAGAAAGGTGGATCCAACAGCACCTGCAAATATTTGGAATGCAGCTCCTGCTTTAAATGAGTCTTTGGCCTCAAAACCAGGCTGGAGTCTGAAACATGCAGCAGCATCTCCTGTTTCAAGACCTCTGTCTTCTTCACCCACCCCAGCTGCTGCTGCTAGCTGACCAAAGGCCATTTTTAATTACTTTAAGAATTGTGAAGCCTGGTTTATCATGTTCTAACAATATGAGTACTCAGCCATAATTACAGCACTGTTACCATCAAGCTTGTTTCTCAGTGTTTGAAATGGCATCTTCTAATTGAATAGCAAGGCTCAACAAGGCAAAGTATGTGCTGGCAAACTGCAAAAGCTCTGATCTCATGGTTGCTGCAATCCCAAGATGAATACTCCTCCTTGAGATTTCTTTGATGCTGTTGTTGAAATACATAACCCTGAGAAATCTGGCAAGAGGAGTTTAGTTTATGTTGCTAAGCAATGAAGCCAACCTTCAGGTGACGAATTTAGACTCTTGAATGAGTTTTTCCCTCTCAATATTTTGTGGAGGCTACTAGTGTCTTTTGTAAGGAAGATAATTTGTCCTAAGGCTCCCATCAGTCAGAGAACTGCTCCAAAATCGAGTAATAGCTCAGTTTTTAGAAGACTGTTAATCCCAGTATGTGATGTCTTCACTGAACTTTTGGCAGAATTGGAATCTGATTTTGCAGCTGCTTTTACACTAATGTATCTCTACTGTTCCTGGAATTGCATTGACTCCTAACATTTATTTTACTGCAATATCTAGAATCACCAGTGTGGACAAGCCCATTGTATCAGACACTTTGCAGAGTAAAAGGATTTTTTGGGCTCCCAGTGGTTCACTTTGGCTCTTATGCAACAAAATCCTTTGGAAAGATCCACAGACCTAACTCTGTGGCCATTTTAAACTACTGAAGTAGTTTAATGCTTCATTGCTGCAAAAGGCTGGAAGGGCCTTTCTTGGCTGTGAAAAGGTGAGGAAGACCCAGGATGTATAATGTATTTGAACTGGAAATAATTGGTTTTGCATACCCAACAGTATACCCAACAGAAGGCAGTGAAAGCACAAATACTTTGTGCAGTTTCCAGTATTTATAGGAGGCTGTGCACTTACACAGAAAATTATTTCCTTAGTGATGAGAGCGTTGCAAGCCAAATGCCACCTACATACTATTGTATTAAAGTGACTGGCATGAAACTGTATTTGCAGAGCAAGGAATTGATTTGCTTGTCACATATCCATCTCTTCATCCAGAGGTTTCCTGGTGCACTGAATTGCCCCCAGGGCCAAAACTGTCACCAGGAATTTTAGCTGCAAGTAATTTTGGAAACAAGTGTTTAAGCTTTAAAATCCCAAGAGGCAACAAAATCTGTGGTTTAGTCATTAGAGCTTCTACCAGTCACTGAAGCACACAAACCATCAGTATTGTGATATACAGCACCATGTCCATGGCCATCAGCCAATGTCTGTAACAAATTTTGTGTCAAAATCAGTCTGAGGCACTGACCAGATTGAGTGCAATGGGGGGAGAAAAAAAGAAAGCACCAGTTTGCTTTTAAAAGGAAACAACCTGGTTCCTTAAGATGCTGGGCAAAGAAAAGAGACCTAAATGAACTGGAAATTATTTCCAGCTCATCTGCAAGGTGACTAAGCTGTTTCTGCTCTCACTGCTCAGTCCTCTGTGCTAGCTTGAAGTAAGATTTCTCTCCAGGGACACCTTTAGGACCCTGGTGATATCTTGTGAAGGCTGACCTAGAATAGAGACTAGGCAGAGCTAAAGAATAAAGTAGGGATTTATTAAAAGCCCTCAATGGATCCACCTTGGGCAGCACAAGAGCCCAGCCAGGGCTGCACCCAAGATGAACCAAAATGGTCCCAAAATGCACGACCGGGCACGGGGTCTCTCTTTTATAAGTTCTGCTCCATTTGCACATTGGAGTTCATTGTCCAGTTACAGCTTCAGCCCATGCAGTCCCATCCTTCTTGTTTTTCTCTCTTCAGTCCACATTGTTTCTGCTCTTGGGCCTGAGATTTGGATCATTTGTCCTTGTCCCCAGCTAGAGAAGGAATTGTTTTGTCTCCCTGCTCTGTGCAGAGAGCTCACCATCCCCTGATATGAAGCTCAGAATTACACACTAAAGCAGCACAGAATCTGAAAAATATAAAAGCTAAAACCTGAGGCATCATTGGCAGAGTGAGGCAGGGATGGCAGTCACAGGACACCACGAGTGCAAACCAACTGTGTCTGAAGTTTGTGGCTCTTCTGGGTAGGTGTGAGTTGAACCTATTTAGTAGTGTTTGATAAGTATCAGTCAGGGTTTAGTTTATTATAATGAGAGTCAAGTTAGTTTTGCTGTTTTTAAGTTAGGGGGGAAAAAAGTATTCTAAAAGTTTTGTGTGTGAGCACATTGTTCAACTGAGCCTTTCAAAAAGAGGAGGAAGCTGTATTTAAATTTTACATGAAACATATGAAAAATAGAAGGAATGAGCTGGATGTTGGCCAACCTATTTCCTATTACCAACATCCACTTTCCAGTCTTCTGCAAGAAGTGGGGCAGAGGCATGGAACACTCCTGTTTTGTTCTTTAAGGCAATTCTTCTCAGGCTTTGCCAGCAAACAAGGTCAGCTTTCTCAGGCTGCAACCTCTTTAACATCTGCATTATGTCAGCAGATAAAATAATTTATAACAGAACTTCTCAAATGATAAGGCCTTTGTCCAAAGTTCATTCCAATGTGAAGTTTGTGGATTTGGTGTTGGGAACTCAATGGGGTGTTTTTCTTTAAAAGCATGGGTTTCCAGCTGCTTGAAACAAACAGGAACCCATGGCACTGGCTTTTAAAATCAGCTAAAAATTACTTGACATTTAACTTAAAAAATAGAGCAAAACCATTAGTTCTCTAATTGCTTTCTTGACATGATATGTTTGATGTAAAGCTCATTGACATTAATATGACTTTCTGTTAAAAAATGAATTTCTGATTGGGAGTTAGAAGTGTTTAAGCATAACTAAAATGGAGCTAAATGACAAAAGAAAGTCAGGAAATACTTAGATTCTAGTTTTATCACTTACAATGTGGGATGGAGGTGTTAGAAAAAACTCAGCATAGCGAGTAATAACAGGAATACAGAATCAGCCAAAACAGAATGATGAAAGTAGTCCTTTTTGTCATTTCCTTTTTATATTTTGATAGCAAAAATGTAGATTCTAAGTCAAAGGAACACAAAGGATGCTACAGAGGTCGGATATTACTACAAGTATTGCAAACTTGCAAAAAAATTTATAAAAATCTTGTGAAACTGATTTTTAAATGTGAATTTGAAGGCAGCCAGCAGAAGTAGCACATAATTTATTCACCTCTCTGTGGTCAGTGTGAGTTACAGTGGCTGAAAAGTAATCCACACCTTTGGGCACTTATCTCTCCTTTTCCAAAACAGATTGAGGTGTAATTGTTGTGAGGAGAATCATTAGTTTTATACAGCCTTTTAGAATTAGTAGATTAAGTATTTCATTCAAAAAGTTGAGTGGTACTTGCTTGCAATTTCCCCCTTTTTCCCCCACAAATCTATAACAATATTCAATAATTTTAATTGAGATGGAAACACAGGAAAGAAATTTTTGCATAGATGTAATATATTGTTTCACACTTTGCTTGACTGCAACTTAAGCTGTCAAAGAGTGTGTCAGTGACAAGTCCCATTGCACAGAGAACTCAGTTTCTGCTGTAAAGTATCATTAACCTTTTAAAACCTTATAAGAAGAAGGAGATCAAAGCAGGTACATCTTGGATTCTCTCTATAGTTTCACTGTGAATATCTGCTGTGGAATTTCATGAGTCACTTCAGATGTTATGGTCATTTCTCCTGCTGGGTACTGCTGGTGCTGATTCTCACACATTCTTTCTGTCTCTATATCTGCACTGTTTCTGGCACTTTTCCTGGCCCCTCCCTGTTGAAAAGGTCTAGTATTCATCCTTTTTCCTACACAATCCAAGTGTAAAATGGTGAAAACCAACAATCCTTTTCAATCACAAGTTATTTGTTTACTGGAGCACTGATGTATGTGGCCTTATGCTGGTCTGAGGTACTAGTTTATAATTAAATATTCTGTTTTCCTCATCAGAAGTGCTGCTTGTAATGAATTGCATATAGAGGCAAACTTTTAATAACCTAAATTATTCGTAACAGCACTAGTTTACACACAGCTTTACTCTGACATTGTATTATCTTTCCAAAGGAGCACCTGCTTTGGACTGCAAAATTTGAGATGGAGCATCCAATGGGACAACCTGAAAATGCATCCATATTAAACTTTGAGCATATGTAGAGTGTTGGTTCTTGATTTTTAATACAAAATTCTATCAATAGAGCACACCTTTACCACATCAACAGGATTTTTCTCTGTGTTGCTTTCCTGTTCATCATGTTTAAGAGTCATGGCTCCAGCTTTGATGCTTTAGTGTTTGGATGAAATAACTGTGTGAAAGAGGGCAAATGTCATTTCCTTATCAAAGGAGAGAATGTCAGCTTTGGACAAGACAGCAAGTGGAGATAAAATTCACCTTCCAACACTGACATATACTGGCACATTCTGGTAAAGAATTTCCTGGGTTCTTTTTTTTTACTTCTTGTGTCATTTCCCCTCACATGAGAGAAGTATCTGTCTGCTTAAACTTGTAAAACCATCTCACCATGCCAGGGAAGAGACCTCAGGTCTCTGCTGCAAGGGGAGCATCACATTTTCCTCACCACATCCTGAGGGCTTTGGAAAACTGCAACAGCATTAGAAGAACCAAACTCCTCTCATTCCTCAGTCTTTAACAGGGCCAGCTTTCAGGATATGCTGTATTTTTCTGTCAGAACCAGTAAAAGCTGAATATTTTGTGATGAACCTGGATGAAATTAAACAGCTTTTCCTCATTTCATCTTTTTTTTTTAACATTATTCTAATCAGAATTATATGAGTTAATTGCTCGTAATATTTCAATTGACAAATAGATAAGGGTGTTGGTTATTCAAATAATAAAAATAATCTTTACAGCCTGTAGTATGAAATCTCATGATAGCATTTCAAGACCTTGCTTTAAGGCTGTTTCACTGAATAGCTGAAGAAAAAAAATTTAAAACAAAACACAGGCAGACTTAATTCATGCAGAAGGGTGAATTAATATCATATAAAAAATAAATGTAAGTACTGTGAGATACGTAAATTTACTTTTAATTAACATCACAAACTGCTGATGTAACAAAAATTAGAATAGATGGTCAAGTGACAGGTTTACAATGCAATGCTTCTGGGGAGAGCTGAGCTTCAAGGTGGGCAGCACACCCACTGAAAAAATTTGAAAGAGGCCTTTTTGCAGCAGAAAGAGATAAAACAAGTGCAATTTTTGGGTATCATACGTTGACTTTGGAATAATTTTGGCAAAGCCCTATAATTTTTCCAAAGGCCATCTTTCATCTAAGGCCTTGTTGTATTTCTTGAAAAGTTCTTGGAAAAATCTTGAAATGGCTTTAGAGGTCCAGAATTTCAAATAAGTGATTTATTTGCCTGAGGCTTTTAAATTATTCTGCAGGTAACTTCAACCTCTTTTCCAAAGCTACAAATGCTGGAAATGTACATAAAATAAAATGTAATGTGATTTTGCCCTAGCTCTTGGCATCAAGGAGGATCTCCCAAATAATTCAAGAATCATTCCAGAACTGGGAAGTTACTGTTAATCTGATTAATTTTCTATCTCTATAATAAAAGAAAGCCTAGATGAAGAGAAAAGACTTGGTAGTGTGTAGTGTAGACACAGGAAGAGTTGTGTAAAGATTCCTGCTTTTTTGGGCCACACTTCTGATTTTTCAGGCACAGTTGAGTGACATGAGCTGTATGGACAGCTCAGGTGTGTCTATTCGCAATATGGTTTTCCTCTGTGATGGTAAAAGGCTAAAAAGATCCAGATGCAATTTGAATAATTTAGAAATAGTTATTTTGCTACATAGTGAAATCAGTGTAATTTCTTGTTCAGGTTCTGGCTGACCACAAATCCTTTGTTCTGGGTCACTCAAAGAAATAAGACATTTATTATAGATAGTAATAGTAAAATACAGTAGGTATCGTGATTTTGTCTTAATGGTTGCACATTATCCTGTGAATCTCAAGTTATTTCATCCAGGGAAAATAATAATAATTCTAAGCAAGCCTGGAAAGAGCTTCTAGAAACCAAAGCTCGAGTATAGATCTAGCTTTCTGAAGAAACACAAGAAGTAAAGTGAATTTTGTGACCTGGTGCTAAGAGCACTTAAATATAGTTCAGCTCTTCTATGTAATCCCTTTGAAAGTCACTCTGAAGTCACTGAGCTGGAATACAGCTTGTTAGGTTATTAAATCCTTCTTTTCAAGAAGATTAGAACATGCAAACAGGAATTTGTGTTCTAGGCTGCTAACTGTGGTTTTTAGGTAGGTTGTCCAAGTTGTGATTTCATGGCTCCTAAATATGCTAGATAATTTTCAATTCTAAATATGTTGTTTCAATTCTAAATATGTTGTTGCCCTTATTACAATTAAAACTCTCTTGCTAACTATCTTGCAGATATTTTTAGCTTTCCTAGCAATGCTTTTCAGAATAAATCAGCAAGAGGTTTTCAGATGGAAAGACAGCAAGCAAAGTCCCCTTGGACAATCCTTTGGACAAGGTAACTTGTAGAAACCAGGCTAAAAAATTATATTTAACATCTTGACAATTTGTAGAAGTAATTAGAGCAAACAAAGCCCATCCATTAAGAAGCAACAAGCTAGATCAGATGAACTATAGGGAACTGGGGGAAATTGTGAGCTGCTTCTCCAGAAGATTTTGCTGCTCTTCTCCTCATACCTTTCTCAGTGATGCTTTCCTGGGTAGGAAGCATTAATTGGATTGTGTGCAAACACCCCTCAGTGGATGTTTCCCTACAAGATGAGGTTTGTGGGGGCATTTATAAAAAGAATTTTGTGTTTCTGGTTATCTCTAAGTTTCCAAATATTACTATGTCCTGTTTTTCAGCCTTACTCTGTCCAGTTACCAGGATCCCAATGCTGCAGAGACATTCAGTCCCTTTTAGGGCTGTGGTGACTGGCCTGGTGGAGCCACATGAAGAAACAAATCCTTTTTTGTGTTAACAGCAGCAGAACTGGAAGCACACCCTGCCCAGCCTCAGTGCAGCACGTTCCTCAGGATGGGACTGCTCTCAAACAGACTGAAGTAACTGACAGAAAAACCTTTATCTTCTCTTTCCCAAGAACCTTTAAACCTCCCTTTAAATAAAAGCTTATCTGCTAATTGGTTTGACCCCCAATTCACCTGTTCAATAAAGGAATTCATCACTTTTGCCCAATCTGATGATTAAAGGTATTGGTAACTCACCTGGGAGTGTGAATGAGGTTTGATTTTTAATCCAGGCACCATGCTGTTACATTTATTGGGAAACCCCTACAATACCTTTAATAAAGACTTTTCTAAAGCTCATAAATCAAACACTGATTTATGTGATACTTAATGACAAGTCAAGGATATTAAAGTGTCACTGAATATAGTAATTAAAAAAAAACAGCTTTGCTTGCTTAAAGATTTGCAGAAAGGATTGATAATTATCCTGGCATTATAGTAGGTTGATTTCTACAAGGTTTGCAACTCTTCACTTTATATTTCTTTGTACATATGACTGTGAGGACTTAGTTTCAGGCTAATTTTTTACTAGATTTCAGAACCTCATACTTGATGACAAGACTTTACAAGCCTAAATAGGGTTGCAGTTCCCAAGGGGAGACTTGTTAAAAAAGAATTTATGACACACTATCTAAACTGGAATATTCACCTCATCTGCATCTTACAGAAACCTCTGGAGCCTGTCATGCACAAGCTGCACTCTTACCAATTCACAGGAATGATGCTTGACAGAATTAACCCTCTGGTGCTGGATCTTCTCAAAAGAAGAGACAATTTATGTGTGCTGAGACACCATACCAATAAAGACAGTAAATGTGGAAGAGCAGACCTCAGCTGCAATCATAGCTCAGTGTCCTGCAACACTGGATAGTGACACTTGGATAAAATGAGAGAGATGGTGTCTGTACATGTGTGTGAGGGTGTGTGGGCTCATAAAATGGAACCAAAATGAAAAATCAGTTAAGTGGCTTGGAAACAAAATCCCAATTTTCTTTTTTATTTTCCATTGTCCTGTAGAAGTTCATCTCTGTGGAGAAAATACATACCTACACCATGCAGGGATAAATAGTGATGTTCACCTTACCTCACCCAAGTCAGGACTGAAGACTAACACAGCTGGAAATGTTTTGTTTCTTCCAAAGAAGAAACAGCCTTCAATATCAAAATTCTGACAATTAGGTTGGAAATGGGGGTGTGTATTCTATTCCCATCTGTCAGAGGTGGGGCAGTTATCCTCTGTAAATTGGACAGTTTTTTCTTTATCTCTTCCACAACCAATCCTCCCTCCAGAGATCTCTTCTGTCCATGGCCAGTGAGTGTCCCTGCATGGCTGATAAAATTCCATCATCCCATGGGGAGATGCTCCACCCAGGGGAGGAGCCAAGCATTCCTACCTGGATCCAATCTGAGCCTGGGAACAGCACAGCAGCCTTTGCCCACTGCATTCCCAGAGGAGCAGCTTTCTGCTGCACTGCATTCCCAGAGGAACACCAGGCCCATCTCCAGCACCCCTGGAGCTTCAGAGGAAAACTCCCCCCTTCTCCAGGATCCCTGCTCCAGCAGAGCCACCCCTGGCACTGCAGGAGGAGCAGCCACCATGGAATGGGACTGTGCAACACCCTGACCCACAGGGTGCCAGCTCCTGTTCTCACTCTGGCAGGGTTGTTTTGTATTACTGCACTTTTATTTTTATTTTTCCTAATAAATAAATGTTATTCATACTCCTATATCTTTACCTGAGAGCCCATTAATTTCAAAATTATAATAATTTGGAGGGGGGGCTTTACATTTTCCATTTCAAGGGAGGCTCCTGCCTTCCTTAGCAGACACCTGTCTTTTCAAACCAAGACACTGGAGGAAATCAGCAGAGATTCAGAGGGTGGGACTTACAGTTCTATAGAGCTTTTCAGATTAACGTTCATCTTGTCTGACCTTTGGCAAAGCTAAAAGTTCTCAAGGCTCCAGCTACTGTCTTTTAGCACTCAGAGCTTTCCAGCCACTCTGAAATATATTTGGTCTCTTGATAAGTTGGTCCAAATTCTTTTCCCTCTGTTGTATCCATGGAGAATGGCCAATCTAACTGACTGATAAATGCAGTGAGCCCTTGCATGACAATTTGTCAAATTACTCCTGAAAAATCTCCCTCATTAGAAGCCAACCGTGGCAGTAAACAATCTTGGGGACCTTTTGTGTGAGTTTTTGTGTAGAAACACAGAGCAGGGCTGGCATTCCAGACCAGGACAGAAAAGCTTATTTCTTTACCTGTTACATTAAATCCCACATGAGAGCATTCATGAGCACAGCTGCAAGTCCAGCTCTCAGAGCTGCCAGAGCTCACACTAATGACAGAAATTTCATCCCATTAATGCACAGCACAGGCCTGCAACACTGTGTAAGGGAGTACAAGCACTCAACTGCAGCAACGTTCCCAATGTCACCCACATCCTTTGGGATATCTTTCCATTCTATCAGCTGCTCCCAGAGCTCATGTAAGAAAAGCAAATTTCCCATAAACATGATATTCAGGAGTTTGGACAACTCCTCATGCCTTGTAATTCTTCCATACTTGTGTCTTCATTTTTGTGCTTTGGGAATGTAAGGATTCATTTTTCCAAGTTTTCCAAGCATGTAGTCAGCCCCAAAGAAGGTGGAAGTTTGGACAAGTGACCTTCCCTACTCTTCCAGCTACAGACACACGGACACAAGCCCTTTGTGAGTTGAGATGAGAGTGAGAACTGCACCTACAGTCTCCTGTGTCCTTCCTCTAGCTGTGGGTGTATCCCAGAGAGAGGATCTCCCCAAAGCCCAGGATTTGCTGTCAGGCCTTATCAGCTGCTGGGCAATCACAGGGAGGAAGGAGTCATCTGACTTCCTCACCAGAGCAGGACAAGGACCTGTTTTCATAAGCAAAAATTCCATCAAGGAGCCAAAGCAGGGACATGTGGAAGCTGCCTCGGTGCCCTGCAGAGCTGACAGTGACACTGGGGTCACAGACCTGCAGGGTGGCTCTTGCCAAGCTCAAGGAGCTTCTTTCTGTCCCATTCCCTCTGCATGTCCAATTCCAGCCCTGGCATGTGCTGGGGTAACTGTTGGACTCGATAATCTTAGAGGTCTTCCTCAACCTAAGCAATTCCATGATTCTTTTCGACAGCAGTTGAACAGTTTTAAGCAAGTAAAGTCTCTCTGAAATTTGCTGAATTAGGTAGGACAGAAAATGTTGTATCTGGGAGAAGCTCAGCTTAACGGTGCCAGGACATTTCACTCGCTGCAGGAGCCACTCCTGTCATTCCTACAGTCATGGAAAAAAAAGCCAGGAGAGAGAAGAGCCCGGGGATCCTTCCGGGGGTGGCCGCTGGTGTCTTCAGGAGCCGGCTACTGCGGTGAGGCTGTTTGCGGAGTGCCGGGATTGTCTCTCCCTCAGGCTGGGACGGGCAGGGCGCCCAAAGGCCGCGGGAGGCGCGGCGGTGCCCGGGGCCTGCCGGGGCTCTCTGCTGCCACCTCCTGCCGCTCCTGCGCCTGGCACCGACAC
>WBNO01016645.1:36861-52594 GCA_013400575.1 Peucedramus taeniatus
TTATTTTAAATTTAATTTAATTTTAATCTTAATCTTAATTTTAATTTTAAATTTAAATTTATTTCAAATTTAATTTAATTTAATTTTAATTTTTAATGTAAATGTAATTAATTAATTACTTAATTTTCAATTTAATTTTATTTTAAATTATTAGTTTATTAACCTTGTTAATTATTATATTTAATAATTTAAATTATTATAATAAATTAATTAGGATATATTAAATATCATTGCATATTATAATTCAATAATTTAAATTTTTTTTCCAGCACACTCTTAAATTACCCTGCTGGAAGAGTACTTTCCAGCCATACTTGTAGCTATGTGTAAGAGCACAAGGGGATGATGTAGTGGCAGACAGGGAAGAAGCTGCTGTATTTCCTCAGCCTGGTGTGGCACCTGGTTCCTGATGCCCTGGGCTCAGTAAACCCCAAGAAAACACTACATTTAACCTAAAACTATTTTTAAAACTTCCAAAATTAAATAATAAAACTAGAATTATGAATGTATAATTTAATTAGAAGTGTATAGTATCACATTGTAGAAAACTTAAAATTTAAAGTTTTAAATTATAATAATATAAAACAAAACAGAAGTTTTAAGACAGAAACTGGTCCTTCTTCACCTTCTTCTTCATCAGTTTAAGTTATACAATACATATATTATGCACAATACATATATACAATACAACATATTATACAATATTTTATATAATTAAATTTAAAAGTTCACATTACAAACCACAAGTAGCTAGTTATTAAGTTAAAAGTAAAAATAATTCAAGTATCATTTCTTAATTAAACAGTTTATCCCTAAAAAGCCTTATAAAAAATACATCTCCACTTTTAGCTTGTTAAAGTACTGTAAAACTCCCAATTTGGGAAACTATAATATAAATAAAAACTAATAAACATCTAAATCCAAACAAAAAATACCATCTCACACATTTAATCCCAAAAAAGAAGATCTATAACTCCATATTTAGGGGTGTTTGTGTAAGGAGTTGCGCAGAGGTGAAAGGGGTTACATGGAGGTGGATGCTGGCAGCCAGCCCTGGGTGCAGCACACATGGAAAGTGTGGCACTGCCAGGCATGTAAAAAAACAGGCAAAGGACTTTTCCAAGGATACTGCAGGGTTATATAAACATACAATATAAATGTTTTGTTATCATATTTACCCAGATTACCCAATAATATCCGTGCTGTAACTCTGTAAATTGTGTTTATTTGCACTTGCATGCTGAACCAGCAGCAGAGGCTTGCAGCATTGCTGTGGTTACTGAAGGAGGATATTATGTTTCCTATGTTATTGGGAAAAAAGCCAGAATCTTTCCCCTCCCTTCTCCTTCCACAGCATAGAGTTTCCAGAGACTTGAGTCCTCTCTGTTGTTTACATTGACCAAAATTGGTTGTATTCAGGGGAAAAATTTGTGTTCCAGCTTTAGGAGGAAAACTCTCTTACCAATAAACTACTCAGCAAAACAGAGTCAAGCAGCTGAAGAGAAGTGAAAAACTGGAAAGCAACAGCAAAGGGCTGCTGTGAGGAAGAGGTGCTAACAGCAAGGAGTGAAGAATGTCTAGCAGCAGGAGAGCCATGGAGTAAAAGCAGCAGTGGAGCAAGAAGCAGAGAGAGTGGATGGGAGAAAAGATCAGACAGTGCACCTGGAAAGACACCCCGCCCTGAATTCCTTCTCTCTTTGCTGAGTGTGGGTGAAGGATTGGGATGACTTCCTCTTGGTTATAAAAATTGGTCTTGTTTCCTGATTGAGGCATATTTTTTAAAGTAGGAATTAGGTGGCTAAAAAAGAGTGAGCTGGGCTAGTACATAGGACCTATACAGCAATATTTATCCTTTTACCATCGAGGATAGTTTATCAGTCCAAGCAGCTTGTAGTCAGCTACCTTTGGTTAGGTGCTTGTGAGTCCTGTCAAAGCACAGCCTAGCTGTGAGAGAGTTCCTTGTACCCAGGAAGAAAAAATTAAGGGTTTTACTGCACTTGAACACTGAACTTTGCTTCCTTTGTGCCATTACTTTGTGACATTGGTCACTGAAGGGCTTCTGGACATAAGCACGATGTGATAAACTTAAATGGAAGTTCTTTGGAAAGTGTTTTATGCCATTATAGTTTTAAATCTCAGTTGTAGGGAACAATTGTACTAAAACCCTTCTGTTAGGGTTTTACTGCCAAACTTGGGACATGGAAATTGTAAGACCTCAAATAACTGCCCTGTGAAACAGGAATACAAAACCAGTCAGGGAAGGGGCAATGGAGCCTTAAGATTTAAAACACATTTCTTGCATGTTGCTCATAAGAGAGGAGAGAAGAAAAGCAGAAATGCAGGGTTTCTCCCTAATTTCTTGGTTCTCAGTGCACATTTGTAAACTGGGAGTCAGTTTGTCATTAGGTACAGAAAAGCTGAGCAGTATGGTCCTTGTCAAGTGCAGGAGACAGCATTGACCCTGCTCTGGGCAGATCTCCAGAATGGAAAGTGCTCATGGATGTCATCTCTGGACCTTGCTGGAGATACTTGCACCCTAAACTCATCGGTGAACAAAATGCTACCTCAGTCTAAAGTACAAAATACAGTAACCAATGACTGAGACACTGAAAGATGCTGTTACCTGCAGTGGTGTTGCTGCTGCAGTGTTAATTGTACCACAATTAATGCCTTGTGTTTCTGCTGCAAAGGCCTGAGCTTTTTGCAAGCTCAGTTTTCAGTGTCCCAAGGATGTTTTTCTCATGGTGTAAAGTCACAGAAGAGCATCAGATCTATCCTGGTGAAAGGTCTAAAGAACAAATTTGATGAGGAGCAGCTGAGGAAGTGGCTTGAAGCTGTTTAGCCTCAAGAAAAGGAGGTTTGGGAAAACCTCCTCATTCTCTTACATTTGCCTGAAAGGAGGTTGTAGTGAGGGGACAGTCAGTCTCTTTCCCCAAATAAGTGATAGGACAAGAGGAAACAACCTCAAGTTGCACCAGGGGAAGTTTAGTTTGGATATTAGGAAAAATTTCTTCACTGAAAGGATGGTCAGGCATTGGAACAGTCTGGCCAAGGCAGGGGTGGAGTCACCATCCCTGGGGGATTTAAAAGATGTGTAGATGTGGCTCTTGGGGGAATGGTTTAGTGACAGGCATGGCAGTGCTGGGGTAACTGTTGGACTTAATATTTTAGAGGTCTTCATCAACCCAAACAATTCCATGATTCTTTTCAACAGCAATTGAACAGTTTTAAGCAAGTAAAGTCTCTCTGAAATTTGCTGAATTAGGTAGGACAGAAAATGTTGTATCTGGGAGAAGCTCAGCTTAATGGTGCAAGGAATACAAAGGATTACCTGGTTGTATTTTGAGATTAGTTTCAGGTTCCCCAAAATCACCATATTTTGTCAAGACAAGAACAAAGAAAAGTCAGTGGCATTGAATTGAATAGGATTAATATTTTCTCTGGTTTTCTCTTGCTGTACTGATTGCTGAGGGTAGAGCTGAGCTTTTTGATGGCACATGGGAATCCAACTTTGCATTTGAAGCTCAAGCAAATTTTGCCTAGCTATAATTAAGTTTAAAGCTAAGCTCTGTATGCATATGATTTGGACTTGCCATTAGAAAATGTTGTACCAGAAAATCTTCCAAACATGTTGTAACACTTTCTCCACTTGGCAAAGCTTACAGTGCTAACTGGAAGATAATCCTGTAATATTTAAGAAATTCCATTCTGCCTGTGGTTATGGATCATTGCTGCTGGGAGGTTTTAGTCCTGAGGATAGATTGGACAATCTGATTTATTCAAGCACTGAACTTGAGGGTTTGGAGGTCACTGGATTATTCTGAATCAACCCTGTGAGGAGATCACATCCACAGGAGGGGCATTCCAAGTGTGCTGCACCATCTCAGAGAACCTGAAATGAAGGTGTAATTAGTACAATAAGGTTTGATGATGATCATGTTTGATGATCAAGTTCTTCCACTTGCATTTTCTCTCTTCTCACCTTCTTCTTCAGTCTCTGGGATATTGACTTGGAATTTAAACTTTGATTTTTAGCAAAACATAGCCTGTATATGGAAAAGGCAACAATTTTACCCTTGTCTAGTGTGGTTTTCTCTCTTCTTTTCGCTTTCTCTATCCTTCCTATTTCTTTTAATTGCCTTTCCTTTCTTGCTGGCACATAAAATTCCTCCAGTGACTTAATGAAGGGATGCCAGGGCTACCAAACTCCTGTGCCAGGACACCAATCACTGGCATCCTCTAAGTCAGACAGCCTTTCAAAGTCTGGGCTGATGTTTTAAAAATTAAGTGGAAACTTGCTTCCACAAAAAAGACACAGTACTATTAGAAATGCAGTAGTAGGTACCCTTTAATGGCTGCAGTAATGGACTTACAAATGAAAATGAGATTCGTGATGATTTATTGACTGAAGAATTAGTGAAATAAAAGAAAAGCTGGCAGGAGCCTCAGGAAATACTCTGATGTAAAGTATAAAATGGGCACAGTCAGAGGATATTTACAACTTCTTGATAGAAAAGCCCAGTCCAGCATATGTTCAGTCACTTTTTGCTGGGAGAATACAAAAGTTTTTCCAAGGGCACTGCACCATTACTGTGATTTCAGCAAAGCTGATGGTGAGTTGCAGCTTCCCTTCTCTCAAAAATAAGATGCAGGAAACTGCATTCCATTACTGAGGCTAGGGCTATGTACAGAAAGGCCAAGCAGCATTATGAACCTATGCAGGAAAACAGTAAGGAAGGAAAATCCCCAACCTTTTCCCCACCTTGCTGGTGCCATGGTGATGTTCTCTCCTCTTTACATCCACCATTCAGCATCTCTGATGTTTTGAAAAGTTGTTTTGAATGTGATGTTTGGTTTTCATGGCTCCCTGAGGTTCCAGTGTCCCCTCCCCACAGCAGACACTGAACTGTGCTCAGGAGAGCTCTCCACAACTCCAGGGAAATCCCTCTCTTCTGAGGTCAAAGGAACAGCATGTTCCTCTGAGTATTTTGCAGACCTCAGTCTTTTCCAAACTCTTAAAAACTTGGTTTGAAATATGTTTTCCCCAGACCCTTATGAGAATTCATCATCCCCCCTTGGTGCCAGGAAAGGCCAGCCTGTTCTCTGCTGAGCACAGTGCTGGAGTGCACACCAGCAGCAGAATGCATGGCAATGGGTCAGAAACAGCAGCAGCTGAGGAGATGTGTTCTCAGGGAACAAAACAGAACCTTCACACGACCTCTGGGCTGTCTGCAACCCCTGGCCAGTGCTACAACATCCCTTTCCTTTTTGCAGGCATTTGGTTGGAATAACAGTCCCAGCTCTGGTCAGCTGACAGGTTTAGATTCATGTCTGTGGTGCAGACCCGTGCAGGTGGAGGAAGAGATAACACAAATCTACAAGTCAAGCTTGGAATGGAGAACCCATTTATCATCAATACAGCATCACAGTAAAAATGTCCTTCTGTCTCTTTCTTGCTTGCCTCACCTCACTCCTTTTCTCCTTTATTTTCTTTCTCCCTCTGGTCTTAACCAAGCAAGAAGAAAGGTGGGTGCAGGCCCCAGATCCTTAGTGGGCTGTTGAAATAAGCATCTCTAACTAAAGGAATTGCTCCTTTGAAGTGCTAAAACACCAACAGTTCCAGCAAATCTACCCTCACACTCCAGGAAATAATTCATCCACGCCCTAGAATTCAAGGAAGCAGGAAAAAGCAGTTCAGTTTCTCTTGACTGCACAGACATTATTGCAGCAGATATGAAGACAAGGCTGGCTCCCACTATACATTCTGTCATATGGATTTACTGCTAATGCACTTCTTGCCCCTCCTCAATGGTGGGATAAGACATTTGCAAACATGGCATGATGAGTTAACAGGAATCTTTCTAAATTCCTGTAAAGAAAACCTTTTTTCCTCTCATAAACTTTATAACCCCACTCTAAGGTATCCTGTGTGAGAACTTGATGGCATCAATTCCTAGCAAATTCAAATGCTGGGTAACAGGTCAAGGCAAAAGTAGATGGTACTCTGGTGTTATTTGTACTGCAGGAGAGGCTGCCAGTGAGTTTGAATCAGAACTTGAGAAATATGCTAAGAGCCATCAGGGTTCCTATTGCTAATTGCAACCTTCCCCTGAGCAAGATCCCCTTCAGCCCCTGGGACTGGTATTGCAAGCCTCTGAGTGGGGCTGGGCTGAGAATTTTTGAAGTCTGTGCTGGGAGTCCCACAGAGAAGGTGGTGGATGCTTTTCAGCTTTTGGCTGCTAAAACCATTAGCCTGTTTTTGTTGTGTACCTGCCAAATGTGGTAGCCAAGAGAAGTCAAAGGACAATAAGTTTTGGAATATCTTTAACCACACATCCATCACTGCTCTTTTTAATTGGATTATTGTTTTTTTCATTAGAAAACCTCTCAGAAATCACCTACCTCTTCCATACAGTCGTGGTTTCACTTTTGTGTTGCAGCAGCATGAGGCTGAATGGTTGGCAGAAACGCTGTGCTCTGTAGAGATGGAAAGGATGATTTTGTATAGGAAAAATGTGTGGGGCACAGTGTGGTCACTTCATTGCTGCAACATTTGCTGGCTGCAAAGATTCTGCCCGTGGTGGAAGGATTTTCTGTCAGCAGACTTCTCAAATAAATATTCATTGCCTTGGTGGAGGACCTTTCCTGCCCATGTAGTCATTTGAAAATGCAAGGGCTATACTGCAAGTGCAGATGGTACCTTCCAGCACAGCTGCTTCCAATTTGGTATTCCTTGGGCAGCACACCATCCAACACTGTTGAAGTATTTTCATTTTCCTTCTCCTGCAAGATACTGCAAAGAGCATTCAGTAGGTGACACAGGAGGCTGGGTGGTCTTTTCCAGAGTGCAGCATCAGAGACCACTGTGAGCCAAATGAGATTGGACAGGCTGTGGTGGAATGCACAGGTATTCCAGGTTTTACAAGCACCTTGAGCATTTCCTTTGCTACTCTGAGGCTTCAGTCAGAGGGGTCTGGGAAAGGGTCAGCTCAGGCCTTTGAGATATGCCCAGAGGAGTTTGTGGAGAGCAGATTTGATGATGTTCTCCTCGGAGGGAATGTGGACATTGGAAGGAAGCTGCACTGTCCTCTTCCCTTTCACCACCGGGAGGAGCTGGGAGAATCGGCTCCCCAAGTGCCCCGGTGCCTTCAGGGCTGGTTTGGGATGCAGTGGAAGCAGGAATGCCTGAGAAATGTGCCACGGTAGGGGAGTTCTGTGTGTGCAGGATAAAGAGAAGCTCCCTGCAAGTACATTTTCCTCTTGCACTGCTCCCTTGGTACATTAAGGGAAGATACTCCTTTCAGCTCAAGGATCCATGATAAATAGCACATTGCATTGGATTAGGTGCCATGTAACAGCCAGAAACCAACCTACTCCAAGTGGTATGGAAATGTCAGAGACAAATTATATAGGAATTAATCACACAGACTCCATTTTGTTCATGGTGGAAAAAGCCCATTCTTTATTCACATAACTCATTTTTATACAGTGTTATAGACCTTGTGTGTGACTCCAATTGGTCAGTAGATTTCTTGCCAATTACTCTATTGGTTAGTAAAAGGTATTTTACTTGTCCATCAACTCTCTCCACTCTTAAGTTGTTTACATATTTTCTTCACTGGTTCTCATGGGATAGATTTAATGTTTCTGTAGGTGTTAGTTGTTTTTCACCCAGGAATAGATTGTTATGTTAACAAACTGTTCACACCAGGATTGTTCTCACATGGGAACTTGCAAAGAGCTAGCTTGAAAAGGCCAGCTCTTTAGATTAAACAGATTTAACACAGCATTCCAAATTTTATGAGGCCTTTCTTTATAATTTTTCTACCTTACTGCAACCATGTCAAAGCCATCCAAAAGCAAAATTTTACCTCCAGTCAAGAGGCAAATGCATGCCCAGACCTCCAGCCTGGTCAGATGCCTCAGGCAGTGCTCCTGCTCACCTGGCAGGCACAACTGCTCCCTGTACAGTGGGCAAGAGCACTGAGGAGAAAGGAGCCAGAATGTTGAAACCTTTTCCAAAATGTCCTGGCTCAATTATCTTCTCAGCTGAGGGCAGTGAAGAGGCTCTGAGAGTAGAAATTTATAGCGCAAAATAAGGGTTGAAGAGTGGGGTAGATGGGGACTCTTCCCCCTCAAGACAGTAACTGGCAGTAACAATGGGCGTGTCTGTGGCTGGGTTATATCAGCTGTCCTAGGTGATAAGATGTGGCTGGGGTGTGTATTCTATTCCCATCTGTCAGAGGTGGGGCAGTTATCCTCTGTTCATTGGGCAGTTTTCTTTATCTCTCCCACAACCAATCCTCCCTCCAGAGATCTCTTCTGTCCATGGCCACTGAGTGTCCCTGCATGGCTGATAGAATTCCATCATCCCATGGGGAGATGCTCCACCCAGGGGAGGAGCCAAGCATTCCTACCTGGATCCAATCTGAGCCTGGGAACAGCACAGCAGCCTTTGCCCACTGCATTCCCAGAGGAGCAGCTTTCTTCTGCACTGCATTCCCAGAGGAACACCAGGCCCATCTCCAGCACCCCTGGAGCTTCAGAGGAAAACTCCCCCCTTCTCCAGGATCCCTGCTCCAGCAGAGCCACCCCTGGCACTGCAGGAGGAGCAGCCACCATGGAATGGGACTGTGCAACACCCTGACCCACAGGGGTCAGCTCCTGTTCTCACTCTGGCCAGGTTGCTTTGTATTGCTTTTTTTTTTTTTTTTTCTTCCCTAGTAAAGAACTGTTATTCCTACTCCCATATCTTTACCCTAAAGCCCCTTCATTTCAAAATTATAATAATTGAGAAGGAGGGAGTTTACATTTTCCTTTTCAAGAAAATCTCTTACCTTCCTTAGCAGACACCCAAGACATCAGCCCAGTAATTCTTTCTAGCTTGCATCTGTTTAAGTTTACAGAATTATTTCTGTGCAGCATGAATGAAATACATGGTAACTTTGATCTTTGGCTCAGGGCACCAATGACAAACATTGTGCAGCCCCTCCAAAGCTGTCTGGGGATGAGACAGTCACCTGTACCTCACTTCAGCCTCCCATGGTACAGGCCAAGGAACACAGATGCCTTCAGCTGTGGGAAGAAAAATGGAAGAGTGCCAAGTGCATTTTCATGAGCTAGAATTTGCTTGTGATACTCTAATGCCTCTTTGCCTGTCTGTTTGCCCTGAAGATTTTCAGGCTGCACAGAGCACTGCTCCCCAGGAACAGTATGAATTAATGCTACAACTTTGAAGGGCTAGAACACTTCATGAACTTCCACCTCTACTTAGACACTGAGAGATTGCAGAAGTTAATTTAAAGAGACCAGGTAAACCACACAGCCTGACATTTAGCAGGGCATTTCACACATACTGTGTCATGTATGGTTAGCTAATGAAGTGATATGATTTGGTGAGCACCTCT
Organism: Peucedramus taeniatus; assembly: GCA_013400575.1. Taxonomy (NCBI): domain Eukaryota; kingdom Metazoa; phylum Chordata; class Aves; order Passeriformes; family Fringillidae; genus Peucedramus; species Peucedramus taeniatus. Next base: position 46,269 of record WBNO01016645.1, read on the forward strand.
CAAGCAAAAATACAAGAGCTATTTGAGTGAAGCAAGAGCATGGAAGCAGTTTGAATATTTTCTATCTCAGATGCTGAATTTGGGCCTTTTAGCCAATCATTTAAACTGCAGAGCATCCAAAGTCCTTGAAAGTCTTTAAGATAAGGAGGAGAGGAAGAATAGGTAGCCATGAAGCATTTCTTTTCTTGGCTCCTCACACATTGCCTGCTGCCAATTTTCACTGCTCTGCACACAAAAAGCTGATTGTCTCTTAATGCTAAATCCCACCCTGGGATTCACACACAGGTCTTCCATGTGTCTGCAGGGATCAAGCAGACATACAGAATTGCCATCAGAGAAGCTGAGTGCTTTGGAAGGAGACAGAATGGGACCAAATGTTTAATGTTGCTATTCTGAGCTCAGCTATGGAAGTAATCCCAGCATTAGGACAGAAGAAGATCTGCAAATGGAGTCTGCAGTTCAGTGCTGTCTCTGACCAAGAAAGCTTCAAAATTCAGCAGCGAGGCAATCTCATGGATGAGAACACCCTGGACAGCTTGGAAACCCAAATCACCTCCATAAGAAAGCAAGTACTGCTCCATAGTGGCTGCACTGGAGGTCCAACTAGGCCAAGATATTTTTTTTTCATATGTCAATCTAATATTTCCAATATGATATCTTATAGCAGCCCTTTGTATTAGGGCTCACACCATATCTCATACAACCCAAAGGCATTTTCTCAAGAATAATGTAGGCAGAGTTGTAAACATCATCCAGGAATTCCTTGACACCTGTAGTCCTACAGTTTGCTGTCCCTGGGAGGATTTGGGATCATGACTTTTGGTTCTGTTTGCATTAACTGATATGTTTTCTATTTGGTTATCAATTTGTTCATTTTGTTTTCCATGAAGTAGTTGTATATTTCACTGCTACACACATGAAACTTGACCATATAGTAAAGATTATCAATCACTATTATTTGTGAAAAATGGATGTTCACAAAGTGAAAGGATATGCAGATACACCAAAGCAAGTCTTAGTTTCTCATATATTGAGAATTCCTTGTAAATGGCTCACATTTTAATTCCTCTCTAGGGATTGCTAATAAATAAAACTTAAGCTAAATTTAGCAAAATTGCAGGACACATTTCACATGTGTCCAATCATTTGAAAGGATAGACATCAGTTTTTGAAACTTATAGCTCCCCTTGTTCCTTCACACACTTATAAAAATATTACCACTTCTGGGTTCTGCTGCTGCTTCTACATCTCCAATAAATACCCAAAGTATGAACATGGAAATCTACCAGCAAAGGTTTAAGGGTGATAATGTGCTTTTATACCAACCCATCAGAGCATCACAGGTTCCATGTGCTCCAGGAAGGCTTTGCTGCAGTTACTCACAAGCTTCTCCAGAACTGGCTGAAGGTATAAAGCAGCAAACCCAGCCTGCTAAAATATTCACTGTGCTCACTTCAGGCTGTGTGTTCAGTTCTGGTTACAAATCTTCCAACAAACACCACATCTTAAATTCTGGAAACCAGGACGAGCAGATGGCAGTGTGACCAATGGAGAGATCACATGACACCATTCTGAGAAGTGACCCAAAAGGAACAATTATTTCATTTCAGAAATAATGAAAGCTTGTTTTTTCACCTAACTAGCAATGAAAAACTATCTCCTAAGTGTGTTTATTCTAGTTTGCCTTTTGCCACTTCACTGACATTTTTGGCAAAAAGTAAATTCTGGAAGAACACTAGAACCACAATGTAATTGAGCAGGACCTGCATCACAATTAAATGAATTTGGAAAAAGTTGTCTGCCTGCCTGAGCTCCCATGTAGAAATAACAGTTAAGATAGTGAGATTTTTCTCTTTTGCCCCTATGCTTTTATATCTAAATATTCACAGCAACCACCCCAATGGATTTGCACTTGAGGAACAAACTGTATGACCCAGGAAGAATACTTCACACAGGTTTAAAATCAGTCAAAAAAACAGGTATTTGTTATAAAGGAAGAAATGTGTCATCTGTTGCCTTTACATTTGGACAATCCAAAAGGCCAAAAGAAGTTTTTCATGCCAGTGTTCTGTATCAGCACTTTCTGATTGCATTGTATTGATTTAGGGGTTTAGGTTACATTTACACTTTAGATCAAAGTCTAGGTTAGAAGAGGACAAGTGATCTTTTCTTTCTGTTCAGTGTTTGGTGGAAGGAGGAATAAAATGTCCCTGTTTAATTGGAGAATACTTTATTTATGGAATGCATTGCAGTAGTGCCATTATATTTAAGTGGAAATTCATTATGTGACTGTGCTTTCTTTCAGTCAAAATAGCTTCCATTTTTCTCTGTGATCAGTGGAAAATTTAAGTCTTCAAAGTAATGGTCTAATCTACCTAAATTGCAAAAATGTTAATGTTTCCTGTCTCTTCCTTTTCCCACTGTGCCTCTTTCCCCCTCATTTTCTGTGAGCTTCCATCCTAAGTTATTTATTACAGCCAGGAATGCTGCTTTTTCTTGGCCATGTTCTTTCCTTTTCTTCAGGGCTGCGTGCCTTGGGAGAATTACAGCAGCATTAATCCAAAAAATGTTTGCCAGTAGTGACTTGGAGTAGTGGAACTTCAACAAATCTTGGCCTTTCTTGTCCACATACTGTTTAGTATAATTTAAGTTCAATGCTCTCTCACTTTTCTTCAACACAAGAAAAGCAGTGGTTGAGGAAATTGTGGAGTGACCAAAGTTTATTCTGCAAGTGACTCTCAGTAGTGATCAAGACTGTGGTTAAGAGATGCTTGTTTTAGAAAATAAAAATTACAGGAAAATAAAGCAGAGGCACACACAGGGAGATGATCTAGAAAGCCTGAGCTGGTGGCTTTAGGAACACATTACATGGAGGCAGAATGAATAAATGTTAGTCAAAAGTGGTAAAGGGAATAAGGACTCTTGTCTGTGCCACAAGAAAATTCTCTGTCTTGAGAACTGTTCAAGTTTCCTAAGTGGCAGTTTTGTATTTATATCCCTCACAAAGCTTAGGAACATAAAAGCAAAGAAACAACCAAGGACATCACTAATCTAAGCTTCGCATGCAACAAATGCTTCTTCAGTCAAATAGGAAGAAACATCTTCCACGACAGCATAAATATTAGTGGTACACAACAAAAATAGTAGTTTTTAAGTGTTTTAAATCTTCAATTACTTCTGTTGTCAAATGTGAAGCTTGAGAGCCCTCTCCCTTCCAGGCAGAGGGGAATGTGTGATGTGTGGAGGCACAGCCTGACTTGTTGTCCAGCTTTCTGAGGGTGCCAGTTTGAAGTGTGAACTGTGCAGAAACTGCCAGCTTTTCATAGCATCTGAAAGCTGTTCTTAACTTATGGAGAAAATACAGGTTAAAAAGCTGATTCATGACCAGCAGAGAGTTGATGCAGCAGGTATTTAGGCTTTAAATCCATAAGATATAAGATGGTGGTTTTTTTTCCCATAATCTAGGGACAAAGCAGTGGACTCTAAAATTCTTGTGTCTAGTGAAGACCTCTCCTGGCATGCCAAATATTTTTTACATTTTTTTTTCAATTCTTCTGAACAAGAAAGACAGAGTTACCCATCTTATTGGCCCTCTGAAGTTGTCCTTTGGTCCTTGACATTATGAGAACCATCAAGCTCTCCTTGCAAGACACCTCTAATGAAGTACCATGGAAGTTTTAGTAAAGGAAGGGAAAGGATGGTGAGCTGGTTGCTTTAGCACCTTCATGTAGCAACCTAAGGATTTCAGTTGCTTCCCCTCATCCAAGCTGCAGATTAGGGGTTCCTCAACAATGGAAATATCAGTGTCAAAAATCCAGGTAATGGCACAGAGCATTTGTGGCCCATCCCCTTGTACCAGATGAGTCTGTGCAGATTTGTGTGGGTTTTGAGACACAGCTCAGAATTAACACCTGTGTTACATAAGTAACTCAAGCAGCATTTTAACATTGTTAACCCATTGTTAAGCAGGGTGTTAACATTTTAACATTTTAACAACATTTTAACATTTTAACATTTTTGCCCCTGTTGCTGTGCTGTTAACTTTTAGGAATGAGCAATATTTCCAAAGGCATGAAGTTCCCATGCTTTTTTTGAAAAATCCTCATGTGTATGTAGGAAAGAAACAAGCTGCTAACTTCTGTGAGAAAGCTGGGTGGGCTGAATTTTACTCTCCCAACATATGAAGATTCTTAACTAGGGTATTAAATATTCTGATATATACAGTTATATATGGATCTATGCACACATATTCTTGTCTATTCTGATATATTTAGTAGCTAGAGATGATGAATCACCCCTGGAATAGTCTGAGTGTTGTATAACTGCAGATCCAGGATGTGGGGGAGGCAGTGAGCACTGGGAGTGTGGTAAAAACATGGGAGTTCTGCAGAGCAGGGGGTGAATTCAGGAACACAGTGTACAAATCTGTACAGACCCAGACTTTGGTAGTTTTTCTACTCACAGTACAAAAAAGCTGTTCTTTCTCCAGGAAAATTGTTGTGTGGCATAGGAGTACATGCACACTGTGAGTGCAATAGCACTAACCATTGGTTCCTGGTGACAAATTCAAAAGCAAAACTTCTTTTAGCCTTCATCATTATTGGACTCTTTCAGGTCAAGCAGTTACTGTGAATCCATGGCAACTTTTCCTTTAGGCTGTTACATTTGTATTTAAGTCAGCAGCTAAAGGGACCAACCAGAGACTTTATTATCAGTGCAGCTTCAACAGGACTGTACAAAGGTCAGAGGTAATAAGGGAGTATTTCCTTAAGAAACCCTACCTGTGCTTTTCTTATTCCTTTGTTAAGCCATTAAACATGGCAGAGGTTCTCAGCCTTGAGGAAAAGAATGAATAAAGCCCTTTATTTTCACAGTTCAGAGTTGAATCAGCAATGATAATTTCTTTTCTTGTTGCCTGCCTTTAGCCAGTCACTGGCAAGGTAACAGTCAAATTCACATCAAGCTAGCTGGCCAAGAAGAAAGAAGAGGAAAAAACCCTGTTCATATAGATTTGCTTCTAATTGCTTTCTAATCAGTTTACATTCCATTTGTAATCAGTGAAGCCAAATCAATATTCAGCTAGGCAGGTGTGCTATGGGGGCAATCTTCCCTGATGCCAAATATGAAAATAATGCCAGCTTGCAGTGTTATGACCTTTCTAATCTCACTGTATTAACAATGCTGAATCTTCAATTTCACAGCTGCCAGGTTATCACAGCACCCCTGCCTGTGAGGATGGCTTACTGTAAACTGACAGACCTTACCTACCTCAATAATTCTGATAACATTTCTGCTTCATAATGCTTGCAACATTTTTTTAAAGTAAGCAATTCCTATTTTACTAATAGGAAAACCAAGAAGTGGGAGAGAGGGGTTAAATTGGTTGCTCTTGGGAAAATGGAACCAAGTTGCAGAATTCCAGTGCCTTTGTTGTACTCAGAATTACAATATGCTCTTTTCTTTTTTTTTCTTTCATTTTTTTAAGCTGCATTTATTGATTGATTGTCCCTGATTCACACAGGGACAGTGTGAATATTTCCCAGACACTTTACTTTTTCATAAATGTGCTCATCTGGAGAAAAGCTCTTAGAAATCTTTGTTAATACTTTGGTTTTAATAATATTTATCATTATCTTTATTCATATGTCTTAAGCCAAAATAATAATAGTTACAGTATTGAGATATGTGTGTATATATATATATATATATATGATTTGTAATTCTTTAAGATTCATGGCGTATTAAAATATCCAAATTCTCCTAAGTTTTCCTAGTATAAGTCTGTCTGAAGTCACAGAAATGATGAGCTCCAGGTGCAAAAATGTGTACTTTTCAATTGCATTTTTGATTTAACAAATTCCTGTGCTGTATCCTTTACACCCAGAATCTGTATTATTTCAGGCATTTTTGATCAGCAGTGTAATATTTATAGTTGCTAAACTTGCAAACCTACACCAAGGGGAAGTAAAACTTCTCTGGTGCATATTTACAACTATTTACATGCATATTTATGTGGCCATAAAGCCCAGAAACAAGTGGAAGATATTTGGGACAGGAGGCTGACAGTTGTAAACAACTGCATGAACCTACTAAGCCATTACATGATTTAATTTTTTTTTTTTTTTTTTTTTTTGCTTAGGCCCTTGGGGCTAGAATTGTTCCCTGTTAAAGTAAAAAATATGTGTAATGATGTAATTCAACATTGTATCCTCCACAGCAAAAAAGGGGGCAAATTGAGATTAGACAAGCACCTTTATTTCTGGTATTTTTAAGTATCAATTTTTTGACAAGTATGCCCCTTCATGGGAAGGGAAGTTTCAGGGAAG
>WBNO01016651.1:0-88182 GCA_013400575.1 Peucedramus taeniatus
TGCTGTGAGATCCTAGAGTGACCATGGCTATTTTGGCTCCTTGGTTTGTTGCTGTTGTTTTTTAAAGAAGCTGAAGGGAGGATGTGAGAGTGTTAGAAAGCAAAGAATAACAAGGAAAGAGGTAGGAAATGAGGAGGTTGCTCGTGTAGCACATACAGAGCTACTTTGAAAAATTCTGAGGCATCTAAATATCACAAGCACCATCCCTGCTGTGGGCAGCTGGATGTGCGAGTGCTTTGCCCGAGGGTGTCAAATCAAATATCCACTGCTGGCTGGTACAGTACAGCACTTCCCCCTGGGGATCCAGGCTGGAAAAAGAGGGAAGGAAAAAAAATGAAAAAAAAAGAGGGGAAAAAAGGCTTAAACACAACAAATGGAGAGAAACTTTAACACTGTCTGATGTGGCTTTTCATAGATTGTCATGGTGTTTGTTAGGAACAATGTAGGAGACAGGAGATGGGAAAGGAGAAGAAGGACAGAGGCAGGCAGGTTAATACTGAGCTTTAAAAGACTTACCTGGAACCGCCTCATATCTCTTGGGTTTCCTGCTGTTTTCAAGCAATTCTGATTGCACTTGAGAAAAAATTTTAGGAAGAATCTGGAAAGAGAAAGAACCACATCAATTAACCACAGCAAAAGGTGTTGTTATATTCTGGTTTAAAATGTACATGAAGTGATTTGCATGATGGTGGATCTTACAGGACTGCAAGGATTTATCAAAACACAAACAAACCAAACTCTAATAAACAGAATTTGCAAATAACAACAGGTAAAGTATAACCAGTGTGACTAAAATCCACCGTGGTGTAAGTGAACACAATTCCTCTGATCTCACCCACTCCCTCTCTGCAGGTCTGACCACTCAATTTTAGTGGCTTCCTTATCTCTCCCTCACATTCAAGGTCTTTCTTTGGCTGTCTGGAGGGACATTCCATGAAACAATATAGAAGGATAATGGTATTGTGGAACCACAAAACCAACAGGGCAACCCGAGGCAGATAAGCTTTGGAATGTATGAAAACCCAGGAGCAGCCACATCTCAGAGAGGAATCTGGTGAGCTTTCATCCTGATGATGTTTTTTTTTCTGATGAAGATTCCTGTCACAAAAGCAGAGGAACAGAACTGCCAAAAGCCCAGACTGTTCCTACCTAGATTTGGAGGGAGGATAAGGAAAACACCAGCTCAAGTGAAACATGACAGCTCACGCTGTCCGAGCACATAAACCCATTAATATCCCACAAAGTTCTCTGCCAATTAGTTTTGCCCTGTCACATACACCCATCTTCATATGGTTTATTATTCTGTAGAATACAGAATTGTCATGGACCCAAGTTGAATCTCCAGCCTGTTTGGTGACTCACCCAACACTGCATGGAGATTTTAGAGTTTAGAAATATTAAGCAGGAATTTTTCCCTAAGCTATTCCACCAGTTTTGTTTCACATCCACAGAGGAAAGGATTCACCCCTTTATTTTCTGATTAAATCTGGACTTTTCAGTGGTAAAGAAATTGTGTGAAAAGCCGCAGTTGTTGGATTAAAAACAAAACAAATCTTCAAAATTCAGGCATAAGCAAGAAATATTTTGGCATCCTCTGTTGCAAGTGAAAATATTCTCTGTGATTCTTTCTGTTTCTATTTGTCAGACAAGATGGGTTTAACCACAACGATTATAATTAAAAAAATAAATCAAAGACTTCGAGATAGATTTAGAAGGAAAAAGAGTCGCATACAAGAAAAAATAAATAGTTGAAGATTTGATTTTGAATACAAAGAACAAGTTATTTATTTATTTCTCTTGCTGAGCGCTTTCCTTTAAAAAAAAAAAATCTGCTTTTGCAGTAAGTTAAAGTCCCAGGTGAGCCAGGCCTATTTCCCTTTCTGTTACTATGACAACGATTTTTTACCGCAGTCCCTAAGTCCCTTCAGAACTCACACATTCATGCCTTGAATTAGAACTTTAAAGGAGAAAGATGGATATTTCCTGGGTTTACCAGCAACACCCTCCAAACCAGCGCCAGCACAAGACAATAACACAGAAATCTGCTCCCCCTTGTTAGTGCCACTTTCTCTGCACTACTCCCACCACAAGATTTCTCCTCCATCTGCCCCAAAATACAAAGAAAAAGCCACGGCTTGGATCCATTTGTGTGTTGCTCGAACAAACCAAACCCCTCCGAAAACCTCACCCACAAAAAAGACACAGATTGTGCCATGTAAAACTACTGCCCAAAACCCACCCTGGCCAGGGACCCTTTTCAATTAAAATGTCCTATTTTTAAACTGTCATTTCCTTAAATAGCTCACAAATATATTAGATATTTTTAAAATGTTTATTTTCTCAAGGTGGGTGTTATTTTCTCCATATTTCCTTCTCATTTCAGGTGTCCCCTCAGCAGGACATTGAGGTTCAGCAGGAAAGAGGAGTCAGTGCTCAGCTCTCAGAGGGCAACTGCTGCCAACAGAGCCCTGGGCACCTCCGTGGTTTCCAAACTAAAAATCCTACAGAATTTCATGTCCTGGGAGCAGCACTGAATATATTTTATTGAGCAAGTCCTGTCGAGTCCATGCTAAAACCTGTGACCTCTTTTATACAAAAGATTTGGTGAGATTTTATCCATAAAAATATTTTCAGAAGGAAAAATCCCCTGCACGCTGACACCCTCGGAGACTCACAGGATAATGTGAGGCACAAATGTTGCTCACAAACACTCCTTTTTATCTTTCCCTCTTCTTAGAGATATAAAAAAGAATATTTGCAGATATAGAAACAGCTTATAGGAGATGTGCCTGCGCAAAGGAAAACTCCAGAATGAAACCAAACTATAAAATGAAGCAAGACAAGGAACTTTTATATGAAAATCAATGAGCTGCTGGCTGATCATTCTGCAGGAAAACCACAAAAAAAAAATCACAAGTTGTTACTTCTAAGGAAATATAAAATAAATTAAGCAGGAAAATGGCCAGCTTATTTTTTCATTTTATGAATGCTTGCATCCCTTTTGACTGAGGTGGGAAAAATTATCAACATGAACCAGAGAATGAAGAAAATGAGCAGGGAAAAGTGTCCGGGAGAGAACTTGCTGTATCAGCTGGGCTGATTTTGGGAAGAGGACAGAGCCTGGGGGACTGTGAGTGACACAACCCCTAAAAGGCAGAAAGGCAAAAATTCCAAAGGTCCCTTTACCAGCACCAACGAGCAAACGGCAGCACGGCGTGGCAAGGAACAAAAATCCCCTTTTCTTGCTGCGTGCCCACAGAAAATCAGGGTTCAGACCCCCGGCAAACACAAACAGCACTCTTGAAAACGCAGCTGGAGCCCAGCTAAATCTGGGCTGATCCGTGCCAGGGGGGCAATGGCCATTGGAGGAACCAGAGAAATCAGGAATTCCCTGCCCCGAGCTCCCTGCACCAGCACAGGCAGCCCCAACCCTCCCAGCCCAGCAGCTCAGCCTGGCCCCCCAACCCCAGCGACCTGGGGCTCCCACCGAGGTGTCCCAGAGGTGCCTTGGCTTTCTGGAACTGATGACAATGCCGAAATTTTCACTGCTTTAAGATGTCACACAATTGCCTCGTTCACTTCAGAAAGTGCTGGGTTTTCTTTTAGTACTTAAACATCCTGGCAGAATTTGTATTTCTTTTGCTGAGGTGTTTGTTGGAGATCACTGGATATGCTGCACTATGACAATTTCCCCCCTATCACCCCAAAATTTGGATTTAATTTCATTTGGCTGCCCACACAAGGATTTTTATCTTTTTTTTTTTCTTCCCCGTTCAACTACACCTTTCTTTTTCTCTTTCTCAGAGTTCCTCCAGTCAAATTTGAGCTGCAAGTGGGCATCTGTATGAAGTATTTGGAAGGTTGTTGTATATACATAAACACAGACATATACCCATATACATATATATGTGTGTATGTGCATGTATAAATGGGAGTTTTGGGGTTTTTTTTAAGATGTTGCATCTGGGAAAGGCATTAATATGTATTGCAGCATTAGAATAAAAATGACTTGGGGGGAGCAAAGAGGAGGGAAGGTTTAGCACTAAATGAAGCTGATTTAGGGGTAACCAGAGAATTGCAGAAAGATTTTAATAATTTCTTTAAATGAGACACTTTAGCCAGTTTTTGGCCTTAACCTATACACATGAAAAATAATAATAATTTTTAAAAAACAGAATTATAAAAAAGTAGCTGATTTTGATGTTTCCTGGCCAATCTTTGGCCTTGCTAAGGACAGAATTAGGTGGGGGCTTAGCAGGTGACTCTGGCTCCAGCCAAGCAAAGGGACCTTGGCCCATCCTCTCAATATTTCAGGGTGGTGGGGGAAAATCTAAACACATTTCAATAACTACCCCTGAAAACTCTGGCACTGCTATAGAAAAGCTGATTGACTTAATGCACAGACACAAAATGAATGCAGATGCAAGCACAGACTTCTGTTCTGTTTCTCTCCTGTCACTGACCTCACTGGGTGCAGATTGATGCACTTGAGAGCTCTCCAGAATGCCAGAATGCCACCTTAAATCAAAAACTTTCTCGAGCCATTCCAAAAGTTACTGCTCCTCCTGCTGGGAGCTCCCTCCGAGCCCAGGAGCTCAGCTGAGAATCACTGAATGCCCCTTTCCCACCTCAGTACAAAGCCAGCTGAGTTACCTCAGCTCTTTTTTAGCAATGCCTTGAACAACCCTTGGTGGGGAAGCACCAGGACAGCTCCTGACCCAGCTGAGGGGTGCACGGACATGGAGAAAGGGTGAGGGCAAATTAAGCCAGGTCTTGCACCAGTTAAACTCTTCCCAAAGCAGTTTTTTCCCACAGGCCTGTCTTGCCTCTCTATGCCCAAATGATCAGGTTCTGTACCTGGCTAGAACTGGAACCCATGTTCCACACCTGTGAGGATGTTTATCCACCTCAGATGGGTGAGAAGAATCAAATTAACCTTGATCAAATCCTGCTGGAGCCAGAAAAATCCTCCTGGTGACTTTGGCAGCACTAGGCAGAAGCCCTAAAGCTCAGTCCCACGTGCAGCAGAAGGTGTAATTTAAAAGAAATAAATAAATCAATTAATAATTTTTGTCCCCCATTTACCTTTTATGCTTCATTAAAATAGAGGTACAGAATCAAGAGGTCCAACGTTGGCTGTATGTTGGGAACAGCCTCTGGATACACCGAAAATTCCGGATACGACTAAAAATTCTCCTTGTAAAGCAAATAATTCTGGCTTTTTGGGGTTGCTGTGGAATTTGGAGTTGTGGCCTCAGCCATTTTTTGGCATGAGAACACACCTACCATCTAGGATAATTCTGATTATGCTTACCAGTAAATCCTGTGATCCCAAAATCTAATGAACATATAAAGCCACGGTGTAATTCTGCTTAAATAATTCAGTGTTTCCAAAAAGCCACAAAGGGAACAAAGAAAAAAAAAACAGAAGATGTTATTATGAGTATCTGTTAAACAATATTAAATTGAAATACACTGTGAACTGCAAAAGTGTTATTATTGCAGTGAGGGCCTGACCCCAGCTCCATCAGAGCGAGGGAAATCTGGATCAGGTCAGATCCTCTCTCAGGTCACCTGTGTGTGTCTTGGCATGGCAGCCTCTGAGGCAGGTGTGACAAGGAACCCTGCCCAGTGCCCTACACAACTTCAAATTCCTTCCTTTCAAAGGGCCAGATCTGCAGGTCGCTGTTTCAAATCAATTAATTGCATTTTTTTGATATCACCATCCTGATTTTAATGAATATCACAGTGGAAGACTTCTTTGTAATCTGAATATTTATCTCTGGAGTAATTTGGATCTATTATGTCAGGGTGTATTATTAGGGAGCTGATGAGAAAATTTCCCATTTTTTTCAGGAGTTACAGTCAGTGTGGGATCAGGCAGTGCACAAAGGCACTTTAAATGAATGTACACCTTCCACTGTGTGAGAAATGAGTGGGGTTATTGCAGTGAGCCAGAGTATTTCTATGATACTCCACAAACAGCAGCTAATTAATCTTCACAAAACTCCTGTGCATAAAGTGTGAACCCAGTTTAACAAACGTGAAAACCAACATATGTAGGTCAGGAGACTTTTCTGAGTCTGTCAGAGATTTGCGGGGAGAGAAGGGAGCAGGAGTCAGATGATGAGATCCCAAGCCTAGGCCAGGAGAAGAGGAGCTGGCTGCTCATTTGTCACTTGGGGTTTTTTTAACAGAAAGGCTCCAGTTGCACAATAAACCAACCAACCAACCAAAAAAACCAAAAAACAACAACAACAAAAAAAAAAAATCCACAACCCTCAAAACACACACACAAGACACCCAAACAAAACAAACAAAAAACCCCAAACCAACAAACCAGAAAGCAGATTAACACTAGGCCTGTTATTCCTACACCAAACAAAACCCCCATTTCCTGATGGGACAAACCAGAAACACTTCTCCATCCTCTTGCCTTGATTCAAAGTAACTCCTTCAGTCTGGTTAGACTTTTTTCTAAGTGACTTTTCTTGCAGTCACTCACTCCCATTTAGATTTTAGGTTTAAAGTTTAAGTTTTGATGTGGGAACATTATCTAGGGCCTAATCCCTGAAATGCCACCTGGGGGAAGGCAGAAGTGTCTGATTTCCTCTGGCCCTGAGCTCAAAAGCCAATGCTGGAGACAGGTGTGACAAAGGAACAAAAACAGGGTTAGGGGGTCCAAGCCTGACCAATTTAAAAATCAACCTTAAAACTACAGCATGGTGGAACCCATCTTAAAACTGCCTCTAATTAGAATTTTTTTTGTCATGTCAAGATGTCCTGCTCACACTTGGGTAGGTAACACCCTCTACAGTGGATTAAAGAAGACATGGGGGGAAAATATCCTGTATTTCAGATGGATCATGAGAGAACATTGCACACAAGTCCACAGCAATGGATCTGTGTCCAACTTCCAGACCTCTTCCTCAGCCACAGAACAATTCCTCCTCAAATATCCCCTCGCTCTGCAGCCTAGAACAGCTTATTTCCCTCCACCCTTTATCTAGTGGGTTTGACTTTTTTTAAAAAAGCTTAGTTTCAAACCAGTAATAACTGAATATAAACCTGCAACTTGTCACCCAACCTCCAAATGTGTCAGAAAACTTGATATTTTTTTCCTGTGGATTTTCTATACATTTTGCAGTTTTCATCTCTGAAGTAGATTGTGTCCCCCCTGTCCAGAGCAGGGACACACTCCCACAACTGCAATTCACACTCTTTGGGGTAAATAAATGCTTCTTCTGTTGCAAAACGACCCCATTTCCAAGAAACAAGGCTGGGGAGAGTGCCCTGCCAGGTACCCAGGCAGTCATTTTCAGTGCTCAATGTACTTATTTCCCATGGCCACATTTGCTAGGGGGGAAAAAAACAAAATCTCCAAGGAAAACCTCCTTGTTTGTGCACTCTGATGAAAACCTGACACCATTAATGAAAATAATAATTGAACTCTATGGGCTCGAATTGAAAATGAAACACAACACTAACAGCGTGTTTGTAATTGCAATTGTTCTCCAAAAAGTCTTTGGAGGACTCTTTGCAATTTGAGCAGTTTCCCCTTTATCCTTTGGGCTTTGCCCTTTCCTCCCACACCAAAACTTTCCAGTAACTTCCAAGGCAATGGGTAAAAGCTTCTTTATCCTGTAAGATCCATATTATTCATGCCATTTGGCACGGGCCCAGATGCCAGAGCATAATCAAAAGTCAGTAGGCAGGGAGGTAATAGAGGAGAGGATTGGGCTGAGGGGCTGCTGAGAGGGACCTTCAGAAAATGCTCCCTGGCTTATTTTGGTGTCTGTGGGCTCCCACTGTGCTGGGCACGGCCCAGGCACGAGGTGAGATTGTTACTGGGGAGGGGAGGCACAAAGGACAGCAGGGAGGAAGGCTGCTGTGCATCTCAGGGACAGGGAAGTCGAGGCACAGAGAAATGCAGTGCCTGTCCCGTCACACAGAGCCAGCTGCTTCCCCAGGCAACAGCCACAGTTCCTGCCAGTCCACGCCTGGGAGGTCACTGCTTCTTTCTAACAGTGACACAGATTTCATAGAGCTCATTGCCTCCACACGTAACACCCAGCAGGATTTGGGAAACATGGCCAAATTCTTGTTCTTGACACTCCTGTCAGCATCAGCAGCACACAGGAGATTTGGAGCTGGGCTGTGCCACCAAACACAGACCAAGGATGGTCTGCAGTCCTGCTTAAATCCAGTCATTTTTGGTATCACTTCATCCTCAGAGCTCTGCACAGGTGCAAATTTATCTCCAGATCTATTTTGCAAACCCTGCAGATCCCAGAAAGGCTGACAGAGGTGTTCAGTGAGCACAGACCCCCAATGTCCACTCATTTTTTTTCCATACTGAGAGAAACCTACAATTCCTTTCTCTTGTGACCCTTCCGTCCTCCCAGCTCATCTCTCTCCAAAACCTCAGTCTGCTGAGCCATGCTAGGCTGAACAGTGAGCACCAATTACACCAGTGGCCTCTCTCTGCTGGCTCTGCTGGTTTCCACTCTTGCTGCCAGATGGCAGAGCCTGGCACACAAAAACTCCCGACCCTGCAGTTAATGCTGAACTTGGAAATAACTTCCTGCCACTCCAGGAGATCACAGAGCTGCAGTGATGTGAACATTAGGGATGGAACCAAGGTTGGGATCCCATTTTACACCTGCCAGAGTGGATATCACTCAGGCCAGAGCTATCACTCAGTTGAGAAGGGAGCTGGCCCCAAACTGGGTTTGTGTGGAATAAACGTGCATTCATTTGCTAAAGAGGCAGATTTACATCCCAGCAGCTCAGGACCCAGGCACATTCTGCCTCCTCCCTTCTCCAGGGCTATTCAGAGGGTAGATTTGCACCTATTGTACTTCTGGGCCTAGGCACAGCTGACCTTGAATCCGAGCACTGGTGTAACATTCTATTGCTATGACAGATTTATGGATTGGCAGATAGGGGTGCATTCAGCACATTCCTTCCCTAAGACAGGACAGCATCCAATGTTTGTTAGCATCATTAAACTAAAACTGACTTTTCACCTGCTCCCATACCATATGCAGCTGCAAATTTTTAAATTAAACTATGAAGCCATGCATAAATTTACATATATTACAGACTAGCCTCTCCATTTAACATGCAAATGTACTCCAATGTTTCAGAACACCTTCTGTCGCTAATTAATTTGCTGAATTATAATTAGACTAATCCTGCATAATTAATAAGCACAGATTTTTTTTTAATTTCTAAGCAGCTTGATGAGATCATTCACTTCCTTCTATAAACTGCTAAGTAACTGTTAAAAAAAAATCTGGAAAGAACATATGTGAAAAGGTATGTTTGATGTCGCATACAAATTCAAACTAGCGGGCAGGCTTCAAGAAAGTCAAGATTAATAGAGGTGTGTGCTTGAAGAGACCGTCAGCACATTATTTTCAGGGGCATGGACCAAGATTTTCTGTGTCTGTTTTATTCCTTTTTTTTTTTTCCCTTTTACCCCTTGGACCTTCCAAGATCACGGAGGGAGCAGGGCAGGATGACAGAGCCTCGTGTAGGATCTGATGCCACCCCATGCTGCCTCTCACCCCCTCACCCTGGACATGCTGGGTGTGGATCAGCTCCTTTGATGGGATTTGGAATTGTTTTCATCCCGGCTGCCAAAACCAACCGAGAGCATTTTAGAGAAACAATTAAGTGCTATTAGCACTGGATTCACTCTCTACTGATTAAAATGAAGGGTTGTGTGTTCATGTTGGAGAGCTGGGCTGCAGAGAAAGGCACGTGCCAGAGCAGCTTTAAAGGGGCTGGGTTAGAGGCCACAAATGATGCACAAAGAGCCCTTGTGCTTAAAACAGCCCAGTCTTAGGATCTAAAATATATCTTTCTCAAATAATCATGCAGGGAAGGAGGAAGATCCAAAACAACACAGAATATTGTGCAAACAAGGGTGCCCACAATAATATGGTTATTTTATTTACAGTCTGGAGCCTCACTCCCTGTATTTATTTACCTACTTTGGGATGTAGTATTTCAGCTCTACTGCTCCTTGTATTGTCTTCCCCTCAATCCTCCTCAAATTCAGCACCAACAACATCACCCTGTGTTTGCCTCAACTGTGAGTAAGCAAAATCTGTGACAAGACCTCCTGATTCCCAACAAAGGAAGCAAGAAAAAAATTAATTCTTATCTGAGAAAATTGCTGAACCACTTCAAGTCTTTGAGTGTGGCTTGTCTGCTCCAAACAATGCATGTAACATCCTCATCAGGCACTTCTGCCTGAAGTTTCTGTTATTTTTTATTAACTTGGACAAGTGCCCTTCTTCAGATAAATACATCATTTAAATTGACCTGGGTTCTGCACAAACAGAGAACATAAAAGCTTAAAGAGGACAAGTTCTTGGCACTGTGTGCCAACCAAGCCTCTTTCTAGTATTTCCTACTGGACAGTCCATAGGAAATCACTCTTTTTTAAAAATAAAAATCAAACCAAACAACTTTTTGGCCCAAGGAGGACAGGAAATTATTCTGCTGTGCTTGAACTCATCAGAACCTCCTCAGAGCAGAGAGGTGCTTTGAATGGCATGTGTTGAACAAAGGTCTCTCTTTGGGGGAATAAATATCATCTGGAAATTAAAAATACAGAAAAATTGCACTTCTGGAATCCTGTCCACTCCCAAAGCACAGCAATATCATGAAATCACCACGGGACTGAAGGACTGAACATGGAACAGCTCTAACAATTCTGTCTCATGAATTTACAGACAGCCCCAATAGATGTTGTTTTCTTAACAGCCACTGGACACATCACCAGGTGACAAAGGAAGTTAAAGAGGAACAAAAAAAAATATCAAATATCTCTCTGCCTCATCCATCTCCATTTCTTACCTTCCAATATCCCAACTCGGCAGACAGAAAAGATGTAATGAGTTATAAAAAAAAAAAATAAATCAGGATTAGGCCTGTGTTTTTCCATCCATGTTTCTGCCTGCACTTACTGTGTTTTTTAAACCATGGATGAATTGGCCCAAAGATAAATAGGTCACATGGCTGGGGCAGAAACAGAATCTGTATCTCCAGAGCCATGGTTCTGGTACATGAGCAAGCCCCTGAATTCTTTAAAGCTGTTCCAGTTTTGTCAGGAGAAGAGATTTCACAGCCACAGCACGAGGCCAACCCTAAATATCAACACCCTCATCTTTCAGATTCCTGATGTCCAGGGCTTCCCACCATTTCCCAGTTCTTTACCCCTGGAATCTGCCACAGCTGAAATGATTTTTCACTTTTTTGTTGTTTCAACTCCTGATAAAGATTGTGTGCACATCTGCCTGTGCATGGAGATGCAATTTTGCTTTAAAGAGAAAAATTCTGAACTCTGAACCCCACCTTTTCCTATATTTTAACATATGTCCTCAGAAATCCACTTGTTTTCCAGAGGCTTAGTATTTTAGACACATATGCACCATCTTGAGTTTATGAGGAACAAGAAAATACCTGATGTGCTGTAAAACATTTAGTACATTTAAAGTGATCCCACCCTGTACTGCAATCATTTCATTCATCCCTGGGTACTGGCTTCCAAATTTAATGAACCTTTTCAGTACCCTTTGATGTAGCACATGCAGAGACCAAAAAGGCAGCAGCATTTTGGGGTACAAACTCTGTTAACTGGCAAAGAGCTGAGGTGTCAGTGAAGAAAGTTGATATGTTTTTTTCAGGATCTTAATATGGGGCTGTAGGAAAGGGCAGGAGGTTGTGGGAAGGACCAGGACAACCTCTAAGAACAGGTTTAATGCAAGAAGAGCAGCTACAAGTGCCAAGTCTCAGCTCCAAAGCAGCCCAAGTATTCCTGAAACACATCCCCAAAACCACACTCCTTGGAGGTGCTTTGAATTGGGCACCCAGAAATCCCAGTGAGGTAAAATCCAAGCACTGGGGCAGTCCCTTTGCTACAAACTCGGGGCTGCAGGGAGTTATTCTGCCCCTGGCCAACACTTTATGCTACAGGAGAAATTGCTTCCCTTCCATCCCTCTCCCCAGTGCACACACCCACACGTACCCCACGTTGTGCAGTGATGTTAACAGCAGAGAGAAATTGCTTCCTGACCTTGCCAGTGATCAATTTACACCCTGGAGGATGAGCCTGCTTTCATTTTGGTGAGTATTTGTAACACTTATTCCCACATTGCTGCAGACAATGCAGAACCTGCCCCTCACCTGAGCTCACATGCTCAGAGCTTCCTTTGGCAGGAATCCTCCTCCAGGACACGGAATCCTGGTGAGGGAACTGCTCCCTCAGCACAGCCTTTGTGGGGAAGCTCACAGCTTTGATTTCCCCTCGATCAGCCCAGCATATCTGAGGATATTCATGAAGTTTCTGTGCTCAGCTCCAGAGCCTTTCCCTCTGGCTGCAGCCAAGAGCACTCCCAGGGCTGCTGGGAGAGACCCGAAGTGAGCACTTGGTAATTCCAGCTCCTGACCTTCCTTCCACCCACTGAAAGTGCAGATGTGCCTTTTCTGCACCAAATGCAAAACTATCCCATTTCCAGGCCCCTTTTCCATGGTGGTTACAGAGCTGGCCTTGGACTCAAAATGTCCAGAGGGGGGTACAAAGATGGGGAAGGGGCTGGAGGGGCCACAGGAGGAGCAGCTGAGGGCATTAGATTGTTCAGCTGGAGAAGAGGAGGCTGAGGGGAGACTCATCAGGGTCTGCAGCTCCTCTCTGCTCTCTGGGACAGGAACAGGACCCAGGAGGGCTAGGACTGTGCCAGGGGAGGGTCAGGCTGGATTTTGGGAAAGGTTCTTCCCCAGAGGGTGCTGGCACTGCCCAGGCTCCCCTGGGAATGGGCACGGCCCCGAGGCTGCCAGAGCTCCAGGAGGGTTTGGACAGCACTGCCAGGGATGCCCAGGCTGGGATTTTGGGGCTGTGCAGGGCTGGGAGCTGGGTCAGTGATCCCAGTGGGTCCCTTGGAGCTCAGGATATTCCATCATTCTGCATCTCCTCCATTGCAGGAGGCTGAACACTGTGGGTAGTTTGGGACAAGTTGAGTGACCAGACTTTCTATCCCCACCCAGTTTCTGATCACACAACTCCATCCAGTGATGGACAAAGACCCCAAGCCCCCAGCAGCCTCCCAAAGTATCCAAGAGCTGGTCATTCCCACATGGGGTTGTTTGGGGTTGGTTTTAATTCCATTAAGGGAAGACTTCTGCAAGGCTCTGCTTTATGACCAGACTAATGAGCTTGTGTGAGGGCTCCAGATGTTTCCAAACACATTCTTCACTCACTTCAAACCTGATATTCCTCCCCAGTTTGTGGAGATCCCAGGGACTGAGGTTGGTGCTGAAGGAGGTGTTGCAGAAGTCAGTGATGAGGCTCTATCAAAAGTCTGGCAGTGACAAAACTGGACACAAACCCACACTTAACTGAGCTTGAAAGACTTCTCAAGGAGAAAAACCAACCTACTTTATCTCTTGGAGATGCCCAACCAGTTTCTGTGCACATGTACTGCACGTTTTATGTGCAGGCACACACACATCCCTGAGAGCACAGATTGCCAGCCAACAGTTGGCTTCTTGATTGGAAAATCCTCCTCTTTGGATGCCTTAAATAACAAGGTACTGTTCCAGATGCATCATCACAACGTGCTCTCCACTGAAAAAAGGCCTTTTGGCAGTTCCCAACTTTAGGACTTCCTGCCCATGTCCCTGGTGCATTGAGAGCCTGATGTGTGCAGAGAATTTTGGATTTTTTTTTTTCCTTTCCTAAGTTCTACTGCAGCCATAATTCCTGGAGAAAAGTTTTCAAGTGCCTGAAACATTTGCTGGATGTTTTCATTTATTTAATCCAGATGTTTACATTTTAAATAATTGAGAAGCTGCTATGGTAAATAGACATCAAAGGAGGCTAATGGGAGTCGTGCTGTCGTCAGGGAGAGCTTGTCTGATGAGACACTGGATAAGGACTCAGTCCCTGCACTGTCAGGATGGGTTAGGGAGGGAAGGAGTGCAGCTTGTTGGAAAACATTAAATCACTGCAATCCCTGACACCAAGAGAGATGCTGAGCAAGGTTTGACACAAACTGCACAGAACTTGAAAGGGAAAATAGATCCCGAGCTTTGCCATTGTAAAAGTTTCTTCGTGTGGTTTGCTTTAAAAAAAAAAAATTAAAAAGGTAATATTCCCATTTCTCCACTGTGTAGACCCTCTCACTAAGCTCATCAAACAGCAAGGGTGGTTTCTGAGGCTCCCAAATGAAAAGCTGCAGTTGTTGCTTGACTTAAGCCTAAGAAGAGTTGCTTTGATTTAAGGTTTAAGGACTGACAGTGAAACTTTCAGTCTCAGGGTATGTGGGTTCTGCTCAAAGCACTGCAATTTGCTGCTCTGATTTTTGCCTCCGTTGTTAAACTCTCATTTTGTTTCGATCTGAACCTCCTAAAAACCAACCTTAACCTCACTGAAGTCAAGTCAGTGTAAGAGGAAGTAATGCAGGTCTGAAGTAGCTTTGATAAATTGATTTTTAAAAATCACTTCTTAAATTCTACTGCTGTAACTGAGAATGGTGACAGCCTTGTGATGATTGAACTTTCTGCTATTTCTTACAGGTCTTTTCCCCTGATTTTCTCAAATACTCTCAGCTACGACAAGTCACACAGAAATTGTTAACCTCTGATTATTTGGAGCAGGTAAAGACTTTTCTCCATGAAATCAGCTCCTGTCTATTCCCTCTCCACTCCATTGCACAACTGAGTTTTCCCCCAGTATGCAGAAAGATTTCAATGACTCCACATCATGATGTAATCCCTTGTAAAGGCTCCTTTGGGGCTGTTAGGAAGTGTCTCCTGGAATATCTGTGGAGCAGCAATTTTACAGGAGTTATGGTCCACTGGGCCCAAAATCCATCTTGAAAGGAGCCAGCAGGAGAGGGGAAAATGCTCCATAAAAGACCAGAAGATTTTCAAAGGTGTTTTTTGCTACTAAGAAAATTAACTCTGCAAAGTTACTTCATGCCTAAGTGTACAATTCCAGCTCTGGTGAAAGCTGTGAGCTCAAGGAGCCCCAAAGCCCAGCCTGAGCTGGGTTTGCACTGGCAGTGCTGGGAGATCTTCTAAAGGCTCTCTGAAGGAAGTTGTGCATCATTTTTAATAGGATGATTACAGCAACATTTGCCCTGTGAGACCTTACACCCAAAAATTCAGTTCAATGCAGAGATTTAGGGTTAACTGACTTTACAGACATGAATTATGGCAAAATGTGTTTTCTTGGGGACCCAGAACTAAAACCTTATATCTCTTTCTAGAAGAGGAGGATTTAGTATAGATGAACTAAAAGATTTGCACACCTTGTCCTGCAAGGATGTGCCACAGCTCTGAAGCTCTTAAATCTATTGATCACACTCATAAGAAATCATCAAACCAAGGAATGCCAAGGCAGAAACTCTGATCTCTGCCAGGACACTTAAAGATTTTTAGACAAATAATCAGTTCCTCTAATAATAGATCCCAAATCCCTCCCTTCTCCAGTCCTCTTTTTCCTCTCTACCTTCCACCAAAAAAAAAAAAAAAAAAAAAAAAAAAAAAAAAAAAAAAAAAATTAAACTGTTTCAGTCTAAATTCTGGTTTTGTAATAATTCAGTGAATGCCAACATAATTTTTTGTTGCTTAATTAGACTACCAATTTGGAGGACAGCTTAGGAAAACATTCACTACAATTCTTGAAATGAGGCATTAGAAACCATTTAATCTGTCCTACATAATTACTTTGTACTTACCCATTAGCAAGTAAAATATTAGGGGGAAAGTGTCTTTTACACACAACAGAGCATTTCTTTCTAATAAAATAAAAGCCTGCTCATTTTCTTTCTGTGTTGAGTAAGCTCATATTCCTGAGCACCTGAGCAAAAATAATAGGGCAGTTATTATGCTTGGCACTGCTTGTGCTGGAGCTCAGAAAATGACAAAGCTCTGGAAAAAGGTGAAATTGTTTTTCTACATGGCTTTTCCTCTCCCATTCCCTGCCATAGTTTGGTTTGGCTCCCTGTGGCTGTGACTGCCTGGGCTGGCCACCTCTGGGGACTTGGGAACATCTTTCCCTCTCAGTGACAGGAATTGTTTTTACAGAAAGACTCTCCAAACCTTTAAAGAGGGGTCAGGGCCTCGCTGTCCCAGCAGTTATAAAAGAGCAGGAGACAGAACAGTTCCTTTCCTGAGCCCCTAAAGATCCAACCAGGAGGGGAAATCGGCTTCAAAGCCTTGCTTGGATCCAGCAGGAGTTTTGTTTTACCCACCACTGCTCCCACCTCAGAGGGCTGAAGTGGGAGGTGAAGCTGGCAAGAGGAAATGATTCCAAACTGGGACTCTCCTGGCTGGAAACCCTCCTGCTGTGTCAGAACCAATCCTCCCACCGCCAGCATTTTGTTCCTTTTCTGGGTGGGAGGGTGATTTTCATTTTCCTGTAGCACCCTGTGGGGAACTCCCTGCTCAGGCTAAACTTTGGGCTAAATGTTTCAAACCCTGCCTGTCACAGCCTTGGTGTCAGCCTACCCCTCTAATTACCAACCCACTGGTGTTGGTTTTGTTTTTGTTGTAGCTGTTTACAAGAACAAATCCTGCTCTCACAAACCACTCCAGCTGCAGTTCTTACTAAAAGTTAGCAGGAATTCTGTGATTAAGACTCAATATTCTACTGCAGCCAGAGTCCTACTTGCAAACTCCATGCCCTGCACACATATGATCACCCCAAACTTTGCTCTGCATCACATTATCCCCATTAATCACAGCAAAATCCTAGATCTGACCATGGAACAGCAGCAGACAGAAGAAAATAAAAATGGCATTTATACTCAGAAACCTTGTAACAGGAATTTTTGGACAACTTTTTGACAAAGCCCTACCCAGACTTGGATGGTCCAGCAGCCCTCAGAACGTCCTTGGGGCAGCAAAATTTGTGCTGTTATTACCCTTCAATTTTATTGTTACTGTTATCAACTAACAATAATTAATTTGTTAACAATAATTAAACAATTAATTAACAATATTGTTATTGTTTGTGCTGTTATTACCCTTCCATGTGCATTTTATGGTCAAATAGTTACTGCCCACTGATACCCACCAACCCTTGCCCTCTTTGGCCAAGTTGAACTTCTGAACAGGCAGAAATTATCCTGAGAATCATCCTCATCCTGCAGTGGCAGAAGAATGAGCTAAAACTTGGGCAAGAGGAACTTTAAAAGTGGCAGGTAACAAAGATCACTACAGAGCAGGAACTGCCACCTCAGGGGAGAAGTGTACGAGTCTGCAGAATACTGCTGGCTCAGGCACACCAATAAATGCATGGGAGGGCATCTGGGGGTTTTTAGTCCTGTGGCAGACTGTACACACACGAGGGACACCCTGGAGGTGGCTCAGACAAGCACTGAACCACGCTCTGCCTCCCACTGCCCTTCAGGAGTGCCATGAGCTCAGAGCTCCCCTTTAATTCACACTTCAGGCTCAAGACCTGGGGAACTCAGGCTTCCAGAGAGCTTAGCATCTTTAAAATCTCCAAAAAATAAACTGCTCCAGTCCTTGGCATCCCCCAGCACTGCCCACATCCCTCTGAACTAAGCAGAGTCTGGCCTAGGTCTGCACAAGTGCCCAGAGATTCTCTATCAAGTGCCCACTCTGAGACACCTTCAGATGAGCCTGTTTTTTACCAAGACTGCTCACCAGCCTCTTCAGTGTCTTAAATATAAAATCCAGCATTTCGAGATGCTTTTACCCAATTTTTTTTTTGGCTGCCACCGAAGGAGTTTTGTTTTCTTACTCAGACACTGAATTTTGGTGAGTGTGCATATGCAGAGAGGCGCAGAGGGGCAAGAGGCATAAATCATTGCAAACTGCTGTTGTAATAAATGTGGACAAATGAATAAAATTTGTCACCAGCCTAATACCACCATCACTGTTTTGTTTAGCTCCATTTCTTCCAGTTTGAAAGCAGTTCAATACCCCTTTTACCTTCAAGTAGCAGCACTTAATAAACAGTGATGGATGCTTTTTATTCCCTTTCCCCCTCCCACCCCCTTCCTCCCATTCCAGGCTTCCCTGTGTCTTTTGCAGGGGTTGTTTAGCTTGGGGGAGATGTAGATCCTCCATCCTTCTTGCATTGACATGCATCCCTCAAGGAATGACGACCATATTTAATTCATAACCCCCGTTGGCTACACAAACATACAACTTCCCATCAATTAGGCAACACAGAGATGCTGTTAAAAATCAATGAGCTTATTATTAAATATATTTTCTTTTCATGTAACAATAATAGTTATTGCTGCTCCATTGTTAGGGCTGGGATATCAGCTGGTTGAGCAGCTCTAAAAGAAAAAAAGGGGTTGATTGCTTTTTGATCAGCTGGGGTAATATCAGAGAGTGTCAGGACGTTGTGTGACACACACCGTCAGATAAAGGTGACAAAAAGTGACCAAATGGATGTTTTTTGAATAAAATTGTCTGGTGTGAGTAGCACACAGCAGAATATCTGCCTGGTTTTCACAGCTGTACACTGATGTGTGTCAGTACAAGGCACTAAGCATCCATCACACCCCATCAAAGCGTGGCTAGACTGGTATTTGTGCTCTCACTGTGCTGTGTTTATCAGGAATTACTGGGGTATTTTGACACATGCCACGAGTGAGGGACATCCCTGCCTACAAGAGAGATGTAAAATCTGTGCCAGCTCATGCAAAGGTTTAAAAAAAATTACACACACACACACAAAAAAAAAAAAAAAAAAAAAAAAAAAAAAAAAAAAACAAAAACAAAAAAAAAAAAAAAAAAAAAAAAAAAAAAAAAAAAGCACAGAGCACGGATTTTGGCAAGTGCATCAGATGCTGTCTGGCCACAGCTGATCTGAAGTGAGTCCCCTGTAATTACGGGAGAAGGTGGAACAGGTTTCCTGCTAATTGGAAAATTCTGCAAATGGCACCACTGAAGTAAATTGACAGTCGTTAGAATATTAGCAAAATGAGGGAACTGATTAGGAAAAAGCTCAGATGTGGATTTCTGGTTTGGAGGGGTTTTTTGGTTTTAAATAGTGCCTGAATCTACCAACAAATTGATAATAAAAGCTGAACTTAAAAATAACAGCTGTTATTTGACCTGGATGCAAATAGATTTGTGCAAATATGCATTCATACACATATAGGTGCTATCCACACATTTATTAAGTGGATAAACACACTATTCCTGTCACTTTTCCCACATTAAGACAAATACACAGAATGTTTGCTAACTTTTTTTTAGAAAAAAACTATTTTCCCCAAATATTTACACCTAGTAGGGGAGAAAAGCTGCATTTCAGGACACCAGCAAGAGGCAGGTTCTAATGAAACAATAATCCCTTCATGCTGCAAAGAAATCTTACAAGGGAATTGTTTACATCCTTAAATCTTTCGGTGGTTTGCTCTGAGGGGAAGCTGCATTTTCCACTGTAAATGTGGTCTTGACTGACTGCTGGGGAGAATTCCAGTTGCAACTTCTCCTTGTGTTTGAGTTTGAGCTGCACAGGAAGCACAAAGTGGGATTTGGCCACGACTTTGGCCATCCATCAACACCCCTGGTGTTTGTATTCCTGATTTCCCACTACCAGGAGCAAGGGGGAAGCAGAAGTGAGGGGGGAATGAGACGTTCTGGTTAGAGACACTCCTCCAAATGCCATCAAAGCCACCTCTGCAGCTTCATTAGGAGTCTCCTGTTTCTTTCCCTACAATCCTGGTTTCAGTTTCAAAACAATCTCCAGGAGCTGATCTTGCTCTGACTTTTTTGGGAGCTCTCCCTCTCTTTGCTAAGGACTTATGCTGGCACTGGCTGATCCCTCTGGTCACTGAGAGCCCTCATTTCACAAAATCCCAGACTGGTTTCGTTGGAAGAACCTTGAAGATCATCTTTTCCAACACACATTTCCTAGCAGCTCCACAGAAAGATGCTCAGCTGGCCGCTGGCTTTGAGGGGAGGAGGATGTTTCTGGAACTTTTTCCTTTTTAACAAACTCAGACATTTACCCCTCTTCTTGGAAAGAATTCCAAAAGGCATTAATTAGCCAGAGACTCCTAAAAAAACAATTCCTATAAGATCCTTCCTACTCAAATTTAATTTTCATTTTAAAATTAGATGCTATCAGTAGATTTGCAATATTTTTTTAAACAATCCAATGGAATTATGGAATGAAAACATGACTGTGAAATCCTATAGACAATCCAAGAAAACTTCATGTTGTCATTTCATTAAGACTTTTCCTCATAACAATCACCTCAGAAATTTTTATTAATCCAAGCCAATGCAGATTATGCATTTCTGCTACAAGTTTGAGATTACTTTAATCATCCCAGTGATGCCATAAACTTAATAAAAACTCCAGCCTGGAAGATTATATCCCAGGAAGAACCAAAATAACTCCAGAGTATTCTCCATGCCTAACACAGTCTAACCTTGAATTGATTTAAAGAATAACATTTTCAGACTTCAGAGATTTCTCTTTACTGTAGCCCTTCTTCCTGTTCCTTAAACATTTATAACATTTTATTTCCTCCTGTGCAATTTTTAGTGTAGCTTTGGTGTCTCTTATTACACTTCACTGTTTGGGGGTTTGTTCCTCTACCCAGGTGTCATCCAATAACAGAAATTTTTTTGCCTAACACAAAACTTAAAACAACAAAATACACCAGAATTGAACAAAGAATGAGGATTTATAGGCCAGATCCAGAGTTAATTTAAATAACCATGTGTTTGGGCTTGGGGAACCTCAGCTGGACCTCCAGCCTGAGCCATGATGCTTTATAGAGCATTTCCAGCAGAATAATATCAGTTTATATCCTGTTACAATTCTACAGGACTTTTGCAGTGTGATTTTTTTTTCTCTTTCAGGACATTTTTGCTTGATCTGATTGGCAGAGAACCTTCTGTTTGCATTTCAAGCATCCCCGTTTATTTTCCCGTATTTATTTGAGCAAATCAGGCAGTCCAGGCAGCTCTGCCCTCCTCCTGCTGCTCCCTGGATGAGAGCACACAGCAATTCCAGCCCCTCGTGCAGTCCCAGCCAGCCCAGCACCAGCTCCTGCCCCAGAGCCCGTGGCTGATCCTCAGCAGCTCTGGCCACTCTGGATCAGCTCTTGGGGGCCAAAAAGCAGATTTTCCACAGGAGCAGATCTGCTGCTGCTGCTGGGGAAAGCCAAGGCACGATGGAAGCACCAGGACTCCCTTTTGAGGGTGCTGGGAGAAAGGACAGGGATGAAGGCTCAGTACATGGTTTCATTCCTATTGCAGTGGATGTTGAACATTCTGTCCCAGTTTCCAGCCCCCTCAGAAGGAATTCTCAGCAGAGAGACACAAAGATCTTTGAGCCATTTGTTGTCAGTCCTAGGAGTAGGGGGGCTTTGACATTTTGGAGGAGCAACCAGACTCCTCTCCACACAAACCAGGTTTTTCTTTCCCACCTTTGCAATTTTTGTGCTTCGCCTTCCATTTTTGGTGTTCTCCCTTTTCTAGTTTTCATTCATCCTGACAATGAAATAAAAGAAGGGAAGAGGGGGAGAAATGAAGAGGAGAAGGAGAAATCCCACCCAAAATTTTTTTTTTTTTTTTTAATTTTAGAAAGAGTCAACCAGACATTTTGTGCCAAATACAGTTAAGGGTGGTTGGGGAGACGGGGAGAGAGAGAGAAAAAAAAAATCAAGTCACTCTCAATCAAGTGTCACACCTTTAAATAGTGGTTAAATCTTTGCATTATGCAGCTCATCCCTTTTACAACACGGGGTTCCCGTGGAGAATTGCCTGTTTACACTGGGAATTCCTCCAGGAGAGCATCAATAAAGCCGAGCAGATGTCGGGGTGGGATGCCAGCGGCGGTGGCTGCGGGGACAATGGGCGGCGGCAGCTGCGGCGTGCGGGGCTGCCCTGCCCGCCTTGGTGCGGGAGCCAGGCCCACCTCGGCCCGCAGGATGGCACATGCCAGCCACAGCAGGAGAGAGAGAGGAGGAGGAAAGGAGATAGGAGAAAGAGAAAGGAGAAAGAAAGGAGAAAGGAGAAGAGAAAGGAGAAAGGAAGGAGAAAGGAGAAAGGAAAGGAGAAAGGAAAGGAGAAAGGAGAAAGGAAAGGAGAAAGGAGAAAGGAGAAAGGAGAAAGGAGAAAGGAGAAAGGAGAAAGGAGAAAGGAGAAAGGAGAAAGGAGAAAGGAGAAAGGAGAAAGGAGAAAGGAGAAAGGAGAAAGGAGAAAGGAGAAAGGAGAAAGGAGAAAGGAGAAAGGAGAAAGGAGAAAGGAGAAAGGAGAAAGGAGAAAGGAGAAAGGAGAAAGGAGAAAGGAGAAAGGAGAAAGGAGAAAGGAGAAAGGAGAAAGGAGAAAGGAGAAAGGAGAAAGGAGAAAGGAGAAAGGAGAAAGGAGAAAGGAGAAAGGAGAAAGGAGAAAGGAGAAAGGAGAAAGGAGAAAGGAGAAAGGAGAAAGGAGAAAGGAGAAAGGAGAAAGGAGAAAGGAGAAAGGAGAAAGGAGAAAGGAGAAAGGAGAAAGGAGAAAGGAGAAAGGAGAAAGGAGAAAGGAGAAAGGAGAAAGGAGAAAGGAGAAAGGAGAAAGGAGAAAGGAGAAAGGAGAAAGGAGAAAGGAGAAAGGAGAAAGGAGAAAGGAGAAAGGAGAAAGGAGAAAGGAGAAAGGAGAAAGGAGAAAGGAGAAAGGAGAAAGGAGAAAGGAGAAAGGAGAAAGGAGAAAGGAGAAAGGAGAAAGGAGAAAGGAGAAAGGAGAAAGGAGAAAGGAGAAAGGAGAAAGGAGAAAGGAGAAAGGAGAAAGGAGAAAGGAGAAAGGAGAAAGGAGAAAGGAGAAAGGAGAAAGGAGAAAGGAGAAAGGAGAAAGGAGAAAGGAGAAAGGAGAAAGGAGAAAGGAGAAAGGAGAAAGGAGAAAGGAGAAAGGAGAAAGGAGAAAGGAGAAAGGAGAAAGGAGAAAGGAGAAAGGAGAAAGGAGAAAGGAGAAAGGAGAAAGGAGAAAGGAGAAAGGAGAAAGGAGAAAGGAGAAAGGAGAAAGGAGAAAGGAGAAAGGAGAAAGGAGGAAGGAGAAAGGAGGAAGGAGAAGAGAAAGGAGAAAGGAGAAAGAAAGGAGAAAGGAGAAGAGAAAGGAGAAGAGAAAGGAGAAAGGAAGAAGGAGAAAGGAGAAAGAAAGGAGGAAGGAGAATGGAGGAAGGAGAAGAGAAAGGAGAAAGGAGAAAGGAAAAAGGAGAAAGCAGAAAGCAGACAGCAGACAGCAGACAGCAGAAGGCAGAAAGCAGAAGGCAGAAAACAGAAGGCAGAAAACAGAAGGCAGACCTGCTCGGCCGCGGCTGCGCCAGCCTGGGACTGCCCTGCCTGCGAGGGACCGAGCGGCCCTGGCCGGGGAGCAGGGGAACGTGGAGAGGGGGGAACGAAATAAATAAACCGCAGTGAAAATAAAATAATAAACCACAATGAAAATAAAATAATAAACCGCAATGACAGAAAGCCACCCCAAGCCCACAGGTCCTGCCTGAGACTCAGTCTGGCCATGCTTTGTGCCCAGTTTGGGGCTGTGCTTCGTGCTCTGTTCCGTGAGGCACTTTGTGGCCAAAGTCAGGATGGAGATGCCCTGCTTGTAACTTACTCACAGGAACATCTAACTCACGGGAAAAGTACCTACAAAGGGAAACACTTCTTCAAGGCGAGTCCGCACGTTTGAAAATTTGATTCAAATGCCTGAATCAAATTTTGGGTCGTAGTGAATGTATTAAAAAATGAAAGTTACCATTCTCTTAAAAAAATAATCATACTAAGCATCAGGAATAAATGAAAATATTTACAAGCTGAGCTCTATTTTCACTGCAAATTTCATCACAACATTAACTAAAGGCTTGCTATAAAACTCTCATTAATAAGCTCATACAGAATTTGAACCTCAGCATGACTTTGCATTCAGATCTCCTGATGGCTTAAAAAACAAACAAACAAAAATAGAGAACTAAATAATAATGTAAATGCATAAAAATAATACAGAAATAAGGAGAGAGAAATAAGAAAGCAGGAGATGGTTGTGTGGTAGACAAGCAGGTTGCACACTGCACCCCTCCCTCAAAACTGGTTAATTTGGTATATCTGAAGATCCAGTACGGATTTTTGACAAAGTCTTTATCCTTACTCTTGAGAAATAATAAGAAGAAAATAAGGACCACTTGGATAAATTTTCCCGTTTACAAAAAAACTTATCATAGTATCCTCTCCCTCAATTAATATTTAAAAGACATTTTAAGATAATCTTCACTCAAAATCTAAAGCTGCCCAAGAGAATGCTTAGCCCTGATTGCCTCTCCCTGCAAACAATAAATACATCCCATAACGAAGAGCGGCTCATCTGGAGGGGGGCAGGAGCGAGGAGCAGCCCCCGAGGGGGTCCCTGGGCTGTGAGAGGAGAGCCCGAGGAAGGGAGGCACAGCCCGAGCTGCCCCTGCCCGCAGAATCCACTCCCGGAGCTGCCCCTGCCCGCAGAATCCACTCCCGGAGCTGCCCCTGCCCGCAGAATCGCTCCCCGAGCTGCCCCTGCCCCCAGAATCGCTCCCCCTGCCCGCAGAATCGCTCCCGGGTCTGCCCTGCCCGCAGAATCGCTCCCCCAGCCCGCGGGATGCGCCGCTGCCGCCCGGGACGGGAGCTGCGGGCTGGGAAAGCCTCGCAGGAGGGAGCAGCGAGCGCTGGGCGGGCTGGAATGGAATTTCCGCAGAAGTGCGGCGGCCTGAGCTGAGACTTTCCCATCGTCTTTTGTCTCCAAAAATGTGGAAGGATGCTCCTTCCACAGCAGCATCCTCGCTGTGGAAGGGAGGGTTTTTAGCGAACAGCATCTCGAGTCACCGGGAACGGGAGCCCGAGCCCGCACCCGAAGGGATTTGGGGACGTTCCGGGCTGGCAAGGAGAAAAGGCAAACCTTTGAGCCTTCCCCGCTCCAAATTTCTTCATGCTTTTCAGAAGTTCAGAAAAGAAACCCACGTATGCAGAGTTTAGAATTCCTCTCTGATTAAACGCTTGCAAAATAAAAGAGAAATCTCACTTTTTAAAAATCTTTATATGCTTCAGAGGTGCAGTGTTTGGGGTGAGGTCTTTTTCCCCTTTTGACAATTAGAAATTATTTTTGCCTGCTATGTAGCTAGCAAAGGTTAATTGGGTTTGCTGCTGTAAAATACAGATTTCTGATCACTTGATTAATGAGGTGTCAGAAGCCACAAGTAACCAACACTTTTTTGAAGGGAAAACACTGAAATAAAATGTAGTTTTAAAGATTTTATGTTTCTCCCACTTTTCTTCCCACCCTACAACAGGCAGCTGTTTCAAAGGCAGTTGAGTTTTCAGTCAAAAAAATACAAAGTAATAAAAAAGAATCAATACTCTGGTTCAGATTAGAGTAGCCACAAATTTCTGGGAGGTGTGACCCCCTTAGTCATGACTATGAAATGGGAATTTTGGGCCATGTGATGTGATGGAGCCCTACAGGAGATGTCTAAATTCCCTACCTGCTTCCCTCCCTCCTATTCCCACAATCAATAACAGCATAGAACACACAAATTTGGATGATTCCTCAGCTAAAAAAAAAAAATATTTCCTGTGGAGAATTTCAATAGACTCCACGCAATTTAAGGAACATAGCTTTCATATATATTTGTCTTATGCCTGCAATGAAAAAAAAATAAATAAAAAGCCAAGCCGCGGTAAATCGTGTTCTGCTCCCGTTTGACTCCACTCAGGAGCAAAGCAATACCTCTCTGCTTGTGGTATAGATGCACTTTGTCACAATAAAGCACTGTATATTATGTTTATATGTGTCCTTCAGGCATGTCACAACAGTTTGGCATTCGGGGCTGCTCTACCACTGTGTACATTAAATAGTCATGTAGTTACATTAAACAGTGGGGAGTTCACACTTCACAAGCACTCCGTGTTTAAAACAGATGTGGGCTGTCTGCTGTCAGCCTGCGAGAGGGAGGCTAAGGAGGATCTTGGTGGGAATTTAACCTCCAGATGATTGAGGGCTCCCCCATTCTCCTCCCACCCCTCTCCCCCAGAACCCTGCTTCCAAAGGAGGAGGATGGGAGCAAACAAACGAACAAACAAACAAACAAACAAACAAACAAAAGGGCCCTACAACTTTGGGAGCAGCGAGAGCAGAGCTGGGAAGGGAGGGAGCCAGGGGGGCCATTCGGAATTCGGAGGACTCTGTGGCTTGGAATATTTTTAAGTGGGGTGGGCTGGAGCAAGAGTACCCAGGGATTTACTGACAGGAGAATTTTTGACAGTTGATGGACAGATGAATTCCGTCATGGAAGCGTTAGTCGAAAGCGGCAAGGCCAGATGGAAACTCACAGCTTGTCTTTAATATTAATTTTCTCCCCCCCCTCCCTTTTTTTTTCTTTTGCAGGAGATCAGAATTCCCTAATTCCCTAAAATGTTTCAATGCATCTTGAGGTATTATTTTTCCAATGCCTTTACCCACCTACTCTTAATAAGAAGTGCTCCTTTGTGTTAATGGTTTTTTTTCTCTTTCCTCTCTGCTTATTCCCCTGTCCCCCCCAAAGAGTCAAAAGAAATTAAGGAGAATGAAAAAAAATAAATCTGTTTAGCTACATGGCATTAAAAAGTCTGCCTGGCTTAAAGTACACCAAGATGCCTCATATCTTAACCTTGTGCAGAATTTTACAGATCCAGATGTATCTTGGAGAGCTTTAGCTAAAAAGAGCCAAATAAATAAAGAAATGAAAAGAAATGAAAATAAATGAAATAGATATGACAGAGAGGAAATCAATGAAAATTAGGAAAGAAACCCTAATGACATCATCTGGTTTTTAATAGAGGAAGAAGCCACAGGAGTGTGAGTGCAACTCTGTCACC
This sequence comes from Peucedramus taeniatus, assembly GCA_013400575.1. Lineage (NCBI taxonomy): Eukaryota > Metazoa > Chordata > Aves > Passeriformes > Fringillidae > Peucedramus > Peucedramus taeniatus. The sequence continues at coordinate 26,874 of WBNO01016651.1, forward strand.
GTCCACAGATGATTTTTCAACAGTTGCAAAGAAAGAAGTCTCTTGATTAAAAAAAAAAAATAGATATGACAGAGAATCAAATATCAGCCAACAAAAAAAAGTCACACATTTCTAGATTTTTTTCCATATTTGTTCACAGCCTTGACTGTCAGAAACATCTCTCTTAGAATCAAAATCAACTCCCACCATCCCACAGTGGCCCTTCAAAAAAAAAAAAAAAACAGAAAATGGAATATTTTAACAGCTTCATTTCCCTAATATATACTTGTGAAACTGATGTAAATAGACAATGATGGTTGTACTGAAAAAAAATTTATGCCACCATCCTCCTTTTCAGAAGTCCTATATTCATTTGGGAATAAACCATATGGTTCTATCATAATTTAGCATGTAGGATCCTATGGATATTTACTCAGTAGAATTCCAAGAGGGAAGAAATAAATATTTTTTCCAGCTACTACTCTGGTGAATTAAATCACATAGATGCAAAATTTAGAGATCCATTCACAGAAGTGTCAAAACACTTGGAGAAAGGAGCTTTTTTTTTCAAAAAAGTCACGGAACTCATATTTAACATTCCTAACAAAAGGATGTTCATCCCAGCTCGGAGCTCTCAGCCAGTTCAGAGGGAGTCTCTGTAAGTGTTGCTCCAATCTTGCTGCACATTAACAGGCTCCAAGATTAGTATTTCACATTGAAATTAGAACATATGCACATCCTGTATATTTGTTTTCTTCTCAATCTTGGTTATGTGCAAATATTTGCCAAGCAGGATGATTGACATGCAGCACGATGCCCTTTTGTAATTGCAGTAATTAAACATTTGGCCAAACTACTGAAATCAGGGGGATGTGATGGAGCTGCAGTTTGGGGGAAGAACCAAATCCCACATCCCTGCTGCAGGCAGGCTCATTTCCAGGGATCAGTTTGGGGCAGTAATGGTTTGCACAGAACTTCAGCCTCAGAGCTTCCCTGCAGCAGGAATTGCAATTTGCAGTGCAATCCAAAATCTGGGAAATGTGCAAGGATCACGCAGAAACGAGGCAGGGAGCAATTATTCCAATTTTGATGCAAGCCCCAGGCCCAGCCAAAGCATTGCTGCTTTAACATCCAAGCTACAAATATTTCATCAGGCACGTGAGATCTCCACGTTGGACCCACTCCCCTCCTCGGAAGGACATTTATGATTCCTTTGCTCCAGCACAATTCTGCCCTCCCTGACAACACACTGGAAATTCAAGGGCTGCAAACCTCCACCAGTTTAGGCTGCAAATCGAAGGGAACAAAACAAGCTCAAAAAGGAAAACACAAGGATCTAAACTGGATCCGACCCAAGGAGTAGCTCAGACTGCAACCTCACATCCCAACGCCCATGCCTGTGAATCTGGAAATTAATCCAAACCTTGTGGCTCAGACACATCCTTATTCATAGCTGCAGTTTTCACATGGTTTCAACACAAAAACAGCCCCATTAGGTGCCCCCAAGGTCAGGAAGTCCTCTCAACCTTATTTGCAAATCTGGTCCTATTTTTGAGTGTGGAAATGCACGATCTTCCTTCTCCAGTCATCACCCTGCCAGTCTCCCATCTTACACACAAGGTAGGATTTAAAGAATTTTACATGTACCCTAAAGCAGAGGTTGGGAATTTTGACCTCCCTCCATCTTTAATAAAATAAAACTGCCCAGAGCCTTGATTAGAGGTGAGTCCCACCACGTCCCATTTATGGTGTGGGCAGCAATCTCACAGAGAGATTAAATCAGGAAAGGTGGCTGTCCCCAGAAACTGGGTACCCACCAAACCAGTGGATGATTCAGGCTTAGATGGGAATCCCATCACACACAAAGACAGCTCAGACAGACAACTGCCCAAACTCAACCAGATCATTTTAAGCATGTTGCAAAGATCTGGAGTTTTAAAACTGAGATCAATTTTGTCACAGCCAGAGTTGCACATGACAGAGCAAGATTTGAGCTGTGGAAACATTTCTGATTCCAGGGGATGATAAAACCTTTCAGTCACTGATATGGATCCCATCCAGCACTCTCAGATAAATTAACAGGTTGATTCTTGACAAACCACTGCTTGGCAGCAAAGGGGTTTTTCATTGTAAAGTGGGAGATTAGGAAGAGGTGTCATTCAAGAGCTGACTCATTTTTGGTGTGGGACACAGTCTGTGGAAAGGGAATGAGTCAAGAACTCAGTGGAGCAGGGAACGTAGCCCTACCTCATCCCAGTGGGCACAGAGAGGCACAAGAGAGCCGTGGGCACTGAGGAGAGGATTCCCAGAGGAGATGGCAGTGCCAGCCACGTCCAAGAGCAGCCCCGTCCCACATCAGTTCCTGCCAGCATGAATCACAAGGTGGATTTTTTCAGGCCTATTCTATCTGCAAAGACTATTCCCCTTTCCTCTTTATTTTCCAATAAATTGCTGCTTCTCTTCACTCTTCCTCCCCTTCCTTTGACCTGCTCTCCTGTGCTCCATGCAGGGTGTGGAAAGAGCACACAGGGGTGGAAAGGCTCCGTGGAATCGTGGAATCATCAAATATGTTGGAAGGATCATCCAAGTCCTGCACAGGACACCCCCAACAATCCCACGTGTTCCATGTGGATGGAAAGAGATGGACAGGCCTGTCTGCCCAGCACTGGCTTTGGTATTCATGGGGTGAAGTTTTGGTGGAGCTGGGAAGGGTTTGGTGCTCTCCTGAGGAATTTTTTTTGCCCTCACCTGGCAGCTCTTGCCTGCCTGATTGCTGTCACCCACCCTGGTGCTGGCTGCACTTCAGTGGGCCTGTGACTCTCTGGAAACACTTTTGGGGGGTGACATGTGCCAAATACCAGAACCTATAGTTTATTATTAGTGGGGTTGTATGTTCTCAGCAGCAGAAATGTGCCTTCAGATGCCTTCAAAGCATTTGATAAACAACCACTAAATGTCAACCCTCTGCACCTCTCTTGTTTCTCACCTTTTTGTGTCTTGCTTTGCCGAGCTTTTTTCTTGCCTTTTTTTTTTTTTTTAATGATGTTCCTAGACTTCAAGATAATCTCGTCAACCCCAGCCTGAGGGTTTGAGGGGGTTTAAGCATTAATTTTACATCTCCTGGCATCTCTGCCTGATGTTCACGCAGAGTTTTGTCATTGATAACCCTACAGGCTTTCTCCTGTGTTACTTTCATCTGGTCCAAATTTTAATCCAGGACTAGGATCAGACCCTATCATAGAATCCTGAAGTGTCCCAGGCCAGGTTGGATGGGGCTTGGAGCACCCTGGGATAGTGGGAAGTGTCCCTGCCCATGGCAGGGGTGGCACTGGGTGGGCTTTAAGGCCCCTTCTATCCCAACCATTCCATGATTCCATGAGGATACATTCCCTTCCCAGTCTACCCAGTGAAAAGCTCCAGCAAAAGGAGCTAAACCTTCGAGCAGAGCCCTTTTTCACTCTCAGTGAGGGAAGAAGGTGCAGGGTCCAGGCTCCCATGTGGTGACAGTGCTGCCCAGATGTGTATCCCACCCCTGCACATCTGTTCAGCATTTCCAGGGGGTTTGCACTGGTAGTTTTACAGCTGTTTAGACATGTAAGTAGCATCTACACTTAAAAGATTCCATAAAAGGAAGGATGGGGGGAGAGGGGATGACATATGAAGCAGAAATGGAGAAATGGAATAAAGAAGCTGGCCAGATGCTGCTTAAAAACCTGGGAGAACACTCCTTTAAATTTTGTGTCAGTTAAAAGCACATTTCATTTTGCAGGTTTATTTTTTTCAACAATACCCTGAAACATAAAGGAAATGTTGTGCAACCACTAGTCATAGTTAAGAGCAAAACAACAGCTGTGAAAAAGCTACAAATTCCTTCTAGAGCTCAAAAGACAATAAAGACTTTCTGGAGTGGAGCTACTTGAGCTAAATATCAAATGATGTTTAGATGCCAAAATATCATTTATTTTCTGTTTAATAAAAAAAAAATCCAGAGTCAGATGGCCAAGTCCTAGACTGCAAAAATTAGAAGTAAAATAGCAAACAACCTACAATGAATTTATTAATAGATAAAGTTAATGTCTTATAAGTAATATGGAAGTTTTTATTTATTATTGTTGGTTTAGATTGCTTAAGGTCTTCCTTGCTGTAAAACCAGGCTTGTTAATTGCCATGATCATGGGATCTGAGCTCTCATGAATCTCAGATAACAATATCAATTGGAATATTTCGTAGAAACTGATATCACAAAGCACAAAGATCTAGGCCAGAGCTCAGAGCCAATCCAATTGTCCATATTTTGGCCTCACTTCTGTGATCCAAGCCTTTGAGGCTGACAGCACCTGCCAGAGTTTTCATTAGGACAATCCAGCCACAGATATTCAATGGTCAGTCCAAAAAATTCCGGGAAGGTTGGGCTGGTTCCACTGAGCACCAGCAAGATGCCAGGGGGTTTAATCAGGAAATTGTCCAGGGGCTACATAAAAACACAGATAAGCAGGAAACACAAGGATTGGCACATCACATCAAATCCTACATTGTTCCATGTTCTTTTATAGTAACTCTGGGCCTTTTAACCTCAAACTTGGCCTCTGGCCTGAGCCAGCACCAGGCACCATTTCAGAAGAAAGGCAGCAAGAAAATTCACCATAAAGCCTTGAAATGGGAGCTTTAATGTCTCTTCACAGCTTTCTTTTTATTAATCAATGTAACTTTGATGAATTGCATTTTTCTTGGTAGGAGGGTTAGGGGGAGGGAACAGATTTAAATCCATATAAATAGTTCTCTTACTAAATCCCTGTTTTTCCATTAAACTTCCTGTCATCTTTGTCAAAGCAGTTGTTGAACCTCTCCGTGTTTTATTTTCCTTTCAATCCCTCCATGCCTTGCTTTTTACTCAACTTCTCTGTATCTTTTTTGCCTCACTTGTGTTGAGCCACAATAATACACGAAGTCCTCTTTATGAACTTGACAGTGAATTTAAAAGTCAAATAATCAGTCCTTTGTAGGGGGTTACCCACCTTACACATGGAAAGGCCTAAAACATCAGTAGCTGGTTTTTTTGCAACTGCCTTGGGTAGGGAAACAACTTTCCTGGACAGGCTCTTTAAAAAGCCAACAGGGCCCAGGACAGTGTGAATTACAGGATGAGCATCTAACACCACGAATCCATAAGCCACAGAATTGTTTGGTCCAGCATTACCCAAAGGCTGCCGTTCCTTTTGTGTTTGCAGGGAGCTCTGGCCTCATGCAGCCCTGCAGGTCATTTATTAACTGTGGAGCAGACAAAAAACACCAACTTGCTGCTTGGCAAACCACACACAGGACAGGGGTCAGCAGAGAATCAGGCCCTCCAGAAACCCAGCACGACATTTGTAACAGATTTTATATTTACACAGATTTAAACTTGTGAGTTCGAGGCATGAAGCATCAATTAAAAGTAATTATGTTTGTGGGATCCCCAGGGTGAGGCAGCTCCCCTGCAAAGAGGATGCTGCCTGGTCCCTGGACTGGTTATTCCCTGAGCTCTGTGAGCACAGCACTGAAGGAATTGGTTCAATAGCTGAAGCCCAGCCTAAGTTTAGAGTCCAGATCCTACCCTGAGCTCTGCTCCAGGCTATGGATTGTTTGGCAAGTTGCTAACACCATATTTCTTGTTTTGTGGGCGAAGTTCAGTAGGAGACAAATGGCTGAGTGCCTCCAAAGCTCCCAGCTTTGGGTTTACTGGGTGTTCACCAGGACTGACAGGACTTCCCCTCCTCACTGGAGCAGTGAGGAGCCAGATCCCCACGCAAGAAATCAGAAGCAACTGCTGAGAGGGCCATAAAAGGACTTTGGGGGAAGAACACAACAGCATCACTCATCAGATGAGGTGCAGAAAGGGAAACAAAGCTGTCATTAGGCTGCCCAAGTGCAGGGGAAATGGGCTCATATTCACAACAGTTTAAGCAAATCAGCCTTCTTTGTAATTAACCTGAACGTGGCCACTGTCAATTGCCACAATGTGGGCTTATTTAAATCATTCATGGTAAGTTTTGATTGTGCTGCCATATGCCTGGAGTTAGGCATAAATACTCCACTGCAGAGAGGTAGGAAGGAACAGAAACAATTGAGAAAATGATAACACCAATAAAAACCTGCACAGAAGACTTTAGATCCCAGGCTATTTGTGAGAGGTCCAGAACAAAAACCGTGTAGTCCCAGCAATGACATCAGCTCCTCTTCCTGAGGAGATTCTGTCAGATGATAAATGAATAGATCCCCAGTCCCACCTCACACCTCCATGTGGAGCAGTGCACAGGCCAAAGGAATGTGGGGCCAAAACACACAAGGGGCAGGAATAAGTTAAATGTAAAAATCTGCTCCCTGTAGAATGCAGGGCTCGAGCTGAGCCCAGACCTGTCATTCTCTATGGACACACAGAGAAAAATTGTTCCAAAAAAACATTAAACACGAATGCACCTACACTTTCAGCATTATTTCCCCTCAGGTTTTTTTTTCTTTTTCTTTTTTTCCTCTTTTCTTTATTCCTCTCTCCCCATCAGCCCCCCTCTCCCTGTTTCTACATCTGTACTTTATTCAATGAACACATCTGCATTCTTTCTTTCTGTTTTTGGCCAGAAACTCTATCCAACCTTTATCACTGACACCTCTCTGCAGTTTCAAATTCCAACCTTGTGCCAAATCCCCATTTCCTGCTGCTTAATTTCCATTCATTTACTCTTGTTTTTGCTTCTTCTGCCATTCCCAGCATGGACCAGCTCCAACCCAGCTTCTTCTAATTTTTTAAGGAAGGCTCCCTATTGAGTGCTATTGGAACCTGATCCTCTGCTCCAAGCCAATGGCTGGCTATTGTTTATACTACCTAACAACAGTTGCCAATATTACTGCTTTTTTCCTTTTCTTTACTTCACTCTCTAAGTGTATATCCTAAGACCCAAGAGAACTGCTCTCCACATATGGTGACCCATTAGGTCTGGTTTTATTATTACTTCTGCAGAATCTGAAGTAGCCTCTTTATACTTCTTTTTTTCTTTTTTTTTTTAATGACTGAAAATAAGAAAAAAAAATCAAGTAGAGAGTCTGTGGTGTCTTGTTTACACAGGTCTGTTGATCTGGCTCTGGACATGTGGAATAATCTGGCATTAGGATTGTGGTCTTTAAAGAAAAATCATCCTCTCAGTGGCTCATTTAAGGGTGTGTTTCATGCAGGTGGAGCCCAAAAGCTGAACTGCAGCAGAACTGAAGTTCTCACTAAAACTGTCCAGAGTAAAAGAACTTTCCAGGTTCTAAATTACACAGAACTGTTCTGGGAGGGTTGCCAAAAGGTCTCTCCCCTTCTCACACATAAAGGAAATGCTGTTTATAAGTGGGAAGCAGTGCCAGTGCTGCCACTGACCCTGGGCAGGTGTCAGGCTCCAAGAGATCACAGAGGATCAGGGAGAGGACCAGAAACTGAGGTGAAAGCAGCCTAAACAAGCCAGGCTTACAGGGGAAATGCTTCCCTCAAGCTGCAGATGGGAAAGGCTGGCTCTTCCCTTCCTGACTGCTGGGTTTGGTGCCTTTCTTCCATAATCATCAAATCTTCTTCTAGATCTGCTTCTCCCCAGCACCTCCTTGCTCCAGCTCAGCTCATTCCAGCAATCCCAATAGATTTTCTTGGACTTCCACTTCAAAGCATCCTCACAAACCTCTCCACCTCTCCCTAAGTCGTTTCCACTCTTATGAGAGCTGACCACTCCATAAGCAATTTTATTCAGAACTTTTAAACTTGCATTAATATCCCTGGCATCACTCTTTGCAGCACCCCCTCTCCAAAATAACTCCTGCACCCCAGAAGTAATGGCAGAATTAGGTCCTTCTGCCCTTTCCCCTCTGGTGTAATTCAGAATTTCAACCTGCAGCTTCCAAAACCTTCACCCCTTCTTAGATTTAAGCCTTTCCCTTTAACCTAACAACTACAGATCTGAACTTTGGACAGTGAACTACCATTATTCAAATATTTCTTCTCCTTTTCAGGGAGGAGAGGACCCAGTTCTGAGGGAGACCTTCACTTTGTTGGGAGCTGCTGGTTTTTTGCAGCTGGCAGAATCCCACTCTGGCCCTTAATCTTCTCACTGACCTCCCTGTGAGAGAGAGAGAACTCAAGCAGCACAGGTTCAAAACATGCCCAGACACAGACAAAAAGTTCAGGCCCCGAGTGTGGATTGTGCTCCAATACATCCCCTGTCCCTGGCTGCAGCAGCCCTGGTAAAGCTCAGCCTTTCAAGGGCAGTTTTGCCTCCTTGGAAGCTTTCATGGCACAAACGTGTTGCAAACCTCGTTACATTGCCTTTTTATTTATTTATTTATTCGCCCTGCTCAAAGTGATGATAGTAAATTTTAAAAGCAATGTGTTTTTCACAGTTCTAGTCCTGTTTCCACAGTGTCTAGTCATAATTAATAATGTTTAAGGGGCTGACACTGCCTCTCACAGCTCTTCCACAAGCTTTGCCCAAAGGCAACAGTCATGTGGCCAAGTCCACCTGCCAGAGACAAATTGTAATTATGAGGAGAATAAAGTGAGGTTTCAGCTTCCAGACAGGGAGTGACACAGCCTGGCAGGCCAGGGATAAGAGTAAGCCTTGGAAAAGCTGTTTTCTCTGTGTGTCTGTGAACCAGACAGTCAAACAGGGTGTGAAGTGCAGTGTGGGTTTCATGAATCACAGCAACTCTCCAGCACTGGTTTGAGCTCTCCTGTTCATCTCTCCTGCAATGCTGCCACCTCCTCGAGGTCAATACTTGTTCTTCTGTTTGGACTGGGAACTCATCAGAGCAATTATTCTATCTCAAATCCCTAAACCCGAGTTTTTCACCCACATTGGTGTGTCGACAGCACTGACAGAGCTCCCAAAGCCACGTTCCCCACCAAGTCAGTCAAGCTCAGTGAAAGGCTCCCCCTGGCATCAGCTTTCTTTTCAGGAGTCACCATTGCAGCTAAGTGCATCCTTATCCCATGTTAATTAGGGGGCAGCGTGAAGATCCCAGCAATGAGAATGCAGTTTATCAATGAGCTCCCCTGATAAATAAATAAATAAATTTAAATAAAGCTTCATCCCGTGATCCTGACCTGTAACAAGTGTGAACATTAAACCTGAGCTTCCTCTCCACTCAAGTTATCCTGCCCCCTTCAATCCATGCATGTCTCCCATTCGTTCTAATGAAGATATTGTCCTCAGTGTAGAACATTCCCCTAACACCAGGGATTTTCTCTAACCTGTGTTTAATATTTCCTTGGGTGCTTCCTTTGTCACACAGCCCAGCCTGAGCCCAGCAGCATCTCCCGGCGTGGGGCACTGAGATATGAGGAGCAGCACAAACATTCTTTTATTGCCTCCTTTTATCCATTACCAGCATTCCAATGGCACAGGAAGAGCCAGCCCGTGCCACCCAGCTGGAGATCAGGAGTGTGGATAAAGTGATTTACGGGTGATCAAGATCACACCTGAACTTGTGTCTGCTAGGACAACCAGCCAGCGGCTTGCTTTGGTTTTTTTTAATGAGTATGAACCTGAAGCTCGGGTGTTATACCAGTTTTTCCAGGATATTCCTGCTGGAATTCTGCCGTTCCTGCTGACCCAGAAGTAAGGGTCACAAAAGTGATACATATTTATCCTCGAACATTTTGCACTTTTAATCTTCTAACCACATGGCTTAGGAAAAAAACCCTAAAAATGTCATCATCGTGATTAACAGCATCTCTACAAATACAGAATCACACCTCCAGTGTGCCAGAAACAAAAGGAGTTTTACCATTTGTTACACTTTTCACAGGGAGCAAAGGCATTAAGAGTGCAAAAATATTTTATTATCACCTTTTAAAATAAGGAGTTTGATTTTAAGACAGAATTTAGTTTTTAGACTCAAAATCATGAAAATTTCTGATTTTAAATCGGCTTGAAATTTCCTATTTTTAATATTTTGAAACTTTTCATTTGGGATCTCTGAAATATTTTAGTGAATAAACCAAGAAATTGATTATCAGCACACCTCTGTGGAAAACACCAAGTTCTGCTCAATGTCAGAGCCATTCAGCAAAATGAGAAAACTTTGCTGTCAGACAGGAAAGAGCCTGAGGAGGACAAGACTTGCACAAGATCTAACAGATCACTCTCATCTCCCCCACCCTTGGCTGAAAGCCTGACCCCCAGCCCAGGCAGCCTCTGGAACCTTGCAGAGATGACACACCAGGCCCAGCACAGCAGGTACCAAGATTTTGGCAATCATTTTTGCAAGTTTAACGCTGGCCAGTGCTCAGCACCGTCATCTTTGGCCAGGAGCTCAAGAATTACAAAAGAGAGATTATTCACCCAGAGACCGAGGGGCTCAGCCCTGCACCCAAGGACCAGCACAGGGACTGGGGCTCGTCCCCAACCCCAAAAATGTCCAGCTGGGCACTGCACACCTCAGCTTGCTCCCTTTAAATAAACCGTGCTGTCACAAGAGGCTGGGATTGAGGGAATTACACATCCTGGAGCTGCCACTGCCCTCTCACTGCTCTGAAATCCCAGAAGCTGTTCCAGGGGCTGCTGGGGTTGCTCTGTGTCTGTGCAATCTGCTTTAAAGAGAGTTCTCTCTCTGACAGGGTGAGCAGCACCCAACAGAGCCAGCTCCCAGCACTGTTGGGACACAAACTGGTACATTTTAATGCAAATAACTGCAAACATCACCGTAAATTATCAGAAGATGGGGAAGGCATAATCCAAATAAATGTAACAACATGAACAAACCCAGACAAATAGATGCCACATATTTTGCTGGTGACTCGTGTGTCAGAACAAATTCCCATTTTGTAAGAAACCTCTAAGTTATGACATCATTTTGAAAGAATTTTGGTGGCTCTTCCCCCCTCCCAGATCAAGTCTGCTTCCCTCTTGGTAGCTCTGCACCCCCACAGCCTGGAAATCTTGCTAAGGATAAAAACCAGGGGTATCAGCACGAGGCACAAATTTCCCCTGTGCATTTGAGCCCTTCTTAAACCTCTGAGAGGAAGCAGCTTTCAGCTCACTCCAGCACACAACTGCAACACAGGATATTTTTCCAGCTCACTGATATTTCATAAATACCATTTGTTGTCATGTGGTAAATTAAAAACTCAGGATATCAAACATCAAACAGTATGTTAATGTCAAGTATGCTTGAATAAATACTAAAGAGTTCAACTGACTGAAATATGTGGACTACGAGCTAATTAAGAAAGAAGCAGGTGTGAAAAAAACCTAATTTAAGCAATTTTTTTTTTATAATTAATAATGTTTACTTGTAGTTCCCCTTATAATAAGGCTCCTGTTTAACCTCCAGAGAATTTGTAGCTGTAATCCAGCATTTTAAAAATAATAATTGAACACTGGGTTCTTAAAAGGAGATCAGTTTCCAAACCTGGGTAATCCGTGTGGCGTGTACTCAGAGAGGGTTTTTATTTTAAATAACGCTGCATCTTTGTATCCACTGGATCAGTTCCCAAATTATTCCAGCAAATCTACAAACCAAGCCCAGTTCGATGTCCACCACGCACATTCCTGCAGGGATTAGAGCAGGAACAAGGTGGAAGAGGCTCAGAGCTGTTGCTGCAAACCCCATCCACTTGGCAAAACAAGCACAGGTAATTTGGAGGCTGAGCCTTTTCCAGCTCCTCAGAGGAGCAGTGTCTCTGTGACATTATGGTCTAGTTTTACATAGGCAAAAAAAAAAAAAAAAACCAAAACCAACATTAAGGTTTTTATTTGAACTGTGCTGGCAGCACACACACATAGCCAATCAACTAATCCAAGGCTGCCTTTAATGGAGAGTTTCTTTCCAAGAAGGCAAATGGAAGTACAGGAGGAGAAAATGGCTACAGATGTAAAAACAGACCTGGAATATTTCATTGACATGACATATCTACTGCATTTAATTAAAAGAAGAATGTATGGGAACAATGCATCCTACTCAATTGGGGTCGGGGGAACAAAATAGGACTGGATTAGATAGGACAAGCCTAATCCCCAGGGAGATTCCCATGTTTAATGGGAGCACCACATGTTTGATATGTAGGGAAGCAAGTGGGTGTTCCTGGACTTGATCCACTATTCATCATAATACCACAGCCTTGTTCATTCCCAGTGAGGAGGCTTAAAACCATGAAACCATATGTGGAATATTAAAAATCATTTAAAGTTAAAACGAACATCATGGAGCTGAGCACTGGGGCTGGGGCTGCTGTCCAAGAGCCTTCAGAGTCTCCCAGTGCCTGGGGAAGGCAAAGAGGGAATTCACACCCGTGTGCTCACACACACCCCCCCTCAGAGTGGGATCTTTAGTGCAAAGAACTCCTCCCTAATACTGCAGCGAGCTCGTTATCAATAATTGATGCCCCTTTAATACCTACAGCATCAATGCTTTCATTTATAATTAAAGATCAGAAACTCCACTTCTATTTTTCCCCTCCTACTATCTGGTATTTAAACTTTTTTTTTTTTCTCCCCCTTTTTCTCCCCGATGTTAAATTGTTTCTCAGACACAGTCAATAACTTCACTATATCCTCATTGCCTCTGAATTAATCATGGCTCTGCACTAACCACATGGAATTCAATTTCCCATAAGAGAAATGTTTACTTTGGTTTACTTAGTTGGAACTCGACGTACTTATACAGTCTATAAAGATTTACTGTAACATATTTTGTTAAGCAACATTAAAGCCTGTGCTGACAGATCTTGTCTTGCATTACTTCACTTATATTCAGGTCTTTAATGCTTTTGCTTTTTAGCAATGGGGCAGCAGGACCAGCTTGGAAATGCAGGTTTCAAAAGTACATTAAATGCAGGAATCCTGGGGCCGTGTTCTGTCCCGAGTTTGTTCAGAGCAAACCACTCCTTCCTTTGCCTGAATTTTTATTGCACTCCTTACAGCCACGGGGATGAATGAACAGAAGACAAGAACTTTGCTATTTAATTCCTTGTTACGCATTAATTGGATCTAAATTTATTGCATACGAGAAGGGAAAGGAAGTTTAAAGTAAAGATAAGATAATGCCAGATAAAGCAGTCCAGGGAGAGGAAAATTTCAGGATTACAGCCTTGTGGTGCAGCGTGATTAGATACTGGGAAGGAATTCCTCCTGTGAGGGGTTGGGATGGAATTCCCAGAAAAGCTGTGGCTGCCCCATCCCTGGAAAGGTCCCAAGCCAGGCTGGAGTAACCCAGGACAGTGCAAGGAAAGCAGAGACCCCTGTCCTGCAGTGCTCAGCTGAAATATTCAGAGATTCTGTGCTGTAAGTGCCACCGAAATCCATGGGAATTGCCATAGATCAGTGCCAATGGAAATGGAATTTGAGGTCTCAGAAGCAGAAAATTCCCATAAATATCCAAGCACTGGAAAGCAGAGCTGCACACACACATCAGGCAGTCCCACTGCATTCGAGCATCCTGCTGCTAAATGTTAAGCAACAAGAACTAAAATATTTACTGTACCACTGAGCAAATTTGGTTGGGGAATTTGGGGAATTCTACTGAGTGCCAGCAGGGTTTGGCAAAAGAATCAACGCAGTATCTGGTAACTGCGACCTGGTCACCCTGACTTTCCCTTTCTCCACAGTCTAATATTTAATTCACATTCTAGCTGTGAGATGCACTTTCACCCCGGATCCAAAATACACAGGTAGTGGGAGAAGGGAAAAAAGAAATAAAAAAAGGAGCTAGTTTAAAATAAAGAAGTGGAGATCATCTCAAGTTCTGGTGAAATCAGAGCTGTCAGTGCCTGCGGATGTGAATTCAGTTCACATTCAGATGCACATTCTGGGGGTGGGAGTTGGCAGCTGGGTGGAGGAGAAAGGAAAAAGTGATTTTGCAATGTATTTATTAAATCACTGCTGAGAACAGAGGGGAAAAGAGGAGCCTGGGAATCTGCTGCGGAGGCTGAACCGATGAGAAGACAAAGAGGCCACAGCACTATAGGAGAGGAACTTTAAAAAAAGAGAAAGAAATCACCCCAAATTTTCACACATCCCCTAAGCAAAAGAAACATTTGCTTTAAAGAGACAGGACAGGAACCACTGAGACCATTCGATGTCAGGACACTGCCTTGCAAATATTTTGCACGAAGGCAGCATTTGGGGTGTCCTCACCAGTTTTACACGGAACTACTCATGTTAATGAGCTTTTAGAGTAATTAGCAGTTGATTGCAGGGCGTGGTAATGCTGCAGATAACGGGACTCCATCAGAGTCAGGGCAGCTCGCCCTGAGGGCTGCTCTGGCCGGTGGCCAAGCCTGGAAATCCGCAGGGATCGTGCCAGAGGGGCTGGATCCGCTCCCAAGGGTCCCAAAGCAGCATCTCCTCACCCACAGATCCTCGGGCAATCCCTGTCCTGGCACCCTCGGGCAATCCCTGTCCTGGCACCCTCCAGGCAATCCCTGTCCTGGCACCCTGNATTAGTTTTTAGGCAATTTTTTTTTTTTTTTTTTTTTTTTTTTTTTTTTTTCTTTTTTTTTTTAATTTTATTTATTCTGGGTCTTTACATAGAAAATTGAGGTTGGAGAAGACAGCAAAAGGAATAAGAATTTAATAAAGCACTGTCTTTCTCCCTCTTGCCCAATCATAGGAAAAATGTGAGAGAGAGGGCACCCCCAACAACAAGTTTGTTCATTTAAATTTTAAAAAATAGTATTTCACCAGCTCTGACTTTAGAATAAATTATTCCTTGTACCGATCTTCAGACGGAATTTCAGCGTCCCGATGCAACATGAGAAGCATTCTCAATAAGTACTGCCCGGCTGTTCTGTATTGTAACGGGGTAATGATGGCTCGGGGGATGCCACAGGTGACCCCGACCCCAGCACCCCTGGAAATCACAGGATTGGGCTGGACAGGTCCAGGGAAGGGCTGGCCTTGCTCTGCTCCTCCACTGCCAGCCGGAGCAGAGGAGGGAGGGAGCTCTGGACTCAGCCCCGAGCCTGGGCCACTTCTCCCCACGGTCACACCTGCACAATGTGTGCCTGGGAATGCTTCTGGAGCTCTCCCATCCTCTGGAGATTCACCCATCCTCTGGAGGTTCACCCATCCTCTGGAGATTCACCCATCTTCTGGAGATTCACCTCTGGGTGAATCTGGATTCACCCCTGAGCCTGGGCCACTTCTCCCCACGGTCACACCTGCACAATGTGTGCCTGGGAATGCTTCTGGAGCTCTCCCATCCTCTGGAGAGCTTCGGGGGCACTGCTGTCACCCCAGCTGAATTCGTGGCTTGGAAAATCCCTCATCAGAAGGCAGGATCCTGCTGGGAATCTCTGAATCCTGCAAACCCCAGAGGGAGAACAGACCCCACTGCCCCAACCCTCCCAGCCAGGCTGGAGTGTTGGGAGCACTGCAGTGGAGAGAACACCACGAATCTGCTGAAAAAAGGCATCATTTGTCCCTTTCTCCTCAGAATCTACAGGAATATTTGTATTCCTCCTCAGAATCTGCAGGAATATTTGTATTTCTCCTCAGAATCTGCAGGAATATTTGTATTCCTCCTCAGAATCTGCAGGAATATTTGTATTTCTCCTCAGAATCTGCAGGAATATTTGTATTTCTCCATTCCAAGGTTGTAGGATCCATGCATGTGGAACTGAGGTGCACGAAGCAGAGGCTTGGTTTTTCTAACCCAGCTTATTTAGTTGTTTTTATAAAAAAGCTTTCTGGACTCTGCACACATCCTTAGATACCTCAGATTTTCAGAGCCACAAAAAAACCCTACAAGGTGCCCCTGAACCCAGAGCTGTCTCCAAAACTGTGTTGTCTCCATGGCTGCTCTTCCCATTCTTTATTCCAAGGGCTCCTGGCAATTATAGTCCATGGATGATCAGGATTTTTTTCCACCACAGATATTCTCCCACATGAGCACATTCCAGTGGTGTAAAAGCTGCTCCATGCCCACAACTGATTTAATTTGCCATTTCTCCAGATTTACCAATATTTATGGAAAGCTGATAGGAAGCTTCCTAAAATACTTCAGCTCAAGGATGGATCAGCCTGGGCTAGTGGAAGGTCCCTGCACATGGCAAGGGGTAGAAAAAGATGGACTTTAAGATCTTTTCCAACCCAAATTATTCCATAACTTACTGGTTGTATTCTCTTGAAGTGTTTGGAAAGCAGGAAGAGCTGGGAGTTGGAAACCTCACACCCCTCAAAGAAGGGTTCCTGAGAGAAACCCCCCAGGAACATCCCAGGGCAGGATGCAAACACCACTGGTGGCTCTGGGTATCGATTTAGGAACCCTCCATGATATTGCAGCAAAGGCCAGAAGGAGCAGTTTGCAAGAAAAATGATTGCAGGCAAATGGTGGCTGGCATTTTAAATCTCTCACTAAAACTGATAAGTTTGTGTGTGTGTCACACTTGCTGAAGATTCCTGAACTGAAAAACCCCTCCTCTTGTCTTTGTGGCAGCCTCTGAGCCCCAGATAAATACCCTCCGTGCTGCTGAAGTCTACTGCAATATTTACAGTTTTCTGACTCACTGGCTCTCATTACACATCTGGATTTTGGAATTGTGTTTGCAAAGTCAAACACAGCCAGGCCATTTTCCTGCCTCAACCTCCCCTTTTTCTCTGGGGGAGTAGTGGTAAAAAAATCAGCATTTTTCACCTTCCCTTTGTTTCAAGAAAATGAAAAATAACTTTGCTCTTCAATATTGTTCGAGCCAAGTCTTTTTTTTTTTCGAATTTTCATAAAATCTGAAAAAAGTTAAATAAATAAAAAAGTTTTTGAATGAGGTTAAGTGTCTGGCTTAAACTGACAAAACCCAGGAAATTGAAAGTTAAGGCTGATATCAACAAATTCTGGCTCGTATGGAAAAGAAAAAGCAAAGACAAAATGATCTGAGCTATAAATAATTCCTGCCAGAACTTTTCATCTTTAGGCTCAGGCCCACTTGTGCACAGATGGGAGTGCAAGGAGACTCTCATAACCCTGCCTATGTTATTTAAATGTTGGTTTGTGTGTTTAATTCTTACCAGCCTCATAAAACACATAATTTACGCCAGGGAGCCGGGAGGAACCTCCTCCAAGGATGTTAAGTAAGCACTTCTCTAAAGGGTTCATTATTTACCTTGAAGACCAGAAAACCACCACTGGAGATGTTTGGTCTCTCAGGTAAATAAGGATTTAGTCTGCAGGAATTAAGAATTCAAATTTTTTTAAGGCTCATTTGATAAAGTACTGAACGTATTTTTTTAAATTTTTTTAGTGTAGCACAATAAACCTGATTTTTCTCTGTAAGGGCCTCGTTGCTTTGACAATACTGAAGTGGCTGAAAAACAGAGGCAGTTTTGATTCAAACTTTCACAAAGGTCTAAAGTGACCATGGTAAAGAAAGAAACCCTTTTGCTTTTCCTGTATCCCTTAAAAAGGTGTTACTCTTCAGCATCCTTCTATATGTTTATTTTCAAGTAGCAGACCAGACACAGTAAGAATTATTCCTGTTACAAGAATTTTGCATATACAGTACATATATTTTTAACTGTATTAGTTATGTCTGCTGATTTCTTCTGTTAATTAAGAATTTCTTGGCATGTCTAAACGATTACACCTCATCAAGAACAGCATCTTAAAAACACCAAACCCCATCATCCATGTCAAGAGTATTCAAATGAAAAAGCCAGTGCACCTTCTCTACTAAGATACTCCAGTAATGAAATCCCATCAAGAGCCAGGGAATGTTGATAATAATTTAGCAAATCCAGACCAATGCCTGGCCTGGCTGCTGCCTCAGCATCTGTGCTGAGATAAGGGGCTCATTTGCAACAGAAATCATTTAAACTCCTCCAAAATCCACTCTCAGTTCCTCCTAAACATCTGGGGGTTTTCCTTCAAGATACAGAAAGCAAAGCATAGACAGTGAAAAGTCAATTTATTCAAGCCAGCCTAAGCTGAACTTTTATTCTAAACTCTTAAATCCATGCTCAGCATTATGGATCACGTGGGGGAAAAGGGGAGAATACACTTGCACTGAACTAAGAGGGAGGGCAGGTGTGTTCATTAAAAAAATACATAATTAGGTAAAAAAAACCAAGAAAAGCACAAAGCCAAGCCCTGAAGAGGTGCACTACAGAAACTGTAAATCAAATACACCCTTCTGTCCTCTAAAGAGGAGGAGGAGGAGGGGAAAAATATTAAACCTTGGCTCAGGAACTGAAATCTTAAACTGTTGACTAAACTTTCTGCAAGTTGTCTGCTCACCATACACAGCTCTGGATATTGGCAGAAAAGGTCTGGAAGCTCTTATGAACCCAGAAATTGCAGCCTCAGTGCCAAGCAGCCCCTCTGCAATCAGCCCTGGTATTGTCCAGCCCCAGCCCGGGCTCCCCCATCCCAAACAATCCCAGGGAATTCCGAGCAGCCCCGCGCCCAAATTTTAAAAAAACTGCTGCCAAGGAAACACCCAAATATCAAAACTGAAATATAGCTCAGCCCTTAATGAGCCCAAAAGGAGCTGTAGGAAGTTTACTCAAGTTCAGCAGAGATTTTTGGCTGAATGTGGGGAAGAGATTATTAAAAGAGATCCCAGCCCTGTGGTGGAGGCAGGAGAGGGAGCACAGCACAATTTTGTGATGTAAATGTGTTTAAAAATCCTCTCTCACATTTTCTTTTTTTCATCTCTCGGGACAAGTGCAAACACCCAAAAATGCAATAAAAACGTGAACATTACAGAAAGGATACAAAACAACAACAACAACAAAAAAAAAAACCCAAAAACATGCATTTGGGGACAAAACCAAACAAAAAGGAGGAAAACTTGTAACGTTAGCACAACGATGCAATGTTAAAAAAAAAAAAAAGGTACAGTTTTCCAAGAGCTGCATTTTTTCTGACATCTTGTGCATATTGAGGTCCGTGGAGACTTCCCATTTTCCACACTCAGCACTTTGAGGGTCAGGGAGGTCAAGGTACCAGAATTCCCGGTGGATGGCTGAGAGTTCATCCAGAACAATCAAGCTCCTGGCTGAGCCTCCCCCCTCGTTAGGGGCAGCCACGGGGGGAGCAGTGGCCACAGCCACGAGCACTGGGGAGCCCCAGGCACGAGATTAATGGGGGATGACCCCTTCCCTCAGTGCTTTCCTTCTTTTATGTCACAACCCAACATCTACCCCCAAAAAAACACACGTGGAAGTTTACAGCCAGCTGGAAGGAACTCCAGGCCAAAGTGGCACTTCTGGGAGCTGGGCTGGGGGAGAATTTCTGTGTTTTTTGTGGGTTTATATCATGTAAAATTAGAAACTCTTGGAAGTGCCCTGGGACAGGAAGGGCCTTTTCTCTGGGCCATTCTGAAAACACCTGGAACAAAGACACTCATGCCTGGGAAATCCAGTAGTAGCTAAATTAAACTCTGGTTCTGTGAAAAATCCAAACCACCAAGTCCAACATTACTATTATTATTATTATTATTGTCATTATTCATATTGACTCCCTCATTCCTGGCTATAAACTAACACCATTTGTTTGATAAATTAAGTAGCAAAATAATTTGCTAGGGTAGGGAAAATAAAAAAAATTAAGCAAATAGGTAGAAGAGTGAATTTTCCTCCTTTTTTTTCCAAGGAATTGTTTGCATACCTCAGCTAAGAATCCAGATCAGATTCAGTGTTTCCATTCCCTAACACATGTAGTTGTGTGTTCATTCAATATGTTCCCTAATTAAATCATTTGATTTAAATATTCCATCTCTATCTGCACTTTAAACTTCCAATGCAAAATAACTGGAAAAAGACACCCAATGCATGTTTTTATATTTATCTAAACAGTAGTTTTCAACATATGTAGCCACTTTTATCACAAAATAATATCCAAAATAATTAAAAAGCACCCCAAGCATTCAACTACTTTACATCAATGTTATTTTTCAAAACAGAGAGTTAGGCACCATACAAATTTAATGTGTATTTGAAAAACACCAACAAGCCATGGAATTGTATTTAAATAGTAATGGTTTCCCAGGAATGTTTGTCAGAGTTTATGTAGCTACCAATGAAAAGTGAAAATTTAAAGCCAGAAAATGAATTGATGCTACTGGCTTAAATCTTTACAAGATTCTTAAAGAATGTTGAAACCAATATCCAATTTAAAAAGAGACAACCATGCACACATTTTTACATAATACAAATGGTGAGGAATTTATGATTCTGATGGAGATGTTCAGGAGATGAAACATTGCATCACACGCTTCATACAAAGAAATTAATTTTTTTTAATAGGATGTGGTTAAAATGGTTAAATCCTTATTGAACAGAGCTCCTCCAAACCACAGGCACTTTTCCATGTCATTTCCCCACTTCGGACTCACATTCAGGAGAATTTGGCCAATTTGGCAATCTCCCATCACAGGCTGCTCCTCAAGCCCAGCCAGGTGCTGAACTCGCTGACTCCCATAAAGGTTTGTGGGCTCTGGTAGGTGCTGAGTGGTCACTTGACATCTTTAGGACCTCTCATAACATTCTGGGCATGAGACTTTGGAAAATGCCACAAGGTAGGAACGAGCTGCAAAAAACACCCTCTGAGCACAGTGATTACTTGGGTATGATTCCCCATATTTTCTTGCATTTATTAAAGTTTACAGGGGAAAAATATTCAATTTCTCTCAGGAAATATCTCTGCTAAAAATTTAAAGCCTAGGTTTCATTCCTACAGTTCTGAGAAGAGAGAAGAAAAAGAAAGGAAGAAAAAAAACCTCAAACTGATTGTTGCTTTCTCTGCAGTTACTGTAAATATTTTATGAATGGATACCTCAGAGCAAAGAATCCAGATAAAAATTCCCTATAATTATTTGTCTAAAACACTGAGGAAGGATTTGGACTTTGCCATAAGTCCTTAATGCAAAGAACTTGTCAGCATCAGCTTGTTGAGACATTAAGAGGATTTCTTTAGGTGCCACCTTTTAAACTCCAGTATTAAGCACAGCTTCTAGTAAATTTACTCCATGGTAAGCAATTCCAGATGAGTTCTAGTGACAGGCTTCAGTCTCAAGGTACTTTTTCACTGCACATTAAAATCTCATGTTCCCAAGGCTGGGTTGTTTTCTGACTGATATCCAATTAGGGAATAGAGAAAAAAGGCATTTCCAAAGCTGGAGCTGAACAAAACAAGCCAGAGCAGTAACTCACTGATAACCACCAGCAGCAGTCTGTTTACTCTCTGTTTACTCACAAGAAGTTACAATGGAAAGAGATGAGATCCTAAACAGCAACAGCTCCTCCAAAATAATTGCCCAACAGAGCAGGAGCAGTGTTCCAGCCACTGAATCATCTTCAGAGCAAACTGTGGGAAATATTTGCACTAAATCATCAACTTTCAGCCCCTTTAGGATCTTCCTCATATGTGAAACACTGTGAGTACTGAACCCCAGAATCTCAGACAAGGAGCAGTTGTAAGAAAATGCTACAAAAAACATTTCCTGGACAGGAAAACCAAGATTTTGTAGAACTGAGTAACCCCAAGTCACCCAGGAAGCTCGTGGCAAAATTCACAGCTGAAAGCAGGCCACTTTTAAGCATGAAGTCTTAACTTCATCCCTCTTTTCCTGTTCCACACCAGGTCAAACTAAGGGTCCCAGTAGAACAAGTGTTGTCCTCTGCTGACCTCTGGAACACAAGGTTCACAATCAATTAATGCAACACAGGGGCTGGTGAACCAACACAGGCAGGGCTTTCCTGTCCCCCACAGCAACTTCAGCAATAAGGAGCCCATGAACTCCTGCAGATAGAACAATGTCTCATTGCTGTAGGACAGGAGGAGGCTGGACAAGGGACACAAACCCCTTGTGAGGGGCTGGGCAAGCAGGGCAGGTGTCTGGGCTTGCTGGGTGCCTCACTGCCACCAAACCAAACAGCAGCTGTACCTGCAGGATCAAACTTGGAGAATTTTCTTGGTCCCTAACTGGATGATACTGTGCTGCCAGTTTTGCTAAGATTATGAAGGATTTCCTATGTGCTGGGATAGGAAAGGGGAATTTTAGTTCTTGCTTAGGAAGCTGAATGTCAAATGTCAGAACACACAAGTGTCAGTGCTCTGATGCACACATTTTTCATCTAAAAATCAAAGATATTCTTCCCCCCAAAATCACTATCTGAACACTTGTGTCATCATTTCCCTTCTTTCACCACATCTAACTCTGTCTTTTCTTATCAATGAAACTTTGGGTCCATTTGCCCTGTTTAACCCTTGTCTGATGGTCCCTTACAGAAATTAAACATAACTGGTTCCTCTTTGTTACAACATGGACCTTGCATCACTCTAAGAAAGTTATAATTAAATAGAAAACCAAAATCAGCAGAGAAAGGCACAAAATCAGATTTACTTCCTTTGATTAAATTGCAAACAAGAAGAACGGAAACACGCCAGAAAAAGCACCTCACCAAAAACCCCTCAAGACCCCTCCTGTGATTAAAGCTGTGGTTAAGGTCACACTGGGGGAACATTTCACCTGCAAAAAGAAGGCAGGGGTGAACATTTGTTTGTGTTGATGATGGGAAGAAGAAGAATTACAGCTGAGTAATGTGCATTCATACACTCTAATAAAAGCAAACCCTTCATTTCCTCCTCAGCAATGAAGCACACTCAGACACTCCCAGTCCCAGGAGTGCCACCCCCACGGACCACCAAAATAAAGCTGAACAAAGGAGGCTCATTTAGAGCATATTCAAGGAAAATATCCTGTTTACTGAGCATCTTGATTTCTTGGAGGAGGACAGCAGCTGAAAATTCTGTCATTACTGAAGCTGTGGAATGGAAATAGAGTTTCTGGCTATTGTTTCTTGCTTTGCAGGCAGGAAGGGGGGAATTGAAGAGAAGGGACATTCAGGAAAGTTTATCCTAGCAAACATAATCAGAGGGGATGTTCACAGCACCGCTAAAAAAGAAAAAAATATTAACATTTCACAAGTTCCCCCTGTGGCCTCCCTTGCTCCTCCTCCCCCATCAAAAATTCATGAAGGGAATCAGCATTCTTTCCCCAACGGGTCCCCGAGGTGCCATAGCCCTTGCTGGGGAGAAGGGCCATAAATAGCCAGTTCTCCACCTCAGGGGAGGCCAGGGCTGCGGATGCAGCTCCAAAGCCCCTGTGCTGTCCCCGTGGGAATTCCCAAATTCCCGAATTCCCTCCCGGCTCGGGCAGGAAACGGCTCAAGGTGTCAATTCTGGGATCCCGACCCCCGACACCTCCAGCGAGTCTGGGCCCTCCTCCTCCAGGTCCTGCTGCCCCCTCCCCGAACACCACAAACTCTCCCAAGTCTCTCCAAGTGCAAAAATAAATAGGGCAGCACCGAGGAGCCTCCCCGAAAGCTGCTCCTGGCCCCTCAAAGGGACATCAGGGCTCAGATGTTCAGGTCTCATCGCTCATCTCCAAACCACAGCAACCTCTGTGTAGGTTCTGTTCCAGGTAGAAAAGCAAACTCTGTACTATTAGACAGCACAAAGTTCAAAAACTAACTGATTTTTAATTTTTTTTAATATCTTCTAAAAGCATTTCCAGCCCAAGCCTCAATAAGAGGTAACAGGTGTTAAACATTAGAAAGCTGAATGAGCACCTTTACAAAGAAATAAATTTAAAAATCAAACCAATAAAAGCCCTGTCTGTAGGCACAGCCCAGCAAATGTTTGCTACAGAGCTGCAGGAGGTCAGAGGAGCTGTCCATACCTCAGCAAGGAGCTACTCCAGTTCTGGCCTCTGCCCACACTTTTGTCATCTTTGCCTTAGGCTGGTGGAAGCCAAAGCCACCAAGAGCAGAAAAAAGGAAGAAAAGCAGTTTCTAATTCTCCTCCCAAGCCAAGCCCAGCACACAACACCTTCTATCACAGGTTTTAAGGAAATTATGATGGAACGAATACATCCAAGTAGTGGCAGCAGGAACAGCCTTGTCTAGGTCACAGCACAGAGGACAAATGTTAGTGAAGAACCTCCTCAGGAATCACAGGTAGAATGGGATCACCCAGTGCCCAAAACAGGATCTGCCCCAAGGACATTAGGGCCAACATTTTCCCTTCCAAAACAAACCAGCACAGTACTGTAACACCACAATGTATTATCATCTTTAAATAGAAATAAAATAGGGTTTAACACACTGTGCTCTTCTGGAAAGGTAAGGAAAAGATCCAATCTGCTTGAAATCTGTCCTCCACCAAGTCACCCAACTCCACCCTTCAGGAACTAGGGTGGGAGCTGGTGGGATTTCCCCTTGCAGTATAAATGTGGTACATGCACAGCCTGGAAATGTCCCAGGCAAGTTTGTTCCTGATGTCTGGTCCTGGAATTTGCTGAAGATTCCAAATTCAGCTTCTGGGGCTCTGTGCAGACACCACTTATAATTTGGCTGCAGCTCAGCAGCAACAGAGTTCTACAGCAGGCAAAACAGGCTTGGGCAGCATTAATTCTCATTTACAGCTGCTACCACGAGGGTCAAGTACAAGGGAGAAGATGCCACAGTGAGGTGGCTGAAGGAAAATATTACACCTCAGAAATGCCAGGTTCCATTCCCAGCCACAGAGTCCCAACCTGGCCAAGGGAACCAACCCCACAGCTCAGATCCTCAGAACCCTGATCCCAATCACAGCTGGCTGTGCCACTGAGTGATCAAAGCAAGGAGCACAGTAATGGCATTTTGTTACAAAGCAATCAAAGTAACAGCATCTTGTTGTCATAATATAGAAATTATATAATCATGGAATGGTTGAGGTGGTGGGAAGGGACTTTAAAATCATCTTCCACTATCCCAGGTTGCTCAAGCCCCATCCAACCTGGCCTTGGACACTTCCAGGGATGGGGCATAAATATAAATGTGAAGATATTTTGTTAAACTATTGAAAATCTGTTCTTGCTTTTCTGTCACATCTTCCCCAGCTTGGCTCTTCTCCTATGAATGGGTTTGTCCCTTAGGTGAGAACATTTCTGAGCCTGAACCCAAAGTAATTGTGTGCTGCAGGAAGGAAACTCACCTTACTGTTGGGTTATGTCAGGTGGCAGGAGGACAGACTTGACGCCCCAAGAGGGATAAATTGCAATTAGTAATTGTAACCATTTAAAAACTATTTAAAACACCAATAAATAGACTCAGCTAGAAAGAGTTTTTCCTCACACAGCCCCCAGTCCTCAACTTGGGCAGATTCTCTCATCAAATCCCATTGAAAACTCTCTTCCAGGAGATCGCATGTAAGAGGATAAATCCCACTAATCCATCATCCCAGGGGAAAGCAGGTTCCTGTGGATAAGCAGGGTTGGAGATGATGGGAACTGGGAGCCTCCCAGCACAGAGAAGGCCGTGCTCCAGGTCCCCACCCCTGAGGCACAATGAAGACAAAACCAAAAGGTTTTGCTGACTGGCCAAAAATTGTAAGGCATGTGCTCCAAACAAGTAAAAAACATCTAGCTGGTGCACAATCACACAGACACTTGCCCTGCAACCCCAGGATGCAGCTGAACCTCTGTTAACCCTCGTGTTCCCAGATTTAGTGAGTGAATGAAACACTGAGAGAAACCAGGTGCTGGCTGCTCCCTGTTTTTTGTGAATTTTTGGGTCCTGGAGAGGCCACAGCCAGACAAATGCAGTGTCACACCAAGGTTCTCTGTCACTGACTTCTGCACATCAGTCAAGGGTTTACAAGTAATTTCTGGGGTGTTTTACAGGTACTTTTTGCAGGGGAGAGGGGAAGGGGAGTCTTTTGGAGTGCCCATCCCTGCAGGTGTCCAGGGAAGCCTGGACGTGGCACTCAGTGCTCTGGGTGGGGGACAAGGTGGGCATTGGGCACGATGCTCTGGGAGAGCTTTTCCTGCCCATCTGAGCAGGAAACATCCTCTCTACACAAGAGGGAAATCACCTTCCAAACTCATCCCCACCATTCTCCTACCTCCTCCCAGTCTGAAAGCAGAGGGGTATTTAGCCCACATCCAACATTTCACAGAATACCAGAATGGTTTGGGTTGGAAGAGACCTTAAAACTCATCTAATTCCACACCTTGCCATGGGCAGGGACACTTTCCACTAGCCCAGGTTGCTCCAAGCCCTGTCCAGCCTGGCCTTGGACACTGCCAGGGATGAGGCAGGCAGTTATTGGAGTGATTTTGTGGCAAATGTTCCTATAAGCCTCTAATTTTTCTTAATCAAAACCATTCAGAGCACTGGAACCACATTACCTGCCCACAACTTTAAAAGTGCCCCACTTTGATCAGCACCATGTTTTCATCAATCATTTATGCAAACCAATCTTCCCATGGACACTTCAGAACTGCCCTGTTTTCCTCCCTTTTGCTTATAACACTTCCACATTGTGTTTGGGAGTGTCATTAAATGCCCTTTTATTGCTCCCTCGTTGTAAGCACCTGAGAACCAAGCAGAGCTTCAAGATTTACAGCCTATTTTAAACTCAGATAATGATGTTTAATTTGTTATTGGCTGTGTAAAGGTTAACAAAGAAATAACTCAAACTATTAGCAAAGGAATAGCACATTAGACAGGGCAATTAGGAGCTGTAGCTGGCACTGCATGACAAGGCTCATCTCGTTTCCAGAGGAGCTGATGATCCACTCACAACTGGTGGAGCACAAGGGTAGCCCACAAGTTCATCCCCTGTGCACTTTATGAGTTGCTCAGTTGGTTTTTATCACTAGACTTGCACCAGGATCGGCTGAGAGATGTCCTCACACAGGGAGGGTTGAAAGAAGTTTCTGCCCTCAACTGTTCATCATCCTGATTTCTGGGGGTTACTCCTCTCAGAGCAGAGTAGCAGAGGGAAACAAACAGCATTTACCTGCCTGCAAAAGGAGCTAAGCTTGGCTTAAACCCAGCTCAGCTGCAGTTTGAGCTACATCTTTGTCCATGATGTGAGTGAGATTCAGGCACATTTGTTGGCTCTGGCTGCCCCTGGATCCCTGGCAGTGCCCAAGGCCAGGCTGGAGCACCTGGGACAGGGGGAGGTGTCCCTGCCATGGCAGGGCTGGCACTGGGTGGGGTTTAAGGGCCCTCTCAACCCAAAACATTCTGGGATTCTGTGATTCACTCCACCAGCTCTGCAGTGGAGAAGAGGCACCATCTGAGCTAATGTACTGTAAATAAACACAAATCAAAGCCCTAAGTGAGCAGATTTCAAACTGATTTTATGGCACTGCTCAAACTACACCCCAAGGCCTTGCTTTTAAAACTCCATGGCTGTGGGCTCCATGATCACACATCTCCCTGGGGAGGGAGGGCTTAACTTTTCCAATTTTATTGCACTCTTACAATCAATCAGTCAATCAATCAATCAATAATTATTTTGCAGATAACCTATTGTTTTTTTTCTCATCCTTATCCAGGCCCTTGGGCAATTGCAGGAATCAACTTTTGGAAGAGCTGGGGAGAGGTTATTGGATGTATGCCCAGCAGCTTTTGGAAAAGCAGAGCAGAAAATATGCAGAGCTCATGGAAGAAAGACAAGCAGATGCTGCTTGAAAACATGGTTCTATTCTTATGTCAACAAATTAGTGCACGGGCAGCCAAAAAGCCCACACAGAGGTAGCACAACAAATGTGGCCTTAAGATATTCCAGGGAAACACAGACTCTCCCTGTAGGATCTGCACTGAGACCTGACTCAAGAGCAATTCCCACAATTTGGGATCAAGGCAGTGGGAAGGCTGGGCAGAAGCAAACCCAGGCCTGAGACTTCTGCAGCTGAGCTCTACAAATCTTTGCTTGAACAAATCTTTTCACTCAGAAATTATTCCAAACCACTTCCATGGGGATGAAAAAAATACAGATGGGATTAAGGGAACATGGATTCTGCAACTTTGGCTTGAACAGCATCCATTTTATTTCCTTAAACACTCACCCAACACTGCAGCCAAAGGCTCTTCCCAAACATTCTCTGGGAGAAGAACAGACCCCAGCTGGTATCCAATGAAATGGGAATCCAACAGCTTTAGGACTATTTCCACCAAGCCCAGGGACTAATTTCATGTTCATTTTAACACCTCTTTCTTCATTGTTTTCTACCTGCAAGCCCTGTGTCTTTTCTGAGCACCTCCACCCAAATTTTACATCTCTTGGCTCTAAACTGGCAGAAACTTTGTGTGTGTTTGTGTGTACACTTTCCCTGGAGGATTTTAGCATAAATTCTAAGGGCTCTTACTAAATTCAGTGGAACCCTCTCATCCTACCCATCCCCCCCTTTTTTTTTCTTTTTTTTCTTTTTTTTTTTTTTCCTTTTTTTCTTTCTCTTAACTCTTACCACATGTGGTAGATGCCAGACATGAGTCAGACCAAGCTCCTTGAGCTGTGGGGAGGGGGAGAGGGGGAAGGTTCCTTTATCAGCTAAGAGGGGTCAGTTCCCAGTCTGCCCATTCCAAACCCCCTCAAAAAGTTCCCACCAGGCAGCTGAAGACTGAGGACTATTGAGAAATTCATTAAATCAGCATGAAAATGGTGGAATTGTTTTGTATTGACCATAAACTTTCTAGTGGGTGCCCAAGTCCTCAGGGTCAGTACCTGGGGTCTCCTGGGTTCAGTGGGGCCTGAGGAGAAGATAAACCTTAGATAACACTTTCATACTGAAACACTGTGAAATCCACAGCTCCCAGCTCTGGGCTGGCTTATCCACTCCTGTTTACTCTTTATCTGCTCTCTCCCATTGCATCTATTTCCAGAATCTTCCCCTAAAAGGACTTCCAGAAGTTTCCAGAAATTTTCACCAGTTCCATTTGATTTTGTTATTGGGTTGTCAGTCTTTAATTTCAACAAATTTCTATTCCATTCCCATCAGAGCCACACAGGCAAACAGGCAGCTTAAAAGTCCATGGAGAAGTGATGGTTTTGGGGCATATTAAAGCACCATGGGAAAGTGCAAGTGGTGATTTTTGGATTATAAAGTGCCATTCAGGGTATGGCAGTGGCATGAAAATGAGCAGGAAATTGAATCATCCAGCTGGATTTCCTGCAGAGCCAGCTCAGACATCTCTCCACATCCCATTTCCAGCTTCTCTGGATCCAGGAGTGTTTGCAAACTTGCTTGTGCTCCACACAGAGGACACAGAACAGGCTCAGGCCCAAAGGCTGGACCCTTCCAAGCCCAGCAGAGCTGGAAAATAATGCTGCAGGAGCACAGGTGTTTCTGCCTGGAATGCATTTAATGCTCCCAGCCCTGCAGCATTTGTGAGCTCTGGGTGTGCCAACACAACCAGCAGCCCAGGGAATCCCACCTGGGTACAAGAACGACCCACAGACAGGAACATTAAAGGACAAACTGCCAATTCCTTGATTAAAGAGCAGGCTTTCAGCACCCAGCAGCAGCTCTATTACTGCTGAGTTTCTCCCTAAGGCTACAGCACAGGAACAGCACAGGAGATTTTTGCTGCTTCTGGGATATTGGTGTTAAAAAAAAAAACAAAAGAAAGAAATGCATTGATGAACTAGTTTGTCATTGTTAACAGCACTGCTGACAAACTCACAGCAGGCCCACTGTGAGGAAGACAGCAGCATGTCTACAGAAAGCCTCTTGCAGCTGAGACATGTGCTCTGAATTAGGCAAGGTGTGTAAATTACAACAGCCAGAGCTCTTTGGAGAACGCCCAGGTCTGAGGCATTCTGTTGTTGCTGCTGCATTTCCCCGTGGTTCTCCTCTCAAAAGAAACCTTGCTCCTTGGAGAGGGCTTTAAAAGGCTCCAGCTCCTCAAGTGTCATTTGAAAGAAGTAAGACCAAAATGCTGAAAAGAAGCCCCAGCTTCTTTTCCTCATTGCATTCATTATTTTATTCTCTCTGACTGTAGCTTAACCTCAGAGGAGAAACAACCACATGAGGATGGGGGAGGAGAGAAGATGAGACACAGCCTAAAAACGTGGTTTGCCTTACAGAAAATCATGCATGAAACTACCACACATCTGGGAACATCTGGGAATACCTTGCCTGGAACACAGGCTGCCAGATGGATCCCAAAAAGCTTAATTTCCAGGAGGGCCCTCACCAGGGCAGGAACACTCAGAGCTGTTGTTTTTTGAAGGAAAATAGCTACACCACCCTGAATCTTTAAAAAATAACACTGAGAGAGACCCTGAAAGGACATCAGCTTGTTCTTCTACCTTCAGGCCTGGGCTCAGGCAACAACACTGTCCAACTTCCTACCCAAAATTTTGTAACCCTTTCAAGATGGGATTATGGACCTTTCCCTAAGCATCAGCCTTATCACAGAGTCTCATATTCCACAAACTCATATTCCAAACACATAACAAAGTCCCAGTCACAGATTAATGCGGACACTTGGAGGTGGCTATTTTACACTTTTGAAAGCAAAATCCTTTAACCCAATTTGAAAATTGCAAAGGAAGTAGTTCTTATTAGGAAAATTGTCCTGAAATTAGCACACAATCACCAAAATGGGAAGCTGTTAATGGAAACATTAACTGAAAAATGTTTTTATTACTACAGAAGGTATCAATTTAAATAATTCAGAAGTACTGCTGATCAATCCTATTCCACATCCTGCAGCTTTATCTTTGAAAAGGGTTGGGGGATCTGGAGGAAAAAACAGATTAAACAGTTTATTGAACAATTATAATAAATTATCTCCATTATTAGTTATGCTCTTTTCAGGATTCAAGAAGTATTGCAGTGCAACAATTCATCACCTTTATTGGACATTTACTGGTTGAAAAAATGTTCTTTTTTTCTCTGCAATTATAGAAAATGCACTTACAACTTCCAAGAGCTTCTTGCTAACAGAGGAGAACTTTGTCACTCTCACTCTTTGGAGTTATTGTGGAACACAAAGTTTCAAAGAGCTTCCAACCCATTTTAATTATCAACCATCTGAGTGGAAGTTTCCTCCTGTCAGCTGAAGCAGAGATGCTGAGCTGTGTGCTGAAACCAGAGAGATTCAGGGAAAGATTTGACCATCAGGACCCACCCCTTCCTCCTGACTTCATCCCCTGGCTCTGGAATTGTGCTCTTCCCATCACTGCAGCACAGTGTGGGTGGCTTTGCACTCAGAGCCATCACAGCCATTTCAACCCCATCCTGCTGCTCAGAAAACACTCCCATCCTGACATAATTACTGGTTTATTGCAGGGAAAATGAACCAAATGAAACTTTATCAGCTGTTTAATTAATTCACAGTTTACCAGGGCAGTTTTTGGCCAGATATGGCTGGGTTGGATTTGTTCATCCCATGGCTCCTGCAGGGAATGAACCCAAATGCCAACTGGACACTGGTGCCTGCAGTGCAGCACAGGGCAGCTCACAGCTTTTCCAGAGCAAAGCACAGAATTTAGGAGGTGCTGTGACAAATGAATAATTTCTGGTGTCAGCTCCAGACCCAGATACAAACCCACCTCCCCTCAGGAAAACAAGTGCAAATTAGGAGCCAAGGGGTCAGCAAGGGAAGCTGTGTCCTCTGTTTGATAAGGAAAAGTCACCACTATCATGTTCTCCTAACCAACTTGACACTGTATTAGTTTTTATAAAACTTATTTATGGTTATGTTACTCTGGTAAAATAAATTTGGACATCAGTTGCCTGTCAGTCCTATTTGGACTATTTCCCATACAGAGATATAGCAGCTGGACAAATTTTAGGCTGAGATCCAAAGCTGGGAG
The DNA here is from genome assembly GCA_013400575.1 of Peucedramus taeniatus. Classification (NCBI taxonomy): domain Eukaryota; kingdom Metazoa; phylum Chordata; class Aves; order Passeriformes; family Fringillidae; genus Peucedramus; species Peucedramus taeniatus. Next base: position 58,446 of record WBNO01016651.1, read on the forward strand.
AGTATTTTGATGGAGCAGAAATAAGACTTGTATTAGCTCAGTTCAGGGATTTTCCTTCCTTGTTTAAAAGGCATGAAAGGCACCATGGAATTTCCAACCCTGTCACCTCCTGTCTAAACAGTTATTTACCTCTAGTTCCCCTTAGCTTCCAGCTTTCCTCTCTCCATTCCAGTCCTAACCCCATCAGGTGTCTGGGAACAAGGGGACAGATGGAGTCACTTCTCCTTTGGAAGGGAGAGCAGGCACATCCCTGATCTCCATCCCTGGCTTCCCAAGCACTGGGCGCTGACATTTTACCCTGGGGGCTCACAGTGCATTCACATCCTGCCTCCTGTGCCACAGCATTCCCACCTGCTCCAAGAGCTCTGCAAGCTCCAGGCAGGATTACACCGCACATTTCCAGACTTTCTTTACTCCCACTTTGAGCTGTGGTACCACAGCTCTGCTTTAGCAATCCCAAATGTCATTGGTAACAAGCCAGGCTGATGTTTGTGATGACCTAGACCAGGCTCAAAAGCTGCAAGTCACAATTTTCCCATACCAGAACTGAAACTGAAAAATATTAAATCTTTTTATTATTTTTCTTTCACAGTTTTCTCCCTCTTATTTATGGAATCTAACTGAGGACTTCCTACCCAAACCAGTCAGGTCTGCTAAAACTGAAGAGATTAAATTGCTTGGTTAAGTGGAAGTGTATCAGATATTAATCAAAACTGGAGTCCCTGGCTTCTGCTTTTCTGGTAATTCCATATCTTTTCCTGCATTGGAATTAGCAGGACTGTCTCATCTATCTCTTCTTATCCTACAGGATAGATTTTCTTAATGGCTGGGGTGATGGTGTAACATTTTCTCATTTCAGTCCTTATTGTTCAAAATAGAAAGCCAACTCCCAAATCTGAGACGAGCCGAAGAGTTCAGCAACCTCAATCTCCTTTTAAGACATGAGATGAGCACAGAGAGGAGCACGCAGGAATAAAGGGAAAGCTGATCTCCGTGAGAAAAGGACTGCACCAGGTAAGGGGAGGAGCAGCGTTATTAATGTCCAGCCGTGCCTGTGGATCCAGCCCGGCCTGAGGCGCCCCTGAGGCGGCCCCGAGTGCGCACTGCTCCGGCCCAGCACTCATTCGGCAGCTCCGGGCTGAGGGCAGCTCCGGCCTGAGGGCAGCTCCGGGCTGAGGGCAGCTCCGGCCTGAGGGCAGCTCCGGGCTGAGGGCAGCTCCGGCCTGAGGGCAGCTCCGGGCTGAGGGCAGCTCCGGCCTGAGGGCAGCTCCGGGCTGAGGGCAGCTCCGGGCTGAGGGCAGCCCTGGGCTGAAGGCAGCTCCGGGCTGAAGGCAGATCCGGCCTGAGGGCAGATCCGGGCTGAAGACAGCTCCGGGCTGAGGGCAGCTCCTGGCTGAGGGCAGATCCGGGCTGAGGGCAGATCCGGGCTGAGGGCAGCTCCGGCCTGAGGGCAGATGAGGGCAGACCCGGGCTGAGGGCAGCTCCGGGCTGAGGGCAGATCCGGGCTGAGGGCAGCTCCGGGCTGAGGGCAGCTCCGGGCAGATCCGGGCTGAGGGCAGCTCCGGCCTGAGGGCAGATCCAGGCTGAAGGCAGATCCGGCCTGAAGACAGCTCCCTAGCGGCTGCGGCTGCTCCGGGAGCCCAGCACTGCGGACAGCCCGGCCGGCACAGCACTCGTTTCACAGAAGGGATCCACAGCCCGAGCCGGCCTCCCGCTAGCAGGGGAGGTGTCAAACCGCAGAGCCCTCCCCGCACACGGCCCTTCCCCTCCGTGAGCCCTCCTGGCACAGAACACAGGGGCAACCCCTCAGTTCGGTCGCCTGCTCCGGCTGCAAAGCACTCGCCAGTTCCCCCTCCCTGTCCTTTCCCCCCGAACATCCCCCAGAATAACGCGGCAACACCTTGAGGAGGGAATCCGGGCAGCTGCTCCCAGTGCCAGCTGCAGAGCTCTCAAATATTTTGCATGACCTTTCATCCTGCAAATTTATTTATTTCCAAACGGCAGCCACCTCCTTCTGTACCTGACAACTTCCAAGCACTGAGCTCACCCAAGGAGATTTCCAGGATGAAAAGTGAGAAGTCAAACACCCTGCTGATGGTACCTAACCTGTAGGATTCCTGTCTTATTTTAAACTTTGCTTTCAGCTTTGAACATGCAAGCCTTCGTTATTATTTTTCCCCCAAATTTGCTTTTAAGGCTTAAAAAGGGATTTGCAGAGTTTTGCATCATTTCAGTTTAATAAGATGTTGATAAATCTGGGGTTGGAAAAGCAGCTCAAAACTGATCACTGCTGGTTCTCAAACACAAATATTCAGATGTTCATGCAGAGAAACTCTGTTTCTATGAACACAACTGCAACAGCCCTGGAAGATCCCCCCAAATAGAGGAAATTCAATACGGTTGGCAGCGCAGCCAGCGCTGATTACACACACAAACCTTGCCTGCTCACACATCATGCTTCTATTTTTAGACTTTTAGGAAACAAAGAGCCCTTATTAATGGCTAAATTCTTGTTTGGGGTAAAGGGAAGGGAATAATTTTGTTTATATTTCTCCATCAGCCTGCTGGCTTTCACACAAAGCTCTGAAGCAATTACACTGGCTGGTGCACTGGATGAGAGATTTAGCAAACATCATTAATGTGATTATTCCTTTACTTCACTGAGCTCTTTCTTCTCCTGTTCCTGGGTACAGCACATCAAGGATCTGATACATCCCTGTGCCAGTGGATGGAACTCCCATCAACGTTGGACACCTGCCTTCAGGGAAGCAACTCTTCAAGCAGGAGATTATGAATAAAATACAGCAAGAGATTCTTGAGCAGGACCACACCAGGGAGTGTGCAGGATGACCTAATCCAGATGGAAAATACCCAACTTTTGTAACTCTGATTCCCCTCACAAATCCACCCAAAAATGAAGGACTCACAGAGAAATACACCACAAGCACATTCTGGACACTGCAGGTTAAACCTTCTCCCTGGACACTGATAAAAGGTGCATCTCATTCTCCTGGAGCAAGGTCACTCACGTTATGTACATTAGATATCATGATCCAGAGCAGAATCCTTAAATTCAAAAGCAATATGCTGGAGAGGGCTTTATTCTCAAAAGTTCTGAAGAGCCAGCAATTTCTGTAACATAACTGCTGCCTTTAGGCTGATTTTTCCAAGCCAGCCATAGATTTGGATTATAATTACTGTTTTAAACTCCTAGGCAGCATGGCAGATCTGCTCTAAATAGTGATGGGGGAGCTAAAGATTCCACTTTGGAAGTCCAAGACCTTGGTGAATAAGCAGGTGAGCTTCAGAGAAGGTTTCCAACTGCTGGTTAAGACACAGCCTGCCACCAGCAATGGTAAAATTCAGCCCTTCAGTGCTGCCACCAGAACCTGTCCTGACGTCACTCTGAGACCTCCTGCCACTCCATTAGAAGTTCCTATGGCCTTTTAGGACTCTTAAATGATGGATGGTCCCAAAGCCTTGCTGTTCCACAGTCAGCAGGCTCTGTGCTCCCCTGTTTACCCACCAGTGACAAAGAGCATTTGCATCCCAAGTTGAAATCTCTTAAGGGGGAAAGATGAAGTGTGAGACTGCAGGACAGACAAGTTGATGAGATAATGACATCCTGCACAACACAGGGCATGGTTATGTTAAATGGAATTGTTTGGTGACTTTCTCCTCCACCCACCTACCCAGTACATGAGGCTCCAGATTTCAACAGAAGATACAGGGGTAAACACCAGGGAAAACTTCTGCTGCTCAGGGTTTAGCTTAGATGAGCATCCAGCCAAGCAGAAGAGCCTGAAAAAATCTCATTAAAAGTCTCCTCAATACAGACTCTTCCTCGTTTTAAATCAGATTTATACAAATTGTCCATCCCCACTTCTCAGAGCACATTTATGGCCATTCACGTGAAGGACAATGTATAAAGAGGCCATTCTTATCCAGACAGCTCAGCCCAAGAGCAAGGCTCCAGGCTGAGACAAAACCTTGGGAAAAGGACAGCCCACAGTTCCTGTCAGCACAGGTAAGCAGCTTTGCCTGCTCACAGCAGGAGCTCTGAAATCTGCTGGGCACAGCATCCACCGAGGGGCTTCTGTCGGTTCTGCTCTCCCCAAATGGAGCTTTCACCCTCACAAAAATTTGTCCCTTTTTTCCTAATGCTCTCCTTTTTAGCTCTAGTAATTTGAGGAGACAACATCTACCAGCACAGTCTGATCCAAAGTTCCAAGCTATACACAGGAATACTTTGGGTTTTGGGTCAGATTCTGCTCTCACAGCCTGGGGAGGGAGATGAGCAAGGCCAGTTCTGTGCACTGGCACAGTGAGTGAATTCCATTATCTGTGTCCTGCTCTGCCTCCTTCACATCCAACCCTTCTTCCCACTCCATGAAAGAAGCCCTCACTTCTTCCTCACTGCCCAGCTCCCCAGGGTATTTCACCCTGCTATTTTCCTAAGCCTGTCCAGATACCAATATAAGGCACCTGGAGATTAAAAAACCCCAACAGAATGGGGAGAGATGAAGCTCATTACAGTAAATAACATTAACTTGGGCAAGGGTGAATCTATTGTGTACTTGCAAACATTAGAACTTCTTGTACCAGCACAGCACAGGAGAGCTCTGCTTCTCTGCAGCCCTTCCAGACTGGGGAATTTGGGTTGATCCTTTGGGGTCCCACCAGGTCCCTGCCAGGGCCTGGAGAGCAACATTAGGGGGCATTGCAGAAAAGCTCAGAATAACACCCAGACTCAGACATGAAGTGTGGCAGTTTTGGGGTTTTTTATCCAGCTCTTCACTTTCCCAGCACGATGGGAATTCTTCCTCCAATCCCACCCTTCACTGCAATCTTGCCACGGGCAATGTTGCCTCTTGATAATACCAGCCTTTGTGTGCACCTCCAGAATGAGGAGACATGCAGGGGAATTTGGGGGCTGCAGGGAGATGATTTCAAACTGAACCTTACAAAAAGGAGAACATGCAGAGCTGGGTGGTGTGAGGTAAGAAAAATCCTCTCCCCTCTGATCTATACTACAGATCCCCCCCTCCTCATGCCCCACTTCCCCCCACACACATCACTCTCCCTCCTGTCAGCACTGGGTATTGGGGGGGTTGGCTGGAGCTCAACAGTTTTAGGAAGGTCCCCTGCCCTGCCACATTGGCTGCAGGACCATTTTTGACTCAAGGAGCCCAGAGCCCTGACCAATCACAGCTGAACAGCAAGACCTTCCTTCTGTGAAATTTAAATTAAAAGGTGTTAGGAGCAGTCATTTCACTCCCAGAGTCTTTACCAATTAAGCCAAGTGTTCAATATGGTCAGGTCACCCTCTAATTTGGATTTTTCACCCACCCATGTGTCAACTCAAAAAAAAAATTGATTTTAAAAATTAAAAGCATTGTTGCAAGTTGCTCAGCTTAACATAAAGCAAGAGCATAATGAAGGCTACTGGTGAATACTGCTGCAAGGGACTGCACAGCCTGACCCTTACTCCTAATCCCCTGTAAATTCACCCAAAAAGTCATGAACTACATAATATTAGTTCTTACAGACTGACATATTTCCCTGATCTTTCATGGGCCACATGGGGAAACAGTTTTCGCCTGATCTGAATGAAGAAGAAAAACAGTGATCCTAATCAACCATTTACCCTTAGTGGCTTCCCTAAACAAATCTGGGAAAGAGCTTAAAGGCTTGGGAATATCCTCGACCCTGCTTGATGCACTGTAATAACCCTACCTAATTATACTGATATAAAAACTAATTGGAAAGATAGCAAATGTCAGGGTAAGATGCAAATTGTAGGGTGTTAATTGCTGAACAGGTGCTGGAATAGAATTAAATGAGCATCTTGATTAGGAGAGTGGAAAAAACAAATGTGGACCCCGAAATCAAGTTGGCCACGTGAATTATTTAGCAGCCTCCTCGTAGCAGCAGAGAGGTCGTGTGGATGTGACCTCTGCTTTGGGAGGGGGGCTGGCAAAACAATGGGGAACTCCAGGAGAAAACATGGCTCAGGAGACAGAGATGGGACTTTGGAGCAGGGGAAATGATCAGCGGGGTAAGGGAGGAGGATTTTCTATATAACAAGGCAAGGGGAAGTGTCCCATGTGGATTATTGGGGAGATGTGGGATCATTGATCCCACAGAACCCCTGAGTGCAGGACAACCCTCAGGTGTCCCACCTGGTCCCTCTGCAATGATGTTGCTGCCATTTACAGCAAATATTTGGGGATGTGAGACCTGGGCCAAACAAAAATGGACTAAAAGCCAGATTTTGTGGCTGCCCTCAGCAGGAATTCCCTCCTCAGCCAGGAGCCCTGCAGTGACACCACCGTGGCAGTAAATTTTTTTCACACAGACCCTTCCAAACCCATCTCATGTTCCAGTTGCCACTCAGTGCCTCGCAAACAGATCAGATCAAATGACATCAATTACAACCAGCAGTCTGGAAACAAGAGACCCCATCGTTAGCAAGCAGTATTTGGGGCATAAGAGTAGAATAATTTTCATTAAGGATTTTATCCCTGCTTTTTAATCTGAGATTACTTTATCTTGGTGAAACAATTCGAATGCTACATGAGCCTGCTGAGTATAGAACCAGGTTTTATAAAGAAAAACTTCTTATCTTCAAAGGGTTTCAACAAGTGACAAAACCTACTGAAATGTTTTGCCAGTTATACAAAAAAAAATATGAGGAATTCTAGAATACAATTTTTTAAAAGCAACCAAAAATATTTAAATGGTTATTCAGTTTTATGAATTACTTTACACACAATGGTTCAAGCAGCTGTGGTGTGGGGAGAAAATAAATGTTTTCTTTGAGTCCATTTAATAAACAAACACATTTCCATGAATAGCAGTAATCACTATTAGGGACAAGTTGAAATTATTTCATTATTTGAGAAGCAGCTACAGGCTGAGCATAGAGCAGGATCCCAATTCTTTAGGCACAGTACAAACCTCCTGCATTCCAGAGCTTCCCAGGGAGAAAGGATAGAGAAAAAATAGCTGAAACACAAGAAAAACAGGACAGTTGTCCTGGGCAGCCCTAAAACATGAGGACCCTAAAAGAGATATTTAAATTCATATAAGCAAGAGCCAAATGTGAGGCTTTTAATGCAGTCAATGAAGTGCAGAGGACCCACAGCATCAAAGTTGGATCTTGATTTTTTTTGTCACAAACTAACTGCACTCTCCTTTGAAATGTTGCATTACAAATATCCCTGCAGCACGGTGCTCTGCAGTTGTCTCCAGACTAATTCTCCATTAATAAAGTTTTACATCAGACCCTTTTTGGCAGGAGACAGCACAAAGCAGAGTTCATACAGACAATAGGACATGACTCCCAGTATTCCTCTGACAGCAGGCACTGGATGGGACTCGGGCAGAGGTGGGGATACAGCCCTTCATCTCCTGACAATTGCTCCAGAGGAAAAACCAACCTGCACACGGTGACAGCCGGTGTCAGAGACACAAAGAGACACAGGGCATGAGGGAGCAGAGCCCTTTTCCCCACCCACACACAAAAATCTCAACAAAAAAACATCTGCAACAGTGCCAAACCTTCAGAAAAGGACATTTTTACACTGGGAAGTGCAAGAAAGAGACAAGAAAGTGTCTAAGAAATGCAAGGAAGGGACAATGTGCTGCTCCAAGGTGGGCCTGCACACACAGAGGACGTGCTGCCATCACCCCGTGTCAAAGGAATCATGGCAGGGATGAAATACCTCACACAGACCTTCAGGGACAAATCCTTAAGACTGGAAACTGAAGATTTATTCACTGAGAGCTGCCTGCCCTTTGCTTCCAGGGACAGGCTGGACATGGCTGGGTGGCAGGAGAAGGGAGCGGGCACCACGTCCCATTCCCAGTGCCCGGGGTGGATGCTCCAACCCCTTCCCACAGCCACCCCTCGCTCCTGGAGCCTGCCCTGCTCTGGCAGGGAGCTGCAGCCTCCCTCCCTGCTGCACACTCTGTCCAGAGCTGCAGGGTGGGCTGCCAGCAGCTGCAGGGAGAGACTGGCTCAGGGAATTTCCCAAGTTCTGCTCCGTGTCTCGCAGGGGAAGGGGCTGGACTCAAACCCAGCCTTGGTTTAACTTCACTGTTCAGGGGCACAGAGGATCTGAAATATTGTGTCTGGGGGAGGAAGTGATGCTGGCAGAGGGGCTCCGTTCATGACCTGAGCAGAACCCTGGGAGTTTGGTACAATCCTGGAGCTTTGGTACCTGGAATGAGCTCGGCTGTGCTGCGGGCTCTTACACTGGGATGTGGAACTGGCGTGTTAAAAACACCCTGTGCTGCTCTCCCAATGCTTGCACTGCCCCCAAACAGCTCTGAAACAGCTCTAGGTTTCTTCGAGAGAAAAGTAAAGTACATGGAAGATACAGGGAAGAATTATTATGATGACTGTTACTGTTAACACTCTTATTAAAGCTTGCAGAAAGATCAAACCTCACACCCTCCTGCAGCTGCAGCAATGTTGAAGGGAAAGCTTTCACACACAAGAGACCTGAAGTACAGGAATATTCCTCACGAAAACTCATTCAGGGGTTACAGAATGCTAGAATTAGGATGAAAGGAGCAACTCTAAATTAAATCCTCTTTGACATTTCCAGTACAACCCTGAACTCGATTATGATATTTTATTATTCTAAAGAACCATCAATGTATGAGTGCAGAAGAACTCTGAACTTCATGTAAAAACAAAGATGTTATATTTGTCTGTAAAGAGTAAAATATCTGATAATATATAATAATAACAACACATAATATATAAGGTAATTCTTTGAATTATATTGTATTGAGTGTATATATAAGCTATATATATTTCACTGTAAAAATAGAACCAAAGGGGTACACACTCCCCATCCCAGAAATTGTTTCAGTCTCTGCTTCTGAAGGGCAGAGAATAAGAGCTGGAAGCTGGAATAAGAGAGAACTAGATGTCCCTGAAGGAAGGCTGGGAAATGTTTCAGATAAAGAGGAAAGGGGGGAGAAAAACCAAAACATCCAAAACATCCCCGAGGATGGGTTTTTTCTGAGGTTCTGTGTGACCAAGTGGCACTGACACAACACTGTGCAGCTTTTTCTCCCCTCTTTAGCAGAGGAATTTCGACTGAGCAGATCCCTTGTCAGCATCAAGGGGAAGGATTTCCACTGGCAGGGATTCAGCTGGAAAAGTTGTGGTTACTTTTCTTCCAGGCCCTGAGCACCCACATTCCCAAAGAGAGTAGAGATTTGAAAAACCAAATTCAAGCACTCCTAAGGGAAATCACAATTTCTGTTTAAGCACTCCTAATCCAGATTACAGTCCAGCACACCAAGTCTAAGACCCAGGGAACTTTCTAGCAGCCATCAGTTGCAAGATCATTTCCACAGCAAAAACGAAAGGTAAAGGGGTGTAGGAGGAGGCAGAACTCAGCTTTATCAGCCACCCAAAACTGCACTTTGTGGTTTAGAGTCATGCCAACACGAGAACCTCAAGTTTCATCTTTTCAAAAAAGGCAACTTCAAGATCTGAATTTTCTTACGGAAATGTTGTGACTGTGAAAGAAAGCAGGACCCCAAATATCAATCTCTTCAGTTTCACTTTTCAGATTTACTTCACTTAAACTATTTACATGCACCCTTCTCGATGTTGATGCTAGATAATACGAAGTGTTAATTGCTTTGCTGAACCAGGATCCATTTAAATTAACTTTTTATGACAGGAAAACCTAAGCACACCTCTTAAAACTAATTAAATATGATTTGTAAGACATCAGCACTCAGCTTTAATTTCTTTATGCCACGAGCTGGTTTCATGTGTTTGTTGTGTCCTGTTTTCAACTGCTTTAAGCACCTCTGGAATTGCCCTCTCTCTTCCCAAACGCTCCAGGATCTTCCTCTCAGGTTTGCTTTGGAAAAAGAACCTGTGTGTTCCTGGTTAATGCAAACCCACCTCGTGCTTCTGTGCCCTCTCAACAGCTCTGGGACGCAGAGCCAACCAATCCCTTTCTCCCTTTCTGGTACAAACCTCTCCCACCTGAGCTGCAGAGACCCAGACAAGGACCCAGAATGGTCCTTGAAATGAGCAAGTGGAAAACTTTTTCCCTGGAGCAAAGGAAGAGACCTAAGCAGAGAGCAAGGGAACACCTGCAGTAACCAGGCTGAAAAGCAGCCTGGTGGCACAATCAGAACACAGAGTGTGCAGAATTCCTCTCACATTCCATGGAGAAAGCTGCCTGGTTCTTTGAGGGAAGCATTGGGAATGCAAGGGAAGGACAGTCAGAAAACTGTTGTTTTCATTTTCTTTCTGTTTATATAGATATAAAGCCACTTCTGTGATACTTAAGTACAACCTTCCCGCTGCTTCCACTGGAATAAATAATGAATTTGCACAAGATAAGTACCCAAACCCATAACACACCATGCACATGGGAGCTTTGGTGGTTGTTCTCTGCTGAAATAATTTTATTTTAATCTCATTCAGTATGAAAAATGCCATTTTCTGGTGAAACTAGCCTTATGTGAACTCCTTTCAGTGACAGCCACAGAGAAGGGCAAGGGATTAAAAGGGCTACCAGTTGCCACTTGATTTTATTTCCTTGAAACAAGCCTTTGTAGAGAGACACAAACTGATGAAGGGAAGAGCTGTTTGCCTAATGGGTTCACAGCCACTGAGACTAAATAAGCTGACTGCTTAAAAACAACTCAGGAGCCACAGTAAAAGATAGAAAATTATTGCTTCCTGTCATGACCAAATATTAAACACAGCACACACCTAATGGCTCTATCACTCCCCAGGGAAGGAGCTTTATGAACAATAAAATCCCAGCAGACTTGCACTGTTTGGACTTAGAAGCCTCATTATGGGCTCACTGATCCAATACAATTTACAAGCTCGATGGACTCCACCTGGAGGAAAAGCCACCAAATGTGGAGCAGTGAGTGGGATGCCCATGGAGACATTAGCATTTATTTGTGAGGAAAAGCAGCAGAGGAGATGGGGACAAAACGGAAAAATAATAAAGAGGAAAGAGAAGGATGGCTTGGAGGACAGCAGAGTATTAAAGATCCAAACCAGGGAGAAAGATGGGAATGTGAATCACAGCTGCAGAGGGGAAATGTTGTTCCAGGACATGCTTACATGATCCAGCCTGGAATACAAGACTTGGGCTCCACTCCCTCACGTGGAGTGTGTCCTCCAACCTGTCTCCTACATCCATGGGCAAAACACACCTTGAAAATCACATCTCCAACTGATCCAAGCTTCAGATGCACAGGATGTACTTTCAGTCTCAATCTATTCTTCACTTCACAAGGATTTGGGGGGAGTTCCAAGCAGGACAAATTGTTTAATATCCCACCTGAAAGCAGGAACACATTAATTGGGAGAACTCCGAGGTGAAGAAATCAGTTCAGAGAGGCTGAAACCTTGGGATGTTTACAGGGCAGAAAATATGGGAGATCCCACCAAAAACAGATGGTGAAAGGAACACACAGGGAAGGGATGAAGAGAAACAAAAGGTTCAAAAGGAAAGCAAGAGGCAGTAACTAAAAAGCTTAGGGCAGATGAAGTGACAAGGCCATAAAACCAGGTCTAGACAGGGGCCGAGAGGAGAGCAAAAGTGAGAAGAGTATTTCAGGTCATAAATACACAGAGGATGCTTTCATTAGGATGCAAATCCTCTGAAATATTGGCATTTTTATTGATGAGTGCAGATGGAGCCAGGCAAACACAGACCCAAGGAGTGGAGCTGTGGAGATTCTGTGTCACACACTGCTGCTCTACATACCCAGAATTTCTTCTGCACTATTTGCACAGTGAATTTATCCTCAGCTTCTATTCCCAGAGGTGCTTTAGTCCATGGGAAACTTGTTTTCCATTCCCCTTTCCACTACTACCAATCTCATTGATTCCAGTGGCTCCTTACTCTGCTCTCTGTCCTTCTGAGGTCTGCAGTCCCTTAACCTCCCCATTCACTGTTTGTGAGCACAAAACTGGACCAAATTCTCCCTACTTACAGGAAAAATCCTCAGTTTAAAGAGAAACAAGGATTCTCCTACACCATGTGTAAACTTTACTCCTAACTTTGCATTGCTCATGCAGGATTTAGCCCGAGCACCATCAATGCTTTTATCTCAACTAATCCAATAAGACTGGAATCCATCCATGCTTGTGTCCAAGATGCTCTAGAGCATCAGGAAAGTTTATCTCATTTATGCAGAACTGCTAAAGTCCTTTGGGTCTTGTCTTCATCAGACTTATTTTCTTTCTGCCTCCTCCAGGCAGTAGTAGCCACAGTTAGGTTTTATTTCTTTAAATTCTAGCATGTGCCCTTGCTCGGGCTCAGCCACATTTCCCTCACAGTTCTCAGACCAGGGCAGGAGCTAACTGTTCCAGTTATGGAGTTATGGAGCTGAAGTGATCAGTTCTGGTGGGCTCTCCCACACGTGTTCCCTCGAACACATCCCAAAAGGCATCTCTCTTTGGAGGGCAGAGGTGCTCACAGTGACCATGGCCAGGAGAGAATCTCACAAAACACTGGTGGAAATCAGGTTCCAGCTCTGTTTAACTCCCCAGTAATCTGTGCTTGAAAGCAGCAGTGATTTAAACCCATCTCATTTCTTGCTCCATCCCAGAAGCTGCAGCACCTCCAGCCCAGGCAGCAGCAACCAACAGTCCTGGGGGAGAGAAACTTTGCAAATTGCTCCAAAAAGCACCTCCACAGGGACAGCAACACTCTTGCACATCACCAGAGTATTTCCACACCTCAGTTCTCAGCAACTGTGTCTTTGTGTTATCAGGGAAATCAGAAAATCACATATGTGGTTTATAGTTAAACACAGACCCTGTGAATGGCCACAAAGATACAGGGACTGTGATGAGGAGAAAGGAGCAGACCCCAGCACAGACCCAACCAGTCCATTCTTCCTTTTTCCAGCACACTCAAAAATATATTAAAGCTTCTTCTGACTCACCAGCTTGCTGGAAAATCTGTTGTCTGCCAACATTAAATGAAAAAGATTAAATGACACAAGCTACTCTCCAGTTTAGTCTGTTTACAAGCTTTAAGTGTTTGCATACATCAAAGATTTCAAGATGTTTTGGACAGCAAACTAGTAAAGAATTTTCTTTTTGTCTAAAAGAGAGAAGAAAACAAAAAGAAACAAATCAGGCACTAAGAGAATCACTTGTCAAATGGCTGGGATAGTGCACTTTTAAGTTACTGACTCCCCACAAACATCCAGTCTACTAAAAAATTCATAAAGAGACAGATGGCACAACAGCAGCTCTTTGCAGGAGAGCTGGGTTTAGCAGTGAACAAAGGGCTTTGACTCCCTGGGACAAGGGGAGAGATCATTGTACGTTTGGGGGGCTTGGAAGGGGGGACTGGGGCACACAGGGAGCTGGGAAGAGCTCCTGGTTTCACCCCACAGCAGCAACAGATCCCAGACGTTCCTTTTGCCTCGGCAGACTCACAAGGGCCACAGGGAACAGGGCAGAACAGGAACAATCAAACTGTGCAGATTAAATCCTCCTGGCACCAGGAATGTGAAAAATAAACCCCAAAAACTCCTGTTCAGGGATCTGAAACCTCTTCCCACAGCCAGGTAGCTGCTAATGCTTTGTTTTAAGGGGGAAACTGAGGCACGGACTTATGTCACTTCAATTAAACCCCAGCTTCAGTAAACTCAGTAAAGCATTAAGAGTAACAAGTGCACAAAATAACCTCCTCTGAAGAGCTTGAATTTTCAAGAACACAAAGAAATCTAAAAAATATCATTGTCATTTGATAAATTTATATCCAAAATTACTCAACTCACCTACAATGAGAGAGAAAATCGGCAGTACAGTGATTAATTAAATTAATTTGCATCTTCCACGACCTCTTATGCCTAACACCAAGGTTCTTGTTATTTACATAAGCAGGGTAGGAAAGGCAAAAAAATAATTCTAATTTTGTTCCAGGTGGAACAAAATACAGTTTTGGGTTGGAAGTGCCATCTTCAAAGGAACGAGCTTCCACCCTTCCAAAAGTTCCCCAGCCCCTGCACCTCATATCCCTGTCTGGGATTTCCATAAAGGAAACACAAAGTTCTCTCCCCAGTTTCAAGGAACTACCAGGAGCATGAAGAGCCACCACTTCAGCCATGAGAGAAGGGGGAAAAAAGATAATATTTACATTTTTGATGTCTCTTAAACCAACCAATTCCACAGATACCAACTTCAAAAGACAAGCAGAAATCCAGGATGAATCCACCAGAGCTGGGAGCCACCACAGGAACACACCAGACCCAACTGAGCTCTCACTAATTCTGGTAGTGCACACGAAGTTAAAGCTTGCTGTGGCATTTTGAGAACTGATTATGTCTCATGTTGTCCAAAACCTTGGAGTGCAAGTGCTTTTGGATTAAAAATGCAATCCCAGGTCCTTCCAGCCCCGTGCTCCAGTGGAATTCCCAATTTTGGACACCTGTAATAGCAGCACTGCAGGATCTGAGCTGTGCCATCCCTGCTAAATCAGAGGCATCACTCTGAAACTCAATTCTGTCCAGACTTACACTGGAATTCTGGCTCAGAACATCACAGGAACCAAAATATTCCAATGTGTCCTGCAGATCTCTGCCAGCAGGAGAGGGCACACACTAAATTTCAGTGGGTGAGTTCCCTTTCATATGGAAACATTCTCATTTCCAAGAGGGAGTGGAAAAATAACTGCAAGGGCCTTCGGATCTAAATCCAGTCCCCAGAGCAAAGGTCACTGCAAAAATGTTTTATTCAGCATCAGAACTTCTGGAATTCTTTCAAGAAGAAGAAAAAGCCCGACAACAACAACAACAACGGGGCTGACATTTTTTCCCACTGAACTATTTCTTCCTTTTTAAACAGGGATACAAGTCCCCAGGATTTGGTGAACACCAGTGAGTTGTGTTTCCCCCCAGCACACAGCAGGTAAGAAAAGTGGGGAGAGGAACAAATAAAGGGGAAATCACTATATTGATGTTACAGTTGAACTCAGTGACCTTGGGGACCTTTGCAATCTCAAAGATTCCGGAATTTCATTCCATGGAAATTCTGTTTCACTTTGCCCACACTGCTTAGGCAGAGCTCTGTATAACACAAAGGTGTTTTTGCAATTCTCCTCTCTCCGTTTTCCTTTTTTCCCTTCTCCAGAGACACACGACAATGTTACAGCTGGGTTGGTACATGGCAGATTTTTACATTTACCTATCATTTCACACCAGGGAAAAACACCTGTATTTCAATCACTATTTAGAGAAAACCTGTTGTTCATTTTAAATTAACAGCAACCCACCATGAAGGCATCACTGAGCTGAAAATATCACCTATTTATTGACCCACATGGCTGCAAGGTGCAGTTCAGAAATTATATTCCAGTGCTGCCAAGTCCCTAAGCAGAGGTGTTTTCCTTTAAAGAAGCCATAGAAAGACCCCCTAAATAAATCAAAGCACTGCTGCCCAGCTAGTCCAGAGCACTCAGGACTCTCCTTGTTTGAAAGACAATAAAAAATGACCCCACAGGGTGCATTTCAGGGGAGGGGAGTGTGCAGTTAAACTCTGAGCTGCCCTACTTTGCTGCTGGGGAGGTGCAGGAGGATGACAGACAAGCCAAGGATTTCTCTGTGCACAGACAGACACAGCACAACTCCCTGACTTTATTTGCATTACAGGTGTGGATGGAGATGTGGCACACAGGATTATCCCTCACTCCTCAGGCCCTTTCACTGGGTGGAGAGGTGGAACAGAAATAACTCTGCCAGAAGGAGGAGTCACTCTCTTGATGCTGCACCACCAGTTAGTGGTAGAAAAAAGAAAAATATTTAGCTTTGAGTTCTGCTTCTTTCACCAAGCCAAGCCTCCTCCAGACAGCAGGGCAGAGCTGGGATAAATTCTTTTCTCTGCAAGCTAAATCTGACTTAGTGACTGCCTTGAACACTGAGGGGAGCAGCTTTATCAGGCTGCAGCCCTGACTTATTTCCCTCATCTACCCTCACTGAGCTCCAGAGTCCACCTGGAATGGGGACACACAGAGAGGGAAGAACCAACACACAAAAAGGAGCTGCCAGACTGAGCCTGGAGGATGCTTCCATGCCAAGAGAATGTCTGTTGCAGGCAGGAAGAAAGTTCTGGGCTCAGAACAAATTGGGAGAGGTCTCAGAGCAAAACAGAAAAGGTTGGGACTCGCTGGGCACAACAGGTGATTTGTGATGCACATTTTACACACAGTTGTTAGAAAGAAAAACCCTGTCCTTTCTCGTAGTTTCCATTTCATTTTACATCAGCAGATCCCAAAGCCCCCCAGGAAGCATCAGACTCTTCACTTTGCATGAGGACAAACAGCTGGCTCAGGATTACAAATTCAGCTGGGGTAGGAACTGTCCCTGTCAAGGTCTCAATCCAGGGGCAAAGCAGGGCCTTCCATCCCGAGCTGCTTCCCAGAAAATTCAGACTTCAGGCTGGAAAGTTCCCAAATGCACATTCATACCAAGCACTGACACAGCCAAAAATAAGCTCGAAATTTCATAGGAAAGGTCAAGATGGCACATCCAGGGCTTCTGCTCCCCAAAGAGCCCCTTTCACTGCAGCTTTAAGCTCTGGCCCCAACCACAGCTCGTGAGCACAGAATTAAAAGGGAAAACCATGGGGTAAAGGGAGAAGGAGAACCCATCACCTCATCAGAATTACAAAATCATTTAGATTAACTCTGTGACCAAAAAAAAAAAAAAAAAAAAAAAAACAAAAAAGGAAATTATTGCAGATCTTTATTCAAACCAGCTTTACTGTTCTGAATGCCAAAACAAGTCCATGAGAAATAGTATGACAAATAAAGCTCATTAGAAAGGAGACAGAACAGGCCAGACACAGATAGGCATAAAAACTGCTCTAAAATCAATCCACTCCAGCATCAGCTCTCTTGCAGCATCTGCTTCAGGGAAAAGGAACCCTTTAACAGATACTACAGAATAATATGGGGGAAAACATTTTCTTCCTGGCTTTTCCTTATTTACTGTTCCCCTTCTGGAGCCCTTGCAGGTGTGCTCCTTTCTGAAGCAGCTCTGCCTGGTTTTATTTTCCTTGTCTGAGCCTTGCTGAACTCCAGATTTCAAACCCCTCCATGTCAGCAAGTTCCACAAGGAACTTTTCTAAGCTCCCCCAAACACGCACAATTTTCACAGTGCCACTTCATGGTTTAACAGACTGCTGTTCTCCCCATTTATGTTATTGACCTAAAAACTAGCAAAAGAACCTAAACCTGGAACTGAAGCTGAGTAATACACAAAGCTGTTCTACATAAAACTGCTCACAATCCCAAACCTGTCAGATTTTATGTTGCATTTTTGCCTTTTTACCCCTCCCTTTCTCCTCCCCACGTTTCTACAAAAATATTGCTCTTTTATCAAAGAACATTACTGAAGCTTTATCTGTCTCAGTAATCCAGGATCCCATCCCTGGTGAGGAGAGAATGCTCCAGGTGCACACATGGGACAGTTGGTCACAAGAAAAACAGAATTTCATTTTAAAAATAAACATGAATTTTGTCAAGGTCCCCACATGGCAGACATCAACAGGTAACCAGTGAGAAACAATCTCTGATGGCTCAAAGTGAAAAACAACAATTTTGGGATGCTTTTGCAGGAAAAGGAGAATTCATTGCTTACCTGTCAATGATCACAGGGTCAGATGGAGTCTCATTTCTGTTGCCACAACTTTTCTTCTCACAGCACCGACTGGAGAGGGAAAGAAAACCAAAATTAAACAACCACTGGGACAGTTGAGAGCAAAGAACCAGCTCAAAGTCTGCCAGAAAACCTTTGGCACTTGATACATGCCTGGAAGGGTAAAAATTCTGTTTTCCAGAAGGGGAAATTAAGGGAATTGGGTGCCTAAGTCCTGGCTGGTTCCAGCTGGAGTTTGGCACTTTAGCTCCCTGTAATCTACTCTGAATTACCCAGCCAAAAATGAGCAGCAATATGGCCACACTTGAGACTGAGGTGATATTTATAAAGGTCTAATAAGTGATTAACAGATGTCATAATGTCATTACAGGCAGGACCAAATGGGTTATGTGGGGTTAAAAGTCCATCAAAAGGTGTCAGAACTGATTATAAGCATCCTAATGGTTTGGTATATTCCAATATTATTTTTTTTATATTACTGATTTTTTTTTTAATTATTAAATATCTAAGCTTTATATGGTGACTGAAAACTTCAGTACTCTATGAAGAGCCAGAAACTGCACATATTTAGATCCTAGAAAGGATCTGAAGAGATGTTTTTCAGGTTTGTTGTTATCATATTGTCAAGCTTCCATCCTTCTCAGTGATCTCTAATGGGCAGCTCCTCACAGCACAGCCAACAAACTCCAGCACTAACTGAGCTCTGAGTCCAGCACTAACTTAACTGGATCCAGCACTAACTGAGCTCTGAGTCCAGCACTAACTTAACTGGATCCAGCACTAACTGAACTAACTCTGAGTCCAGCACTAACTTAACTGGATCCAGCACTAACTGAACTAACTCTGAGTCCAGCACTAACTGAACTAACTCTGAGTCCAGCACTAACTTAACTAACTCTGAGTCCAGCACTAACTTAACTGGATCCAGCACTAACTGAACTAACTCTGAGTCCAGCACTAACTTAACTGGATCCAGCACTAACTGAACTCTGAGTCCATCACTAACTTAACTGGATCCAGCACTAACTGAACTAACTCTGACTCCAGCACTAACTGAACTAACTCTGACTCCTTGACCAGCCAAACTCTTTTCTAGCACCCATCCTTACTGGATATAGTTGTGGTTTATTAAGGGCAGGCCTGTTCCTAATTCCTGGAGATCAGTGCAGCTGCAGCTCCTCAGGGGTGAGATTACCCTCATCACTGTCTCTGTTCTCCTACATTCCATCCCCCCACAATTCCCCCTTTTCTCTCAATTACAGAGTTGCAGATTCTCTAGGAAGATGTGTCCAAGTGAACTGGCATTTTAACACATCCACAGATCTCATTTAGGACTAGCAGTTATATGAATGCTCAGGCAACATATCCCAGTAAGAATCTGTGTTCCAGAGCTCTGACTCAGTTTTGCTCTTCACAGTACAGAATATCATCCTAAGGCTTTTCATAGACTAATGTTATTAGTCATTTATTATCTTTTGCAGGAGATAGTGATGAAGCACTGAGTTTACAATCTCTATTCTCCTTCATTCCATCCCCCCACACAGGCTGGATTTGAAATCCCCTTGCAATTGTTTCACTGATAAACCCTTAAGATTGAGTATTAATTTATACACATTCATTGATAATATTAATTATAATAAACAATAATAAAAATTTAAAAACCAAGAGACAGTTCATTATTTCCATTGATATCCTCACTGAGATGGGTGATGCTCCTGCACACACAGTAGCTGAGTACCAGGAGTTAAACAGACTTTAAAAACAGTCCTTGCTCTCAAATCCTCACTTTTAATGATCTGAAGCAAGAGGGGATTTAGGCTGTTTCCATGCCCAGGTTTTTTGTTCCAGTCAAAGCCAGCATGGATGGGGAGGATGGAGGCACCCAAAAGTTTAACAAGTCTCCGTCAGAAGTCCCACATCCCTCAAAAGTCACCAGACAAGATGCCTTTCTAGAAGATATTTTCTATATTTTGCAGAGGTTTCTGTTCAAATTTACACACATGGGATGAAGAAATTTTGGTGGGTTTTTGTACAGGGGTGCTGAAGACATTTGCAAAATTCTCAAGCACTCTGAGTATCAGAGCTTTCCAAATGGGGAGCAATTCCAAACAGGATAAAATAAAGAATTAAAAAAAAAAGTAAAAAAAATTCAAAGAATACATAAATAAAATACTTTAATTCATTAAAAGCAGAATGAAATATTAAAGAGGGGATTTTTTTTCTTGATGTACCTAATATTCAATTATAAATGCCTAAAATGAGCATTTAGACCAAAAAAACCCTCTTTCAGCTATGAAAAATCCCAACATTTCCTCCAGTTTCCAGGAAGTTCCTGCTCTGGGGCTGGAATTGCCCAGCCAGATGAGCTGGAAGGAGCAGATCTGTTTGAGTAGCAGCTCTAACTGTTTCAACATTCCTACATTCCGCCTGCCTCAAACCTGCACTTATTCATCGATGCTACTCCTTTTAAAATAAAAGGATACACTAAATATTTAAAAATCCCTGGGGCAGCCCCTGTAGCTGCTGTAAATTGTCATGGCTCCATCGACTCCACACAGCCCTGGAAATTCACACCAGAGCAGAACATCACCCTCCCTCCTTCTCCCAACTTTATTTTAAGTGCATCTTTTATGGATTTCCCTGCCTAATCAGTCTTTAGAAAGAATGGAGTATTTTTATACCAGGAGTCAAGATGGGAGATGCTTTCTAAAAGAGGAAATTATAATAAACCCCCCAAAAAGCAGAAAATCCTCACAAAGGAACATCAATTTGGGATGTACTCTGACATGTCCAATATAGCAACACATGGAAAAGAACATTTGGAATAAAATCTTTGCTGCTTTACAGGCCATTATAATAAAGCAAAGAAAGGGGCCCAGTTTTTAAAATATTTCTGTAGTGATTCCAGGGATGGTGCCACTTCTTGGCAGAGTGTTTTAGGATGAATTCTGTGAGATTAGCACAGTGTGGCTGGGTTCAGAAACAAGTGCATCTTGTTTTATTTCTATTTCCACTATTATTGCAGTTCTGAACTTTATATTTGTAATATTCAAATACTTTTTTCCTCTAAAACTGTGGCTTGCAGCTGAAGTTCTCCAAATATTTTACTGATATCTACATTCCTATCACAGCTGGGGAAAGATCTTTGTAAGTGATAGACTTTTTCCCCTTTGACCATGGTACTGTCTGAGCCCAAATATATGAAAAAAAAAAAATCTTGAGGATGGAGAAGAGCCACTTCCAGTAAAGGAATTACTGTTTGCACATAAATCAGAATGGGACTGAGGATGTTTCAGCCCAATATTTTAGAAAAAAATACCTCTTAAATATTTAAATCCCCATTTACAAGAGTTTCAGCCCATATCCAATGGGTAACATTTCCACTTGGTTGGTTTCACAAGAGCTGCCTGGAACAGAATTGACTGGTCCCAGTTTCAGTCCAAGCCAAAACCCCAAACTCTGGTGGTCCAGGATCAAGCCTCCAATATTCTCTTCAAGCAATTCTTGGCATGACTTCACCAACATTTACATTTCTGCTACAGTGTTGGGCTGGGAACACACTTTTAGAGATGCTCATTTGCTTAAGACAAGAATATCAAGGCTTAAGATGATTTTCTACATCTTTTGTTATTATACTTTCCCCTCTAGTTAGATCTACTTGGTGAAAATGATGGTTTATGTAAAGAATAGTCCAGAAAAAAAATAAAACCAAACCCAGAAAGTTCCCAGAGACAACCCCAGCCCTACAAACTGAGCACCCCAGAAGTCTGCCAAAGCCAAACTTCCATCCTTTCCCCTCCTCGTGCTTGATTAAAATGGTTTTAAAATTCATCCCTCAACTTCCCTCCCCTCACCCCAACACCAAAATAAAATAAAAAAAAAAAAAAATAAAAAAAAAAATCTGTCTCTAATTTCAAACTCAAATAAGCTCTCAGCATGGTGGCCTTTGTTTTGTTTTCTTCTGCCCAGCTCCTCCCTGCAATTGCATAACAAAAGTGTCTAAATTCACACCATCTGGCCGGTAAAGGCCCAGCTGATTAGAGCTCCCGTCTAGCCTGAGCCTTGTGGCGAAAGTCACAGCTGTGGGGCTCGCTGCACTCAATACAGCTCTGTTATTAGCCAGCTGTAGACCCTGAGCCTGCTTCTGTTCGAATTCTAATACCTTTTAACCCTCTGAGCATCGGGGGCGCAGGGGGCTGCTGGCAGCAGCATAACAACGAGTCTCCTCTCGGTGGATAATTGGAAGAAAAGGAAGAAGATGAAGGGGGGGGAGAAGTTATTCCAGGAGAGGAAGGTGTTTTAGCTTGATTTCCAGCCCGCAGGATTGTGTTATTCCACACAAACACACCCAATGGGAACCGGCCCTGTTAGGCCGTAAGGAGCAAAGGGAAAGAAAATTCAGATTGGAAATTAATAAATGGAGCCTCGCCCTGGAAGCCCTGAAAGCACTAATTGTTGAGAGGCTAAGTTTCCATGGCTAGGACAGATTGGTGCAGCCCTATCAATATTTAGACAACTTTCCTGCTAAGCAGGCATCTGTCACTGTCTAAGGGAGAGACAGGCACTTTCGGAGGAGCTCATCTCCATAGAGCAAAAAATATCTTCATGTGTGGTTATGTACAGAAAAATCCCCCCAAAAAACCCTACTTTCAACTAGGGAGGATTGGAAGAGGAGCAGAAAGACAGACAGACCCTTCTTGTTTTCCTTTTCAGAAGCAGTAGGCATCAATTTCGACAGCAGAGTGGGTACAGTGCATTAAAATTTTATGTACTGTTCCTAATGCAAACTAAACTAGCAGCTTTAAAAATTGATGCTGCCACTTAAGCAGCACACAATGAAGAAGATTTGATTATTGTACTTAAAAGAAATAAAATAAAATGTCAAGTTTAACTAGAGTTGGATCCATTCCCCTGGCATTATTCAAAGTGATGTGTGTAATGCCTCTTCAGAATACACAGCACCCTGCTCAGAGATACTTCAGGAAAACACGGCATTTAAAATCAAATGTCTTCATTAGGTTACAGAGTGCTTTTGATTCCCTTCACTAATCTGTGTTTTACATAGGAAGGACGTCCCTGAGTTGTAATTCTTCCTTGGTTAATCTATCAAGCAGCAGAGCTGAGAATAATAGCTTAGATTTGTGCAACATTACCTTAAATCAAGCACAGAGGAGGTTTGCAGGCATCACTGGAGCTCAGAAATATCAAAGCTGAGCAGAACATTTGATACCATAAAGGCAGGGAGAGGAAGCAGGGGGAAAGCCCAAATTAATTTTAAATCAAACATGTCCATTTGGATGAGAAGGTCCTGAAATACTTGAACTTCCAAGCCAGAACTGCGCTCTGTGCAGGGAGAGTGGAGACAAGAAATGGGCTCACTGCTCTCATGTTATCACAAACCACAGCCCAACTGCACGAGAAATCAGACTTCTCTAATTTTCACCTGGTCAAAGTGAAACCTTTCAACAACATGGATGCATATATGCATATAGATATAATTATACACAAGTTCTAGTTGTGCCAGAAAGTCACTTCCACACCTTTGATCTTTGCCACTAAAGCACCAGGCCCTTGTAATGCCCACCCAAGGCATCCCTCGTGTGATACACATTGTGTTCGGGCATAAATATGAAAATACTGGTCAAAAGATAATTTACCTAATTAAGGAGAGCTACACACAGCAGAGAAACGTTTGTTTCCTACTGAATACCTGATTCATATTATACTAAAAAGTAATGGAATTGTTGACATAATTAAGAACTGAAACTGAGACTTCCCCTTGATAAAAATTCTGTCCAAGTAGGCTTCTCTCACTGCTACATTAACTTAAAAGGCTGCTTTAATAAAATAAAATAACAAACCAACAATCAAGTAGCAAGCTGCACCATTAAAAGGAGCAACATCGAGAGCAACAGCTCAACCCTCTCCCACCGATGGAATAAATCACAAACTGTGCAATAAAGGTCACAAACGGGTTTTGCCCCTTGTTTTATGAACGTTCCATGCACATTTTAATACAAGAACTTTGACTGTTTGCATTATTATATGTATCAAAAAAAATGTAATTACCTGAGAGCAGAAGTAATAAGTTACCATGGAAGCACGACGAACATACACAATGTACATGTAAGTTCAGACTTTGACAAAAGTTATTAAAAACATCCTCAAGTCATTTCACCCTCTAATTTATAAATTTAAATGCTAAAAATAGTGTCTTTTTTTTTTATTTAATTAAAAAGTAGAAGGCCCCTAAATATTGTTCACATGCAGAGAGAGGAAGGGTTTGAGGGTTTTTTATTGTGGGGTAGAACTGCCCAAAATTAAAGATTATTAATGATGCCACTTTAATTAAGAAAATTAAAATCTTTCACCAAAGGAAATTATATTAAGAACATCCTCCAGTTCCAGGTAAAAATATAAAAATTAAACTGCTCATTCTCATAAGGTGAGCAGAAATTTTATGATCAATAGGCATATAAAAGTCTTGATTTAAACAAATGCAAAGGCCTACTTTAAACAAAAATAGTGCAGCTGTGGTTGCTGAATCTCCTGCAGGAAAAATGAATAGCAGCAAAATAGGAAACCTCCCCCCAAATATCTGCTTTGAACCCAAGCAAGCATTACCCACATAAAGACAAAGTCTTCCTACAAAAAGACCCTCTCTGAGCCAGCAACAAAATAAACAACAAAATCAAACTCTCCACACTTAAAATTTCCTTGGAGAGGCTCTTGCAGCATTTTGGGAAGCGAAGCTCCCGAAGGATGTGTTAATAAAGTCATCTTACCTGCACATGACTTCGTGGGTGAGCAGCACTCTGCACATCTCGGGGTTCTTGTTCTGGCCTTCGTAAGTTATAGGCTACAAAAATTAAGAGGGGGGTAAGCCAGGAGCATCAGGTGTTGTTTATTCCTTAGAATGTTCAGATGTGAGGGGAAGGGATTTTACCACTGCTCACCATCCCCTGCAAATGAGCACCTTTCCCTTCATGTGCAGGGAAAACAGCTTTACAGAAATATTGCTACAAAGGGGATAAAAACCAACAGTCCACAGAGGAAAAAAAAGATTCCTAGGAGCACAATTTTCAATTACCCTCCAAAACAGATCTGCAATACAGCTGAGCAAGAGACCAAAGTGAAGCAGAGAGGGAAAAACATGCAAGGAAATGTTGAGCAGACAGGAAGGATGAGGTGGGACAGGACAGCACGGCACAGATCAGCCCTGCTCACCTGCTTGGTGACAGAATCAATGAGCCTCACATAGAGATCCTGTTCTGTCCTGACACCTGCAGCGAGGGAGAGCAGGGATAAATAACATTCGAGAGGCACCTTGGCCTGAGAGCAGCAGCAGAAAGGCAGCAGTGCCTCCCTCTGCACCCCAGCCTCTTCTGCTCGCCCAGCCCAGGTCCCTCCAGGGCCGAGGAGAGGGAGCTCAGCGTCCTGCAGAGCTGCCAGCCGGGCACAGGGCACAGCAGAGCTGCCAGCCGGGCACAGGGCACAGCAGAGCTGCCAGCAGGCACAGGGCACAGCAGAGCTGCCAGCCCGGCACAGCAGAGCTGCCAGCCGGGCACAGCAGAGCTGCCAGCCGGGCACAGGGCACAGCAGAGCTGCCAGCCGGGCACAGTGGAGCTACCAGCAGGTACAGTGGAGCTGCCAGCCGGGCACAGCAGAGATGCCAGCCGGGCACAGCAGAGATGCCAGCCGGGCACAGCAGAGCTGCCAGCCGGGCACAGGGCACAGCAGAGATGCCAGCCGGGCACAGCAGAGATGCCAGCAGGCACAGGGCACAGCAGAGCTGCCAGCAGGCACAGCAGAGCTGCCAGCCGGGCACAGGGCACAGCAGAGCTGCCAGCCGGGCACTCACCGTTGCTGTAGAGGAGCTGCAGTTTGTAGTGGGTGCCGTTGTTCGTCTTCTCGTTGCCTTGCTCCTGAAAGGGAGTTTGAAAAAAAGGAGGGGGGGAAAAAATCCTTCCAGAACTTACACTTGGCACATTTAAAATGCGAGAGCTGATAATCGTGATGGAAGTGACCACGAAGTTGATTAAAATTCTAAGAGGTGAATCCAGTGACTGGGAGGTATTAACCTTCCGAGTGACCCAGGACAAACTACAGAATACTGCTGGCATCTTCCTGTACGAGCTCAAGAACTTCTTTCCCTCGCTGGTTTGCCATTATGCTCTCAACTTTTTCAAGGGAATACATTAGAAGAATTTGTGCATTTCAAATCATTTATTATAAAGCAGATTGACAGCAGGAAAACAATGGCTTTTGATTTTACTGTGATAATTGTTTTGCAATAGTGTAACTTTGAGTCAATATTGATATTTATTTCCTGAAGGTTGCATTACGAGGATGTTTCCTACACATTTTTAAAATGTGATTTCCCATAAGATAATTATTTATGATTCACAGTTCAAAAAATCTTGTCCATGGCTAAGAAAATAATTGAAAAAATGCAAAGTGGTCAAGACATGGATTAAAACCCAAAAGCAAATGCTTTTCAAGCCCTGACACTGACTTTGGAGCCTTAGAAAATGCATATAACCACACTCAATGATAATCTGACATATTTTCAGGTCAGATTCCACTTCTGTTTGGGTACTAATAAAACCTGGCAGATGTGGTAGGTAAAAAAAAAAAAGCTAAGTGCATTTATCCCCATGAATTTTATTTATTTTAGTTTTAGTGGGTGAATGAAATTCATGATACAGAGCAGAGGCTTCTAAGCCTTTTTAACTACAGCAGCCCACAGAGGTTACAGCACCTGAACCCCGACCAAACCAGGGCTGTATTTTTTTAGGGACAACAGGTACTAGAAGGTGGCGGTTCAGCGGGGGGAGAAGATCAAAATCGGAGAGGAAAAGAGGAAGAAGAAGAGTAAGGAGCCTTACTTTATCATTTTCTACAAAGTCCACAAAAGCTGTCCTCTCTATTTCCACGGGCTGCCCCTGTCTGTCGTAGAGAGCCAGAACAAAGTGAAAGAAATTGGATTTCCTCAAGTTGGAGGGTGGCTGCTTTTCAAAGTGGGCTCTGGACAAAGCTACTCCGCTGTGGAGGAAACACACGGGATGGGGTGAGGGGGGAGAGACAAAGACATGACCAGGTTGAGCAGCAGTAACAACAAGAGAAAAGGCCGGGCTCGCTCGGGGGCTCGCTGGAAGCCCAATTCCGGCACGGCCCCGCTCCCGCACCCCCCGAGGGAAGGCTCGGTCCGGAGGGGGACGGGGCTGAAGGCAGCGGGCTCTTCCTCGCCCCGGCCCTGCCCGTGGCCGCTCCCGGCTGGAAAGCGGCGGGGTGGGAGCGGCCGGACCGCGCCAGGGGCTCTGCGAGCGCTCCTCGCACATCCCGGTCCCTGTTCCTGCGGGACAAAACAAGCGACCCTAAACCCTTTCCTACGGGCAGCAAAGCAACCCGGCACCTCCACTGCGGCCGGAGACAGCGACTCCGAGCAGGGCAGCCGCTTGCCTCGGCAGCGAAGTTTGACTTTCGCCACTGACTTCAGCTGATTCCTGCGAACTGAACCTGTGCTTGAAACGGAAAGGATTTAGTCTCGGGTTAACCAGCCCTGTGGAAATCTTGCCCCTGACTGCAGGAAACGTTGTGATGTTTCCCGTGCATTTCCCGGCTTCCAAAGATTCAAATGCTTCTGTTTACCCACGATATCCCTGACCGCAGCTTTATTTCCTTGTGAAATTCGTTGTAGTTCCCTCTCCCTAAAGCAAATTCTACTTACTGAGAAGAAAATCGGTGCACACGAGCACCTCCAAATTACTGAATAGACAGATTAAGTCTAAGTGCCACACTAGTTAGGGGTTGGACAGCTTTGGGTTTTAGTCCCCAAAACAGCTCCACAGCACTGGCAAAAGTATTTGACTCTTTCAGGGAAGTACGGATGTTTCCCCGTGTTTTCCTCGCCAATGAGGTACGGTGTGAACTCACCACATCCGTCACAACTGCACCTAGCCTGGGGATTCCTCTCGTTCTGTGTGTAAAAATTGGGATTTATCGGTTTGTTTGGAATCTCTGGGAGAAAATCCTGGCGCTGCCAGCAGTCAGCACAACGCGGCTGCACCTCCACCGCTGCCGGGAACTGGAGTCTCGTCAGGAGCGGCTTCCTTTTCCTTTCAGTTTCCTCAAGGATAACCTCTTCCCCCTCAACCGCATTTATTAAACGCTCTATCGACATTCTTAAAACTCTGCTAACTCCTCCCATGGAGCTTGGAAAGCCAGATCAGGCCGTGGGTGGGGGCATGGATGCATTATTTCTAAAACATCCGTTTCATCGGAGGTCCCCTCCGCTGTTCCATGCCTTTCACCTCGTCTCTAATACTAACTAAAATCCGGCTTACTCCCGGGGTTCCCAATTCAGCCTTCCCCGACGCTACTACTTTCTTTTTTAACTTTTTTTGACCCAGAGAGCAAGGGAAAAAAAAATTACCCCAAAGAGTTTTCATCGCCTTACCCCTAACGGGAAGAGACTGGGATAACTGTCCTGTGCCGACTTGGCTGGGAAGAGAAAATAAAAGGGAGATAACCCGCCCTAAGAAGTAGAGAGCAGACAGCCCGGCCCCAGCTTGAGGATGTTCAGAGCCATTTCAGCTGAGCAGAGAGCTCTCGGAGCTCGGTCAGGTGCTCCAGGCGGGCAGGCACGGGACGGCCGCGGGATGCGGGAGGAGGGAGGAGGGATGAGGGATTCGGGATGAGGGATTCGGGATGAGGGATGCCCGATGCGGGATGAGGGATGCGGGATGCGGGAGGAGGAATGCGGGATGAGGGATGAGGGATGCCCGATGCGGGATGCCCGATGCGGGATGCGGGATGAGGGATGCCGGATGCGGGATGCCCGATGCGGGATGAGGGATGCGGGATTCGGGATGAGGGATGCCCGATGCGGGATGCCCGATGCCCGCGGGGATCCGCTGCCCTCCCCTGCTCCTTCCGACCCGAAACCACGGGTGAAGGTTTCGGCACTGCCCACCGCGAATTGAGCAAAACGAGACGGGCCGGGGAGCTCGGCTTTGGCATCTGCATCTGAGTTAACTCCAAGTCGGTCCCGTCAGTTCGGCTGCCTGGCCCAGGAAGCAGGGAGGGGAACCCTGGACCGCTGGGAACGAGCAATCCAGAGCCCCCCACACCTTCCTGGGGCAGGAAATAAAAGGGGGATCCTATCTCGCCGTCATCTGGGCCCCGCACGGGGTTTTAGGACTCCTGGAGCTCTCCTTTTGGAGCGCTGCTGCCCAGCTCTGCCTCCAGCCTTTGCTTTTCGCTGGCTGGGGGAGACCGGGATGGGGACAGAGAGGAAAACAATTAATTTAATCAAATGCAAGCAACTGGGCATAATGAAAAGATTTGCTTCGAAAAAAAAAAATAACAAGCAGGGGGAAGATGTGAGAGAAATAGTCACGGTTACCTTTGTGCTGCTACGTTTGCATCCACAACCCCAACGTTTCTGACCCAGGACCTGACGGAATCCATCTCAGAACCTAGAGATTTATCTTTCAGAATTGGTCCTCTTCCTAAAGTATCTTGAATTCCAAACATTTAAAAAGTCTACGCCAACTAGCAACAGTTTCCTTTTGGGAGATAAGGGAGAAGGAAAAAAAAAGAAAAACAAAACGACGCAGCCTTTGAACGTGACACACAAATCCCAGGAAAGTGAAGTTCAGCTTTAAAACCAACTTCTTCTGCTTTTTAACGCTACGTGTTTTTAACGCCTTCAGACGGGGAAGAAAGTTTTTCCTCTTGCCAAGTAAAAGTTACGCTGATTCAGCCTTGCCTGGTATCATCATCCTTCGCACGGCGACCAGGGAGCCGCATCCAGAAACAGCGAGGATCACCTGTGCCTCAGGCAGACAGCGGGGAGAGGATCGATTGCTGCCTAATCCAGGAAGAAGGAAGGGGAAAGGGGGGAAAAAAACAACAGCCAGAGGTGGGGTAAATTGCAGAAGAAAGGCGGGAGCGAGGGCAGAGCGAGGGCAGGAGCGGAGCGGGAGCGGAGCCGGAGCCGGAGCGGGAGCGGAGCCGGGCAGCGCCGGCCCCGCCCACGGCGCGAGCG